>OY253745.1:32754440-33307897 GCA_958009045.1 Oxytorus armatus | reverse complement strand
ATTGTACGCACACATGATTTTTTCGTTATCTCCCGTACACTTATATATTTAATATACATATATACGCATCATACTTTAAAGAGTATGCACAAAAAGATCCGCGAGTGTTCTCTCAATCTTTTGGGATTAAAATGCGTTCGAGTCAGGGACGCGTGGAAGAGTGGAAGAACGGGGTCGCTCGGTAACTTTTCGAAATTTGTTTTAAGAAAAGCACGAAGAGAACAGGCCTTAATTGGATGCACGTGGAACTGGATACTGCAGAGATGATGGAGGGGCGGGAGGGAGGGAGAGAAAGAGAGATAGAGAGAGAGAGAGAGAAGGATGCAGCCACCACCGGAGTCCATGTACAACTCCGCTAGCTGAAAAGAAGGGTAAAGAAGATTTACGAAGTTGAGAGAGAGAGAGAGAGAGAGGGAGAGAAAAAGAACTGGGGAAGGGAGTGGGAGAGAAAAAGAGTTTCGTCGTATCTAAAGCAACATTCTTTCAAAGAAACGAGATATATGCGAGAATGATGAGGAACAGAGAGAGCGGCAGAGAGGCGCGACGAGGAATACACACCGCAGAGGGTTTTTGCGGTGTGCTTCAGTTGGGGGATGGGAAAGGGAGGAGGGAAAGAGGTGAATTCCGCGTTGCTGCTGCTGTGTGTTCCAAGAGGATCTCGCGGGTACAAGCGGAACCCCGTAAACTTGCTCTCCTTTGTGACGCAGCGCGTAAAGGGTTCCAACAAACCCTTCGGTTCGGTGCTTCGGGGTCGTGAGTACAGTCGCCTCAAACTGTCTACGTTACGATATACAGTAGTGATACTTATATATGTATATGTATATTATGGAGGTTCGTACGGCTGAGGAGCTACGCGCCCTCGCAACCCCACGCAACCCCAAACACCCAGCCAAAACCGACATTTCGAACCTTCTGTCAGCCTAAATTTGGAACTCTGATCGTGGATGGCCTCCTAGTCTGGTCCAGGCTGGACTAATTCTTGTACACGGCTGTGAAGCCAATGAGACATTTCCATGACATGTAGTCATGTGGTACGTAAGATATGTATTGAAATGTTTACTTTTCGTCAAACAATCCCATCCTTCTCTTGTACGTTATGGATTTTTACCGAATTTCATTCAAATTCGCACCTTGGCTAACCTCTATCCCTAATCGCAGTTGTTTTATAGTTTTCGAAAACATTTCGTCGCGTCCGAAATGCCACGCTTCGCGAGATGAATATTCAGTAGCCCACGGTAGCTTCAGAGATAATTCATTTTTTTTTTCAATCATTCATTTGAACTTATACAATTGGAAGTCAGAATGTTATTGTGTATCGTTTTTTTTTTACGGTATAACAAATACTAACTGGCAATTGGGGACCTTGAAATTATTTGGGAATTATAAGGTTTTACGATTATATATCATATGTTCCTACAATAATACATTATCCATTGTTTCAACGTTACTTATTGGCAAATATGCACTTTTGACGTCATTATGGCCGGGCAGGGCTGAAAAAATGTCCTCATATTTTTTCGGCTGTGAAGACATTTTTCAGCAAAGTTTATTCAGTGTGTGAAATATACTTTCCGTGGATTCAGGTGCCTTACACGAACATTGGAAACGTATTGTTTGACACATTGGAAAAAGTATTGGTCTTCATATTGGTAATCAATAAACCCATTTAAAAAACTATCATTACGACGTGTGTACGAGGTCTGTTAAAAAAGTATCGCGAATTTTGAATTTCCGCGGGCTACGTATATTCGATTTTCGATTTTTTTGTGGCGTTAGGTGGGTACTTGTATCCCTCACTTATGCTGAAAAAATCGGCCATTTTGAATGTTTAGTTAATTGTTGACAGCTGTTTTAATTAGACGTGTTTTGGCTTGTCTTCGATTTTTGCCTATTCCAAAAAAGCAGCTTCCATTGTCATGATTGAACTTTGGTTTCCACGTCATAACCATAAACCCATGATTCGACACCAGTTATCACCCTCTGGAGCAAACTTGGGTCGTCGCGGACCGAGTCCAACGGCTCCTTAGCAATGTTAACGCGACACTGTTTTTGTTCGAAGTTGAGCAATTTTGGCACGAATTTCGCGGCGACCCGTCTCATGCCCAAATCATTGGTAAAAATCGAATAGCACGAGCCAATCGATATGTTTAGTTCCTCAGCAACTTCTCTAACGGTGATTCGACGATTGGCCAATATTATTTTCTTCACTTCATCAATGTTTTCGTCTGTTGTTGATGTCCTCGGGGGTCCGGAACGCATGTCGTTGTTTGCATCTTCTCGGCCCTGTGAGAACATTTTGTACCACCGATAAACGTTGCTTCGGTCCAAGGTAGCTTCACCATATGCCACAGTCAACATTCAGAATGCGTCCGCGCACTTAATTTTGTTTTTCACACAAAATTTGATACAGATTCTTTGATCCATTTTTTGGAATGGGCAAAAATCGAAGACAAGCCAAAACACGTCTAACCAAAACAGCTGTCAACAATTAACTAAAAATTCAAAATGGCCGATTTTTTCAGCATAAGTGAGGGACATGAGTGCCAACCTAACGCCACAAAAAAATCGAAAATCGAATATACGAAGCCCGCGGAAATTCAAAATTCGCGATACTTTTTTAACAGACCTCGTCCAATTTTATTATTATTTTTTCGACGATTTGTGACATATTTTGTCGTACAACTCCTGCGAATTTTTACGACAATTTATTTCACTATCACTTTTTCCTGTTACCCCTCCCTCTTCCGAATTTACGTCCTGCCCCTTTGACAGTGGCGTCCCTAGCGAAAAACAACAATCTGAAAAAATGCCCTTCCGCTCAACGATAATGCGCGATTGATTTATGTAAGCCATGCTCGTGAAATGGGCTGAGGATCAAAATTCGGAACAACCACTATTTTGGACGGCCAAAATGTGGAATTTCAAAGTAACGAACGGCCAATAGCTTGAACGTTTCATATTAAGAACGTCTTTATATCAGAAAAGAAATAATGAAAACAAAAAAAAACACGAAACTGATAGTTCAATATTTTATTGTGGTCACATTATTTCTTTTATGATTCAAAGACGTTCTTAATATGAAACGTTCGAACTATTGAACGTTCGTTATTTTGAAATGCCACATTTCGGCCGTCCAAAATAGTGGTCGTTCCGAATTTTGACCCTCACCCCGTAAAATGTTCGTATTCCGGTGGTACCACCGGTATATTCGTTACGTACATTTTGTTTCATGAAATGATTACATGTCATCACTTTTCGAAGAAGCGCTTTTCAGAGTGGGTGAATTTTACAATTTTTCTCTTACTCAATGGACCATATAAATACGCCATTACTTAATACTTTTTTAAACCGGAAACGATAATGCGAGCAGTGGCGTACCTAGAACTTTGGCCGCCCGGGGCGGTTCCCAATTTGCCGCCCTATCTAAGTTAATCAAACGGTGGTTTTTATAAATTAATAAACATAAATAAATAATTGTAATTGAGACAAACTATAGGTGGGGAACTTTTTCACCATTGGATGCCATATTAAAATTAGGCAGTAATAAAGGAGGCCGCATAAGTTGATATACCTATAAATGCAACTTTTATAAAAATACATGATACTGTTTTAAAGGCCACAAGAAACTTACGGAGATCGCAGGTTCCCCACCTACGAGACAAAACATATACCTAATTTACAAAAAAAATTACCATTAAATATTTTTCATTTTATCTTTATATCTAAATAATTCAATTTATTTTGAATAAACAAACAAATTGTACACATATGTGTATGTAAACATATTTATATATTTACTCTTCTAACTTTGATAGTAGAAAAATCGTGTATAACGCTCTGAAAATTTATATTATTTATAATTTCTTGTTCTATGGACAATATTGCAAGATTTTGTAGTCTTACATTACTCATTGTGGAACGAAGATAATTTTTTATCAACTTCAATTTGGAGAAGCTCCTTTCGCAACTAGCGACACTGATAGCAATTGTTAAAAAAATTCTTAGCAAAATTACAATGTTGGGTACAGAATTTTCCAATCTACACTGTTGAATAAATTTTAGTTGATCAAGAGGGCCTTCCCCCCGTTTTTCCAACGTTTTACCTCTTCTTGTAGTGCAGGTACAGCCATAAAAACCTGGATCCTTTTTCTTTCAATATGGAACTGTTCTTTACGAACGTCAATAAAGTCATGTATTTGACATACAAATTCTTCATTTAGTAGATTACATGGTATTATACACGAATATTTTCTTGCAAGAACATGCAACTGATCAAACCGTCCTTTTATTTCCGTTATAATTCTATCCATAGATAAAAACATTTCTCTTCGTACTTCTTGTTCTAAGGATAGTCCCACGTCTCGTGAATTTTCTCCACTCATATTTTTTCTCCTTCTAACTCGACGTTCAGTCGATATCTCCAACTCTTCACAAATTGTTTTGGCTGCTATAACAGCGTTTTGTATGAGCGCATCTCTTTGTTCCATGAAATGGGTTTGCAAAGAATTCAGTTTCATATGGGAATGATGAGCATTTACCCTTTTATTTGCAGGTATTTTTGCGCCCCATTAATTTCCAAAAGGACGGGTTCCCATAAATTGAGATAACATAGAAAAGAAAAAGATTGCATTGAATTAAGTAATATTCCAGCATCTGATCTCGTTTTACTATTTTCTTCTTTAGATGTCAATTTTTCCGTGTACCAGCAGCGACTGCCACGCGTTACTTATATTAGTCGAATCAAAAGATTGCTGACATTATAAAATTCATCCACCGTACTATGCTTGCTTATACACATGTTGGTGCTACAGAGTTAGGAGAAGATTTGGCTTCAGCTTCAATGCCCATGATTTTAAGTGGTGATATTAATATAAATTTTGTACAATTTTTAAAAAAATTGTTTTTTACAACTAAAACTAAATATAAAAAATGCAGCCCCAAAATATGTGCGGACCGCACCCCCGCCCTAGGTAGGCTACTGAATGCGAGCCAGGATCTGTTAAGAGGTTTACTGGGGGGCGGGTCTTTCTCTCTTTCTTTGATTATCAATTGCATATTATTATTGGATAAATTAATGATGCATGCATAAATAAAAATTCCATCACTTAGCGACGAGACGCTACCGCGCGTCTCTTGATACGTTTTACAGCGCCACCACGCTCTGTATCTCTTGACTATTTCCTAATGCGCATGCGTACGCGAAGCAGCGCGAAAATTAGAACGTCGCCGCTAGTATTAAAACGTCGAGAGGTTCAGAGAGAGGTTTAGTGCCCGGGAGATGCATCTGCGATACGGTAGCGAGCCGGGGTCATTTGTAATTAAACTTCCGATTTGGTAATTGCGTGCGCGAGATCATATGAATATATCGCGTGTCTTAAGCCCAGAGGGCGTATACACTATATATTTTCATGGGGAATACGCCATTCGGCCTTTAGACACGCACTATATATATGTATAGAGAAATGCAGCGAGAAAGACAGAGAGAGAGAATAATAAATGCACCTGAGCCGTGTACGATAACGGTGCTGTAGCAATAATCGTCAGTCTTCCGATTGATGTTGTTAGAAACGGTATTATTAGCCGTAGCGGGAATATTTCGCTCCTAGCAGCGAAATATTCCCGCTACGGCCCATTTTCTGGTTGATGTATGAGCGTGGCATCGAAATTGTTTCTAGAATATAGAAGATTTTTTTCAGTTTCGAGTAACGAACAATATAGGCATCAATTGGAGATATACGATATTTTCGGGAGAATCAATTATAAAATATAGTTGGCAAGGATTGATATAAAAATAACGCTAAATCATCATTGAATAAAAAATATCGGTTTGGCTTCGGAAATATTTCCTCTGCGGCCCATTTTCTGGTTGATGTATGAGTATAACATCGAAATTGTTTCAAGAATATAGAAGATTTTTTTCAGTTTCGAGTAACGCACAATATAGGCATCATTTCGTGATATATGTTATCGGGGGAAATTATAAAATATAGTTGCCAAGAATTGATATAATTATAACACTAAATCATCATTGAATAGACAATATCGGTTCACAATGTGTATTCAAAATAAAAAGAAATTAAGAATGGATATACAATTGTTATTATTTATTCAAGAATAGTTTTAAATTGTTCTAAATATCAGGCATTTAATATTACATTAATAAAGGCCTTTACCTTGTATCCTGCAATTTAGTTTAGAAAAGCGGGAATATTTCGCTGCTAAAAGTGAAATATTCCCGCTGCGGCCTATTTTCTGCTTGATGTATTAGTATGGCATCGAAATTGTTTCAACAACATAGATGATTTTTTTCAGTTTAGAGTAACGAACAATATAGGCCCAGATATATGATGTTTTCGGGGGAAATTATAAAATATAGTCGGCAAGGATTGATATAATAATAATGCTAAATCATCATTGAATAAAAACTATCGTTGCACAATGTGTATTCAAAATAAAATGAAATTAAGGATGAACATACAATTGTTATTGTTTATTCAAGAATAGTTTTAAATGGTTGTATATACCAGGCGTTTGATATTACATTAATAAAGGCCTTTTCCTTGTATTCTACAATTTGGCTTAGAAAACTAACTCTCAAACAAAAATCAACCTACAGGTCCTTAAAATGCTACAGAAATTTGCCGGGCTGGTCAGATTTCTAAGACAGCTATAATAGCAAAGAATCAAACATCTTGAATGAATTGCTACACGGAGAGATCTTGTCTTTGGTATCTCGACAAAAGAGACTTTCTCTTGAATCACGCGTTTCTCGGTAACACGGAAGAAGCTTGGCACAGTGATTCACAAATGACCATCAGTGAGCGAGCGAAAGAAACACATACGTACACACATAGCAAGAGAGAGAGAGATATGAATAAAAACCGTCGAAGAATGCCTGATAATACGTGAAAGTCGGATTGTCCAGTTTTCAGTTACATCGTCTCGCGGCCAAGACTTTTGCCTACTCAGAAAGTTATATATATATTTATACTATATCATTTGGTTTCATATAGATATTGTATATAGTAAACACTTTATTGTATTATTGTTTATTGCTGCTTCCGGGTTGCCGGTATTGCGTCTATTACCGGGTGAGCTCAGCTACAGAAATTCTAACATCAAAACCGTAACGTACACTGCCGTGACAAGTCCTTTTATACAAAAAGGCATATCACGAAATAACTCGACGTGCGATTTATTTCTGAAGCCGCTATGGACGCGTTCTGGTTGGTCGACATCCAATCAGAACGCACCTATAGCCGTGCTCGAAGTACTCGAAGTTCGGTCATGTGCATACTTCAGATCGTACGAGATCGTAGACGACGAACCTAACCTACAAAGCAGCGCGTGAAACGCAGACACCAATTCAAATTATGGTATACAAGATCGAAAATAGGGACTATCACAATTATCCTAGTTGACACTACGGTGGCTGTTGTAATTACGAAACTAAAACTTCCACAGATATACGACTAAGACGCGACTCCAGAGCACACGGAGGGGAAATAAGGCAAACGTAGATAAGCAAAGGGATAAGAATAGTCTAGGAATTTCCATTTACATCAAAAACTTGCACGTTTCTGCAAAAGCTGCGTGTGCTCTCACATCTGCTTCGGCTTCCGTTTCTATACACCGAGCAAAATAATTTCTTCTTTCCGAGCAGTGAGAAAACCGACTGTATAACACTTAAACAGAGAGCGAGAGCGAAAGAGACGTAAAGTGGTGTATGAACGATAGAACGAGCTGTAAAACTGGGCAACGATTGATAATTATTACAGAAATTGGTTGCAATAAATTTGCTATCAATGATTTCTGTAGCGCAGTTATATTTTTGTGATTGTTCGCGATCTACGGAGATTGAATCACCGATGAGCGTTCGCATCTCAAACGGAGCGGGCAAAATTGTAGCAATTGTTTTTCGCTGTTACTTCTGCGTCGTAAAAATAATGACGGGTTGTTTACCGAGCGCATAACCGCAACCGTAACCGCAATTTCATGAACCCCGGTACGTCTTTGAGCTGTGTAAGGAATACTCGTATACGTGTTCGGAGACATTTAAAAAAAAAAAATAAAGAAATAAAGGGGGAAAAAAAATGGGCATTGATTGTTTAATTATGACAATTGCGTGCCGAGTATTAGCTGCTATGCTATGTACACAAGCTTGATATAATGACGCACAGGGCTACGATTTTAATGCATGACAGCGCGAATTGAAAACGTAATCGACGCGTCAACTATAATTTTTGAAACATTATATTTTATAACTCTGTGGTAGATGTACGGTTCCTCATTTGGTAATAGACAGTGACACTCGATGTCTCGATCATTCGTGACGGATAACACCTATGTAACAAGGTTTATTCTCCGTCAGTTATCACTTTAACGTTTCCATAGGTGTTACAAATGAATTATCGACTGGCAACAATCGTGAGATTTATCACATCTTGTTTAAGAGAATCTGGAGTTGCGCTCTCCCGCTCTCTCTCTCAGTCTCTCACCCCCAACTCGATGTTGATTTACAGTGACGAATCGAAAAAAAAGTTGCGAAACACTTTACATGTATGTACCTCTAATCTCTCATATATATAAGTGTACACTTACTACCTGTGATCGAACATAACGAATGCTTTGCTCCTTGCAAGTATGTATGTATATATATATATTTTTTTAAATATATCGATAATCGGTGACACGCGCACCCAAGAAACCCAATGACATTCCAATTCTGCATCAGACGCCGAGAGTAAAGAAGTTATAAAGATTAGTGTAATCATTGGCAGTTGATCTCTCTTTCTCTCTCTGTCTCTCTCTTTCTCTCTCTGTCTTTCTCTTTCTCGTTACTTGAACACTCCTCTGTGAAATCGCGATCGTTTCACTGACACTATTTCACGTTAGTCAGCTCAATGAGGTACCTAACATTATTGTACTTTTTCTAGAGAACTCTCCTCACATCGAAAACTAATATCGAACTAATTCATTTAAAAACTGAACATTTAAATCGGATAAAATTATTTTAAATAAAATGAATGTCTCTGTTAATTCAACGAACAGTGAATTATTGCAGAGAAAATGCTTGTATCGGTATTTTTATAGTTCGTACAACATTGCTGTAGTTGCATTGAGAAAAATGTCAAAATTTGTTGTTCCATCAATGAAAGCATGAAGGTTAAACGTACGATAAATAATCTCCTATCTGTTTTATGATAATAACAATTGACTCAATCGCCTGTATGGACCACTATTATTGTAACCGTAACAGGAACCAATTTGGCATTCGTAAACTGCATTAAACGGAGTTTCGCTAAATTAGTCAATCGTTAAGGAGGTACGTAACATTATTGTACTTTTTCTAGAGAACTCTCCTCGCATCGAGAACTAATATCGAACGAATTCATTTAAAAAGACTTTTCATTTAAATCGGATGAACTTTATTTAAATAAAATGAATGTCTCTGTTAATTCAACGAACAGTGAATTTTTGCTTGCATCTGTATTTTAATAGTTCGTACAACATTAATGTTGTAGGAGTAGTATACGATCATGTGTACATATATATGCCTGCATATACATCTAAGACCGTACTCCGATAAATTATCAACTGCATAATACTCTTTTGTTAAAAAAAGGAGAGAAGCCGTTGCTAAGCAACGGCATTATTGATGTTTGGGGAAGATTTATTCATTTTGTTTTCTTGAGCGAGACTTAAAGGAGGAAATAGGGTTAGACGGTTAAAAGAATCGATTTTTTTTAAATTTCATAAATTGTTAGTAAAACTATCTAAAAATATGTTCCCAAAATTTTAAATGAAAATTCCGACTCGTTCTATTGTTATAAGCCATTAAGGGGGGAAATAGGGTTAGGACAGCGTTTTTTCAATGATTTTCATGAATTTTTTTTTGGTATAAAAAATGAATATAATTTATTGAAATGTTGAGAATATTTTATACATATATTTAAGTATATGCTATAAAATTTTAATACATATATTTAAGTATATACTATAAAATATTAGCGACTCCATATTGCTTGTTTTTCTTGGTACTATTTCTTCAAACGCGATTTTCTGAAAACGACTTTTTTTTAAATTGCGTACACGCTAGTTTGAAAAGTTTTCAACCAATCGTTTTGAAAATTGGCAGTTACTCTCTTCATAGTATTGCGCTCTATGTGAACCTAAAATCGGAATATTATCATTATTTATTATAATTTTTTTTTTGCAAATAAAGTTGTAAAAAATGGCAAAAAATCATGCTTTATTGTTTTGTCCCCTGTAAAAAATTCATTTTTCTATTTTTTTGATAGCATTTAGGTTCATATAGAAGAGAGACATATAATAAAAGTACATTCCAACCTCGTTTGATTTCAGATGAAAATTGCGGCTTCCAGAATGTACGCAAAATGCTGAGTCTGATTGTGACCTGCAATATGGGGTCGCTAATATCCCCGGTGTTTTTCAAGGAAATTCTTCAAAAATGTATAGTAGCTAAATAATATTAATAATATTATTAGTTTAATTTATTATAGTACATACTTAAATATATGTATAAAATATTCTCAAAGTTTCAATAAATTATATTCATTTTTTATACTATAAAAAAATTCATGAAAATCATTGAGAAAACGCTGTCCTAACCCTATTTCCCCCTTTAAGCAATGAAATAAAAAGTGATTACTTCCTAATAAATGTGTCTTCGGGGTTATTCTGCTTTTCCTTTGGAAAAGGATCAACGAAGGGATATACTATCCCTGTACTGTAGTAGTATTGAGAAAAATGTCGAAATTTGTTGTTCCATCAATAAAACGATGAAGGTTAAACGTACAATAAATAATAGCCTATCTGTTTTATGATAACAGCAATTTTCTCAATCGCCTGTATGGACCACTATTATTGTAACCGTAACAGGAAACGTTTGTTCACCCGTAAACAGCATTAAACGGAGTTTCGATAAATTAGTGAATCGTTCAAGAAAAAGAAACAAATCCTGGAATCAGCCACCGAACGACCTCCTTAATGAACGACCATAAACGTGCGTTCGCGCGATGAAGACGAAGACGTATAAGCGTGATCTTCGAATGGGAATCGTGCCACCATCAACTTAATCGGTGTATGGACTATTACATTCAAGTCGACGGTTGGACAACAACGGGTATGTGGACAATCGAGTGCACCGATTTCTATGCCTATTCACAATAGTCCTACAAACTGGCATCTCACGCAATTTCTCCGCTATTCCCCCGCGACGCATACCACAGAGTGATACTGGCACCGAGACATTGTATGTGCCAGGTTCTCTCTTACTTATCCGCTTGAATTCCGCGGGAGAAAATTGCGGGAAGAAACTCACCGTCAATTCCGCGTAGTAGCAGGGGCAGCTTCCATGTAAGAAAACCGTACGTAGCACTGATCACTTCTCGACGCACAATTATACGGGGCTGCGGGGGACAAAAATTGCGAACCAACCGAAACCTCCGTTGAGGTTATCGGAAAGTTGTCCGACGCTTCGTGATCCACCTGAACGTGATCACGAGCTTTCGACGCACCTCTTCACCCGTCTAAGACGAACTCTTTCAAACGCGAATACAAGAATTAAAATCGTAAATAATAGTGGAAGGAAAAGTTAGCGTCGGTTTCGACTTCTTGCCCCTTCAGTTTTCCTCTATCACATTGAAACTCACGGTTTATTTTTCATCACTTTAATGATCTTAATAGGATATTATCACGCACAAAACTGTCCACGAGGCCTGTGGCAAAGCACGAGGTTTTATACCAACGAGAAGCGGGTTTTGTAACACGTATTTGTCGCGCTAACTCTAGAGAGTTTTCCGGGTTTCAGAGTCCGCCATTACAAGTAACGAGTTACTAGTTGTTGTTGGCTGGTTCAACCACGATGGAGATCCGATATCACATTCGATATACGGCTATCTCTCACGTTTTATAACAACAACGGTATTACCATCTACATGTATAACGAACGACTAAACTCTACGTATACGAAAACACACACATTTTCAGCCCGGTGTACTTGTCGCAAGTACTCGATCACAATTCGTTGATTGGCGGATGATCGTAGATTCCCGAATTTACCAAATGCGTTGCGCTACTCTTGTTACCGATTATAAACGACTAATTGAGCAATTACCGAACTATGCATGTATTTTTAGTACACACTCCAATGGGGGAACGTCGATGGGCATGTATACACTCGTCGCACTTTGACACTCAAACAGAATCGTCATGGGTCGCGCTG
Organism: Oxytorus armatus; assembly: GCA_958009045.1. NCBI lineage: Eukaryota > Metazoa > Arthropoda > Insecta > Hymenoptera > Ichneumonidae > Oxytorus > Oxytorus armatus. Next base: position 33,295,650 of record OY253745.1, on the reverse strand, counting down.
CTGTTTCAGGTATTCGCGCCACGGCGAACAATAACAAACATGGGGTGCTCACTTAGCATCCTCCTCTAGCGCTATCTCGTAAACAATGCACAAGCCTAGGCTCACTATTATTTTCACCAAGCTGCGAAATTTTAATCCAAAAGAATCTGATGAGCTTAGATCAGTCAGTCTGATAGTTTGTTCATCCAGAGTGTTTGGGCGACGTGAAATGGATTTCTTGATCCTCAGGCGATCGTTGCTCCCGATGTGAAAGCACTGCTTCGTTAGGGTGGTTCAAACGATCGTAGGCTCGTGAGATATTTCGGACAACCTTTCAAGATTGTTTAACTAGGCTAGAGAGTGATGAGCAATGGTTATCACGCTTTCATTGTGACACAAGCCGTACTCGTTCATATTTTCCTTGATGTCCTTCGCATGGCACAACGAACCTTTCTCGGTTCGCAGTTTCCCACCAATAGTTCAACAGGGGCTAGTGTAGAGACGTTTGTATGGCTTTGTGCGGTACAAGCCTGTTGTTCCAGAACAATTAACCCCCAAGGTCTAATCAATTTAATTACACGTTAGCGATGTATTCCTTTCCAACAATTCACCCCTTCGTCTCCGCCGGCGGCAGTTACCCTCGACCTCGTCCACACTGTCCGTAGAACTATCTCCTTTGCCTAGGAATGTCAGTCCACAACGGTACTACGAGGCTGGTGCACATCATCAGCGATGTTTGCGACCGGTTTCAATGAATTATTCGCACACCTTCGGAATCGATCACTTCACTTCACAGATATTGGATACTCCGTTAAAAAATATGATACATCGGACTAAATCCTAGTCTGGCACCTAGGAGAAATCACGTTTGCGAGAAATTTCGAATGGCAAAACAGGATCTCGAAAGGGTCGTACACTTTGGACAAATGACGTAGAATCTATTGAGCTTTCACCATGAGTATTCCCAGAGAATTGGGGTGCTGTTCGGCACATCCACGAACACTTGTTCATTCGTCACTGAAGAATCACACTATATAAAATTCTTCGTGCACAGTGCCGCAGGAAAATGTGTTCCCTGCTTTTCCCACGTGTTCTACACACCGCCAAGGCCGTCTCTCCGGTTGTCAGTGAGCGCGACGACCCGGAACACTGGATTCGCGTATCGTTTTTCGCAATCAGCTGGCTAACCCTCGGCAAATTGACGCGTCTTTACCGACTGTTACTTCAACAAATAACGCGAAAAATAAGAATATAATGAAATATTGTGGCAGGGGGTTTGGTGGAATTCGCGGTATCTTTTGCCACTCTGCACACAACACGGGTCCGTCCGGATGACAATGATAATGATATAACAATAGCCGCGTGCGTTCTCCGCTAGTTCAGATCTTACACTGAAGAACCCCGGCAAGTCTCACACACACGTGTGCGTCGGGAGCGTTGCGTACCTCTCTCACCGCGAGCGCGCGGGGCCGGGGCCCCTGCCAGGTAGAGGGAAGGAGGTAGTAGTGGGCCCGTGGAAGTAGGAGGTGGAGTGTCGGAGAGCCGAACCTGCCGTGGAGTAGGGAGACGAGTCTCGACGCGGCAGGGCAACAGCAGCTACATCGGAAACAGCAGCCTTTCTCTCTCTCTCTCTCTCTTTCTCTCTTAGAGAAGGGGAGCGACACGGAGAATGGCATAGATAGAGAAAGACATAAATGAGGGAAAGAACACGATGGAGGAGAGTGACGGAGACGATCGGCGAAGAAAGAGAAGGAGAAGAAACTTGAAGTAGTAGAATAAGAAGACAGAGAGGGATAATCTCGCGTGTGTTACCCAGAGGAACACACGAGAACTCGTATGTATAGCCGCCCGCGGAACACCACGTGAGAGCGATATCTACCTGTATATATACCTGAAGCAGATCGGAGGTACATGGGTAACAGGTAACATACGGGGCAGCCCTGCGTACACAGTCGCTGCGGGCCACGCTGCGGAGTGGGATACGAAAGGCGGACGAGAGACACGCGCTCTCTCTCTCTCTTTGTACACTTTTGAATTGGTCCTTCGGAGGCGGGACGGAGCGCGAGAGATAAAAGAAGAAAACCCGTGAGAAAGATGGAGAGACGACGAAGAAGAACAAGAAGGAGAAGAAGAAGATAAAGGGGCCTATAAGAGGGGCAAGAGGAAGGTGAGAGAGAATGAGGGAAAGGTATATATACAGAAAGAGCTGGCACAGTAGGTATGCATACTGTAGTAAAATCCACACATGCACCAGTCCGCGTGCATGCGACGAGTTTGCGTCTGTATGTATGGCACTACCTGTAATAAGTGCGTATATATATATATAACCGTAAGAGAAAAGAGACAACGTCACACACATGAGCCGAACCAGTCGCATTGGTGGACGCGCGGACACGACACACACCCGCCTGACCTGGTCCATCGTCGTCGCATCGTCATCTTACCCCGCTTCACCTGGTCTCACTTACTTATGACCATAACCAAGATACGAGAAGAGCGTTCGGGATATAACCACGACAGTCAGGCAAGTACCCACAGAACTAAAGAGCCTGAAAGACAAGAGAGACGGAGCGAGATAGATTGATGGTGGGGCAGGGAGGCGAAAAATTTGCCACCACCGATGATGGTGGACTACTATGGGGGAACGTGACGAAAGATGAAAAGAAGTAGAAGATGAACAAGAAGAAAGGAGGAAGAAGATGCAAGATGAGACCAGCGTACTCTTCTTTCCTTTTTCTCCATAAGCAAGTGGTGTGCCGAAGCAAGAGGGGTGTTCGTTGCTGCCTCTGATTTTCTGCCACTGACGCAGCGTGATGCTTCTGGCGCTTGGTCTTGCTTGGCTCTGAGGCCTCGCTGCATATCGCTATAGTCCGCAGTCGACGTGATCCTGCTGCTGCTGCTGCTATTGCTGATGTCCGTTGCACTCTTATACAGCCCCGAGGCTAGCTGTCTCTCGCTACTCCCGTTCAAGTTGTGTATGAACTATGAGAGTTACATGTATTCCACGTCCTTCTTCTTGATCCGCACGTCTAGCCCGAGCTAGTGCACGTTGCAGTGCTCGATTGTGCTTGGGCCTCCGTATCTTGAGAACATACGAGCGATGAGGCCGTACCCGCCAGGCATCATTCGACGATGAGAAGAACGAAGAGAGTAGGTCTCTACCTCGGGAGATAGTTTGCTCGTCTTCTGGATCGTTCACGCGGATCCGTCCAGCCACGCGAACCCATCCTATGCCACTTGGTTCTCTATCATCATTATAGAGAGAGCGAGAGTAGAGAGAAAACTTCGATGCTGGTCTCATCATCACAGGAACGCCCGAAGCCACCGGTGCTACCGGATTGAAGAATGCCGAAGTCACGCCGGCCGTTTTACAAGACACATGCTATAGGCTATATTGGTATAGTGTGGTGACTGGTATAGCCCTGCTTGTCCTCGTTGACGATCGCTCCGGGTTTACCGCAACTTGACCCGGTGGTCCAACAGGGGAGAACGAGAAGAGACGGGGATTCGAGGTACGGTCGAGTGATGCTCCGTTCACTCTTCCACCTTCTCATCATTCATTTTACGTGCTCGTTTCATTCATCGAACGCTGAATCCAGTCAGCATACGGACGATGAGTAGCAGGTGTCACAGCCTCGGACGTTGAGCCGTTAACGTTTGTTGCCTTTTTTTTATCCCTGATGACTCGTGACTCGGCCGAACACGACCTATGTGTCTATGTATAGTTTTTAGCTGTGGTCCAATTTCGCACGTTCATATTTCCGGTATTATCAAACGTACAGAAAAATCATGGAGCGCGGATATCACGACGAATTCAGATACTAGACCGGAAGATCGTAGAAACAGATCAATTTTTATTCGGAACTGCATTTTCGGATGCTTAACAAACATTATGTTGATAGTCAGGCTACACAAAACTAAGTGTTTTCGTGCACTTAAATTTTGAAACATTTATAACACCGAAAAAATGCGCTCATTCCTTCGTCATAATCAACTGATTATCCGTACCATTTTTTACCTTGAATTATAAAAAAATTATAAGTCTAGTTCCAGTTTTTAGTATTTACTGTTACAACTTTTCGGTCTCACCGGATCACAGTATTTTTTTCCAAAACTTGAGTCAATTTCATGTAAAATAAATCTTACACGTACGATCATTATTTTTAATTCGTCATAATAACAGAATTTACTCGTTGTAGGAATCATTGCTCCGATATGTTTTATGCACATAGATTTGATTGAAGATTCTAAAAAAAAATACCAGTACTTTGAAAAATAATGGTTCATGTCATAAAAAATTATTGTTAGCAAGTGTTTTTTTCTGATATTATCTTCTGGAATATTAGTATACTATCTCTCAACCGTAGCGCATTTGACATTGAAAAATGGCACGAACGAAATTTTGAGATAAGAATTTTGGAAATTTCACCAAATATCCCAAACATACCTATACGAGGTCTGTTCAAAAAGTATCGCGAATTTTGAATTTCCGCGGGCTACGTATATTCGATTTTCGATTTTTTTGTGGCGTTAGGTTGGCACTCATGTCCCTCATTTATGCTGAAAAAATCGGCCATTTTGAATGTTTAGATAATTGTTGACAGCTGTTTTGGTTAGACGTGTTTTGGCTTGTCTTCGTCTTTTGCCTATTCCAAAAAAGCAGCTCCCATTGCGATGATTGAGCTTTGGTTTCCATGTCATAACCATAAACCCATGATTCGTCACCAGTTATGACCCTCTGGAGCAAATTTTGGTCGTCGCGGACCGAGTCCAACAGCTCCTTAGCAATGTTAACGCGACACTGTTTTTGTTCGAAATTGCGCAATTTTGGCACGAATTTCGCGGCGACCCGTCTCATGCCCAAATAATTGGTAAAAATTGAAAAGCACGAACCAATCGATATGTTTAGTTCCTCAGCAACTTCTCTATGCGGTGAATCGATGATTGGCCAATATTATTTTCTTCACTTCATCAATGTTTTCGTCTGTTGTTGAAGTGCTCGGGCGTCCGGAACGCATTTCGTTGCTCGCATCTTCTCGGCCCTCTGAGAACATTTTGTACCACCAATAAACGTTGCTTTGGTCCAGGGTAGCTTCACCATATGCCACAGTCAACATTCGGAATGCGTCCGCGCACTTAATTTTGTTTTTCACACAAAATTTGATACAGATTCTTTGATCCATTTTTTGGAATAGGCAAAAATCGAAAACAAGCCAAAACACGTCTAACCAAAACAGCTGTCGACAATTAACTAAACATTCAAAATGGCCGATTTTTTCAGCATAAGTGAGGGACATGAGTACCAACCTAACGCCACAAAAAAATCTGTTCACTTTTTGAACAGACCTCGTACACTATCTCACAAATCCCATCTACATTCGCAAATGTCCACCTCTAAATTTAGCAATACCATTGTTACATGATCTTTTGTGCATAAAATTAACCGACATTTTGGGGAAAAATTTCAACAGCGGAACAAGTCCGACAATTTTTTATATCCTTGCCGAAAAATTAGTATGAATACTTAGTGACCACACTTCTCCCAGTACCGCACTGACCACACGGGTTCAAAATGATCCCTAGCCATTTTTAAATGCTCGCCGTACGAGCAGTTTCACGCAATACTCAAAGCTTACACCTAGGAAAAGGCCTAAATTGAGAAGAGTATACTCGTAGCGTTACTTCCTCGTGGTGTGACTTTGAGCATTGTGTGAAATTTTGAGGAAGCAATTTATTCGATTGAACTTGCAGCTTTGTTTCTCTTCGCAGAGCATAAATAAAAATAAACGTTATTTTCTAATAAACGGTAAGTCATGGAATCGATTGTCTTAACGAGATTGCACTTGAATATTATTTATTTTTACTATTTTTTTGGATATCCATGAAAAATCGGGTGGCTGAAGTAGCACGGAATGTTTAATGTATAAATTGGTTATGTATGGAGATAATGAGTGGGTATGCAAATTAGATTACCCGGCATCATAAGTCATTGACTGTTCGATATCGTGAACGTTGGGCGACGGCGTAGTCAATCCGACATGCTTCACGAGAGCAACGCGGATGTAAAATACGCGTATACAGGAGAAAGAGAGAAAGAGAGTCTAGGATCGTGCATAAGCAACGAGTGGCGATAAGAATACCTGAAGCGAGTGGTTGAGGTATATCGTTGGAGAGACGCGGAGAGAACGAGTCGCTGCAATTACAACGGGACGTCATTTTGCTTCCGACGAGGACGCGGACGATGAAGAATAAAAAGACTGGCAAGAACGCAGTCTCATATATAAGCAATCCACCCTGCGTGATATGTATATGCAGGCGCTGTGTGTGCGCGGGATAAAGATTCGATGCGTGAGACAGAAGTTGAAAAATAAAATAAAAGAACGGAGGGAGACTCGATGTGACATGAAATATGCGAGCGCTTACGCGCGAACGTACCTGCCCACCGGCGTACCCATTAAAGCCACAGCAGCCAGGAGAAACACCAGCAGCCAACAACACCGACAGAAAACCCACTCAAGTCTCGCACGATTCTCCCTTATGGTGGTGGAGAAAAGGACGAGAAAAAAAGGACGAGAAAAAAACGACGACGATAATCGAAAAAGAGGATACGAAAATTCCACTACAACGTATTTAAAATTTGTAGAATTAATAGCGAGCCGATAGTTGTTTATTTTAGCGTTGTTACATTCCTCGACAACGGTCAGAATTCTCCGACAGAAATCTGTTATTATTTTTACGACGAGCCGAAAATCTCTGATATTATAATAGTCATCGAAAAGTTGTACATCGGAGCATGAGATATTAGAGTTTTACTTTCTCATTATGCAACGTCAGGAAATCTATAGTCCTTTCGTAAAAAAAGAGTCCGAAAATCAAACTTCGATTCATTAATATCGAAAAAGTGATGCCGATATACGGACGAATCACAAGGTGACTTTTACTCACGTGGTCATCCAATGTCAACACCCTTCACTCTATTTAATTTCAGCGCCGCCATGGCTCAGCTGATCCCGTACGCACCTAACCTAAAATCTTCACGATTTAATACGCGCGAAATGCGCCCGTTTATACTTGTACAAATAGTACAAATTTTGTAACTGCATGAACTTTTGAAGTAATTGGTTAAAAAAAACAACCGTTTTTTGCACGGAAATAAATAAATAAGGGAGAGTGGGACTCTTTGTGCCACGACATTTTCGATTTTCATCAATAAATTAGAATATCCTTAGGTCTATTTGATTCTCAGTGGGATCAAGTTTGTTATTTAAAGGGAGAAATAGGGTTAGACGGTTCAAAAAATCGATTTTTTTTAGATTTCATAAATTGTTAGTAAAACTATTAAAAAATATGTTGCACAAAATTTGAAATGAACCTAAAATCGGAATATTATCATGATTTAAAATAATTTTTTGTTTGCAAAAAAAGTTGTAAAAAATGGCAAAAAAATCATGCTTTTTTGTTTTGACCCCTGTAAAAAATTCAATTTTCTATTTTTTTGATAGCATTTAGGTTCATATAGAAGAGAGACATATAATAAAAGTAAATTCCAACCTCGTTTGATTTCAGATGAAAATTGCGGCTTCCAGAATGTACGCAAAATGCTGAGTCTGATTGTCACCTGCAATATGGGGTCGCTAATATCTTCGGTGTTTTTCAAGGAAATTCTTCAAAAATTTCATAGTACATACTTAAATATATGTATTAAATATTCTCAAAGTTTCAATAAATTATATTAATTTTTTATACTATAAATAAATTCATGAAAATCATTGAGAAAACGCTGTCCTAACCCTATTTCGTCCCTTAAATACAAGAAACACGAAACATTGCGCCCCATGACTGTTTTTCGCGCTCTGTTACTTCTCGATGTTGAAAAAAAAACAGCTGAGATCAAGTCTACGTTACCGATTAACCTCTATAGGGTCACGATATACCCTCCATTTTTGGCCCACATTTGATTTATAGTAATTATTTCAGTTTTTGAATAATTGCACGTTACCGTACGTAATCTTCGATCGCAGCCAACTTCGGATAATAACACTTTCCACCGACGGATCACCAGAAAACGAACCGGAACACATAACAAAGAGTCACATAACACGTACTTCTGGAGGCTTCGATAACATTTCCATTTATAGTAAAATGACAAAATCTTGTTTACATACAATTTCTGAATGGACGTGATGTACCGTCGAATATAAAATTTTTGACAGCAGAATTGTCAATTTGTACGACAAGATTAGAAACTTGCGCCGTCACATAAAGCCATGTGGCACAAGGAGCAGTACACTTCCCTACATAACACTTTATGGAATTTACCCATAATTCTGTTAGAAAAGAACTCGATAAATTATTGATTCGAAATCGCCGTTCCTCGGCAAGATATGTAACATTACGGTAAGCAGATTTTTCTTTTCTATCACGACTTTCGACACGATGTATTAATAGAAACCGAAGGTGGCACGCTGCCGCGAAGGTGTCAAGGGCAACTGACCCGAGGACAAGATACTTAGGCGAGGATGATATCAGACTCTTAGGGAGGGGAGCTAGTGGCATAAATAGCAAAGACAGGCGAGAGCTTCGCAAAGAGCATCAGAGGCCCGAGGTAGAGGTGTGCCACAGAAGGGGTTGATGAAAGTCCATTTTCCGTACGAAACGCTGGTCACTGTGTGCTACGTCAATTCAAAGACGTTATAGGCACACGACAAAGTGTCGAAGAGAGGTACAAGGTGTGGGGGAAGGTGCCACGTCGTGTCGATAATTTGATAAAGTGTCCTCACATTAGTCCATTGATTGCTCCATTGTCGCGTCTTCGCTGTGGCGGTTCGTCCGTCGGGATCTTGCTTCGTGTAGAGTAAGAGGTCTCAAACCCTTGCTTCTCCTCGGTTTGGGTCGCCCGAACCCTTCTCCATTGCTCTTCTCATCTAGGTTCCAGTTTAACCCCCGGGTATACTGCAACTACATATCGACTACCAGCATCCCAATCCCTGACTCGTCTGTGTGTACACTGGCTATATATAAGTAAAGATAGGAGCACAGCCTTGAAGAGCTTCGTAGTGAGCTCGGAGGACGAGGCTTTCATATTGCACCATACAACTTCTACAATTTCCTAGTCAACCCTTCGACATCGATTTTGCTTCTCCACCACCATCACACTCATCGTTCACTCCTTCCCACATTCATGTTTCACACGTTTGCCAAGATTATAGAACACACGGCAAGTTTCTCGATAAACAGAGACGATATTTCCATAGTACACATGGCCCCGAACAACAGCCGGAACGTTCGGAATATTCCCGATCGCATCTAACCCTATATCAACTGAAAGTTTCTTAACAAACACTGGAGACTCTATCCTCCTCCGAGCCAATTAAGTTCGTGATCTAAATCACCGATCGTTCATTCGCTTCCTGCAGCACAGTCTCGCACGACGCCTTCGGGGCAGTCAATCTTTTCGACTCCCCTGCGCCGACTCGGTTTCATTTGGGTCTCGTGACTTCTCACACATCCACGATGAAAGACGGCAGACCCTAAAGGTATTTAAATGTATGGATAGATATATATATAAGCAGCGACGACAGCAACGACAACGAGTCTTCGGTTCTTAGCGATCTTCATCCGTCACTGTGACTGTGTGGTGAGGCCACGCGAACCTGCTGAAGGAGGACTTTAGGATCCCTCTTTCAAATCGGCAATCGATTATATACCTGACCTGGTCCGTGTGGCAAAGAGCTCCACGAGCTTCAGGAGCAGAATCACGACTCCTCTATGCTTCTCGACTCGTGCATCCTAATTGAATCGTTGCCCTGCCCGGTAACCCACGGAGCCCAGTCGATCTTGTTCCCTCCACTCTTTAATTAGCTTTAAAAACGACTATACCCAGCTAGCGAGCAAAGCGAACGTACCGGGGGGGTGAAAACTTTCCGGTACCCGCGCGAGAATGTATTCCTTCGGAACTCTTCGCGCACGAAGATAATTTCCAATCTGATAAATCATTAATTACAGCCTCTCTGATGTAACCCCACTGTGGCTCTTCTTAATTACAAAAAATAATTATACCGCACATTCGCCCATACGATTTAACCATATTCCGTTGAAAACAACACGTATAACCGTAAGCTTGTAAAGTCCACGTACGAAGGATAAAGGAAAAATAAAATAAAAGCGTGTATGAAGAATATATGCGGAGCATCAGCGGCACGCAAAGCCTGGCGAGGACCATTTTCCCCGAATCGAAGATCGATTATACCACGCCACCAATACCTGTGTGACCCGTTTACATCAGGCCGGGACCTCGCTCAAGCAGTTTCTTCTCGACTCTCCACGCCACCACTCTGGCGCGCGTCCTAATTGAATCGTTCCCGAAGACCCCGCGAGCGAATCCTCCGGCCGAGACAGCAGGGAATTTGTGACAGACATCGGCATCGGTCCTGACCGCGTCATGTGAGAGTGACCGCAGGAAGGTTTATCTCGTTGGTCGATGGGTCAGGCCAAGACCTCCCAAATCTCTCCATATTGCCATCGTTGGCAATCCGTCGACCCTATGTGAAGAATCCGGCTAGTCAGTTCTTTGGATTTTCACTCGTGAATTGGAGGGATGGGAGGGGGATACCCCATGCCCGGTAGCTATGTACAACTTTGGCTACAGTACTAAAACACGTCTACGGCATATCCTCGGCTCAACTTTTCTCTGCTGATCATCTCTGGACCTTTTGCGTATACGAGTACCTGCAGCTCTACCAACGCATAGAGTGTACGTCTTAATGTATATGTGCATATATATTACGAATGCGTTAAGGTAGTAGTCTGGTAACTTAAGCCGATTTTCATGTCATTTTTGGAGAGTGTTTTTTTGTAGGAAAATAAAAATGAATCGTTTTGGATATTTAGGATGTTTTTATTTACATATTAAAGATACAAAAAAAAATTTCTTGAAAAAATTTAATAGTTTATTATTATTATTATTATTGATCGAAGTTGGCACCTCGAAAAAAAGCGCGTGGGTGGCCCCGGTGATTTTTGCTCTTGATGTTATCTGAAATCAATAATTCTTGATAATTCCTAATCTATAGACATGTCATTCTGGTCGGAACTACTGAAGTTAAATTTCATGGATAAATAACAAAATGGCGGACTTTTGAAAAAAAAGTCCTTTTATTTTAGCAAAGAAGGGGTTGTAAAATAAAAAGTTAGGGGTGAAAAAATGTGTCGGTAGTTCCGACGAGAACTATAAGTGTGTAGAGTAGCCTGTTCAAATTTGAAAGCAATCGGTTCGATAGAAAAAAAGTTAGGACCCGGGCTGCCAACTCTGAGGTGCCAACTTCGATCAATAATAATAATAATAATAATAAACTATTAAATTTTTTCAAAAATTTTTTTTTTTGTATCTTTAATATGTAAATAAAAATATCCTAAATATTCAAAACGATTCATTTTTATTTTCCTACAAAAAAACGCCCTCCAAAAAAGACATGAAAATCGGCTTAAGTTACCGGACTAGTACCTTAACGCTAACCTGTGGGCGGGCCATGAACTCGTCGTGTATTCGTGTGTGCCTATTTCAGATTACCGCGAATCTCATTCATAAATCAGTATTTTTAAGGGCACATATAGAACTACCTGTGTCCCGCCGTTTCATCCCCGTTGAATTGGAATTATATATCTGTTTCATACGCATTATGAGTACATAACAAAGCGCATCTCATTAAGGGGGGAAATAGGGTTAGGACAGCGATTTCTCAATTATTTTCATGAATTTTTTTATAGCATAAAAAATTAATAGAACTTATTGAAATTTTGAGAATATTTTATATATGTATGTATAAAAATTTTGTAGTATATATACTATAAAATTTTTATACATATATTTAAGTATATACTATAAAATATTAGCGACCCCATATTGCAGGTCACAATCAGACTCAGTATTTTGCGTACATTCTGGAAGCCGCAATTTTCATCTGAAATCGAACGAGGTTGGAATTTACTTTTATTATATGTCTCTCTTCTATATGAACATAAATGTTATCAAAAATATATAAAATTGAATTTTTTACAGGGGTCAAAAGAAAAAAGCACGATTTTTTGCCATCTTTTACAACTTTATTGCAAAAAAAAAATTATTTTAAATAATGATAATATTCTGATTTTAGGTTCATATAGAGCGCAATACTATGAAGAAAGTAACTGCCAATTTTCAAAACGATTGGTTGAAAACTTTTCAAACTAGCGTGTACGCAAGTTCAAAAAAAGTCGTTTTCAAAAAAAGGCGTTTGAAAAATAGTACCAAGAAAAATAAGCAATATGGGGTCGCTAATATTTTATAGTGTATACTTGAATATATATATAAAAAATTTATAGTATATACTTAAATATATGTATAAAATATTCTCAAAGTTGCAATAAATTATATTCATTTTGTATACTATAAAAAAATTCATGAAAATCATTGAGAAAACGCTGTCCTAACCCTATTTCCCCCCTTAATGGCTTATAACAATAGAACGAGTCGGAATTTTCATTTAAAATTTTGGGAACATATTTTTCAATAGTTTTACTAACAATTTATGAAATAAAAAAAAATCGATTTTTTAAACCGTCTAACCCTATTTCCTCCCTTAATTATAAATACTATCCGGAGATTATATGGAATAAGAGAAGGATCAACGATTAAAAAATAAACCGACGTCGCCGCCGCTTCTTAGGGTCAGAGCATGAAGTTACATGGCCTAGAGCTTTCCTGAATAAACGGACTATCTAATGCAAAAAGAATTTTTCAAATTGGATTAGTATTTCCTGACATTAGCGCGTTCGAACAAACGTACAAACTTTCCAGTTTTATTATAGTAGTAAGATATAGTATTTAGTATAGATACAGTAGTAAGATAGTAAAATTAGGGTCAGAGCGTGATGTTATTTGGTCTAGTGCCTATCCGAATAAACGGGCTATCTAATGCAAAAAGAATTTTTCAAATCGGATTATTATTTACAACGATTAGTGCGTTCGAACACACATTCAAAGTCTCCAGCTTTATTATAGTAGTAAGATTATAACGATCGAAAAATCAATTTTTATTTTATAAACCATAGAACTATATGTGTGGAATATTTTCCCAAAGTTTTAAAGCAAAATTCGAAAAATTGCGTCGACAACAGCGATCAGAGACGAATGCAGCAACAGGAGCAGCGCAATCTTTCAAAGACAAAAGAGATCCGAAAAGCAAGAAAGGATAAATTAATGAAAGAAAATTAAGTTTATGAAAAACATGAAAGCTCATTATAAGGGGCTGAGACTACCCCGTACCGCGTATCGCTGACTAACCCGTAAGTTATTTTAATTATTGGTTTTTCACGTGTCGAAACTTCAAACGCGTTCTTCTCAAAACTACATTTTCGAAATCGGCGTGCAGGATTACTGAAAAACTATTAGGCCGATTGAGTTCAAACTTTGTAGAAATGTTGATAATATCATTGCCTTCTAGTTGACGGAAATTGTTTTTGAAAAATTATTTAAAAAAACTACTTTTTTAATATAATTTTTTGCAAAAATTTTGCGTGTAATATCGATTTTTTAAAAATGCATACCATTTTTTCAAATTTGCATTTTCTACATTTCAATTATTGTCAAACAAAAGCTACGTATGTTCTAGCTAAAAATAATTTTGAATTTTGTCTCTCCCTGTCTTCTTTTGGAACTCCCGCCGCCACAACCTTGTTGAAATACTCTGTCACAGGTCCGCCATTTTGATGATAAATGAATTTAAAAAAATTGTTTGCATACTTAAATATACTATTAAAGTATACCTACAGTTTGATAAATGTCGAACAAATATTTCTTAGTTAAAAAAATTTCTTAAAATTTACTATTATTTTTCCGTCTAATTGTATACGTCCCTTTAATATGTTAGCTCGTAGAAGTCCCGCAGAGAGTAAGAGTGCTATCCGCGATGACTGCTCATTTATTCGCTTCTGACGACTACGCCGATTTACGACTTTGATTCCCCATAGAGGAGAACTTGATTTTCCTGAAACTCTTCTTCCGAGCTTGTAACTCTCCCGTCGGGCAAAACGCTCATTCAAGGCACAAGTCTTCGCGCGACTTCGGTGATCCACCGAAGTATTATTCAGCGACGTCGATACTGGGTAGGTGACCGTTCAACTGTGCACTGGTTTGCGCGCCGATTATTCAGCGGGTGGCAGTTTTTTTGAGTTTCTGATGGCAATGCAGCTGAAAATATACTATAATGTACCCGCCTGTATCGACCAGGTTTTCTGCTGTTTCCTGGTGTCCTCGTGCGCAAAGACGATACAACAATGCATTAAGGGCTGACATACCCTTGCGCGCGCTGAAAACCGAGTAAATTTGAAAAATTATTATGAAGGTTATATGGTGAATAAAAAATTAAATTGTTGATTCAACATTTTTTATTAACTTTTCAACTATAAGAAACAAAATTACAAATTTTTTTTTACCAATATTAACATTATTTTTTACGGGCATAAATGGACCACTGATGAAAACCATGGCGCCTTCTTGTCGACATCATAATGTCACCAAAAATTATCCAATCTGCAAAAATAAAAAAGCATCTAGTAAAATAATGTAGTAGTAATAGTCTGACAGAGGGAATTTTTTTTTTTTCAAAAATAAAGAAATAACAGTATTTCAAAGTTTAGTATGCAATTAAAAAAAAAAATACTATTCAACAATTTATAAAAAAAAAGTTTCAACCAAAAAATTAAAAAAACCTCTCGTCAGAGTATAGAGAAAATAATTAATGATATTGAAAAAAAAAGTTAAAAAATATTAAAAATTGACTGAGTTATCGTGCTGACGTTTCTTTTCATCAGAAGTCCATTCATACCTGTAAGAAGTAATGTTCATTTTTTTTTTTTTTTCAATTTTTTTTATAGTTGAAAAGTTAATAAAAAATGTGAAATCAAGAATTTAATTTTTTTTCACCATATAACCTTTATAATAATTTTTGAAATTCACTCGTTTTTCAGCGCGCGCAGGGGTACTCGAGCCCTTAAGAAAGAATGACTGCGGACAGCAGGGTCTCAATGAATGGAATGGAAATGAGAATAAAGAGGTATCGGTAAACGGAAAAAATCTGAAAAAAGTTTACTATGGAAACGCTAATAAAAAAAAAGTTTGTTTTTCATCTGCAGATCGACGTACATATAAGTAATAAGATGAAAATGAACTTTCGTCACTTTACGCAGTCACTGGAATGAGATGAAAACAAACCACCGATTATAAATAAAATATCGCTGGCCATGGCACTTTCATTAAAAAATCATTTGATAGTGTATTTAAATCAACGTGTCTAGCGATTACATAGGAATTTGCACATCGTAACTTTCGATAATTTTAATACGAAAGTACCAGGAAGTAAACAAGACCTGTCAAGCTGTTACAGCGTATCCGCCGGGACATAAATACGGCTAAGATGAAAACCCGTTGCTAAGGCCTATGTCACGCCACGCCATCTCGTAATTACATTTTGTAGCACTACGCCACGTTTCTTATTTCGTGACTTGACATTCAAAAACTTTTGCGGAAAACGTGGATTTATTATTGTGTGTGCGATTGCAAATATTTGAAAATATTACACTCCGACACGATGTATTCCGAAAAAATCGTTTGCCTTAAAAATCTTTGTGCTAATCTTACTACTGTAACGAAGCTGGAGTGTATGTTTGTATGTTTGTACGTTTGTACGTTTGTACGTTTGTACGTTTGTACGTTTGTACGTTTGTACGTTTGTACGTTTGTACGTCTGTACGTTTGTACGTTTGTACGTTTGTACGTTTGTACGTTTGTACGTTTGTACGTTTGTACGTTTGTACGTTTGTACGTTTGTACGTTTGTACGTCTGTACGGTTGTACGTATGTACGTTTGTACGTTTGTACGTTTGTACGTTTGTACGTTTGTACGTTTGTACGTTTGTACGTTTGTACGTTTGTACGTTTGTACGTTTGTACGTTTGTACGTTTGTACGTTTGTACGTTTGTACGTTTGTACGTTTGTACGTTTGTACGTTTGTACGTTTGTACGTTTGTACGTTTGTACGTTTGTACGTTTGTACGTTTGTACGTTTGTACGTTTGTACGTTTGTACGTTTGTACGTTTGTACGTTTGTACGTTTGTACGTTTGTACGTTTGTACGTTTGTACGTTTGTACGTTTGTACGTTTGTACGTTTGTACGTTTGTACGTTTGTACGTTTGTACGTTTGTACGTTTGTACGTTTGTACGTTTGTACGTTTGTACGTTTGTACGTTTGTACGTTTGTACGTTTGTACGTTTGTACGTTTGTACGTTTGTACGTTTGTACGTTTGTACGTTTGTACGTTTGTACGTTTGTACGTTTGTACGTTTGTACGTTTGTACGTTTGTACGTTTGTACGTTTGTACGTTTGTACGTTTGTACGTTTGTACGTTTGTACGTTTGTACGTTTGTACGTTTGTACGTTTGTACGTTTGTACGTTTGTACGTTTGTACGTTTGTACGTTTGTACGTTTGTACGTTTGTACGTTTGTACGTTTGTACGTTTGTACGTTTGTACGTTTGTACGTTTGTACGGTTGTACGTTTGTACGTTTGTACGTTTGTACGTTTGTACGTTTGTACGTTTGTACGTTTGTACGTTTGTACGTTTGTACGTTTGTACGTTTGTACGTTTGTACGTTTGTACATTTGTACGTTTGTACGTTTGTACGTTTGTACGTTTGTACGTCTGTACGTCTGTACGTTTGTACGCTTGTACGTTTGTACGTTTGTACGTTTGTACGTTTGTACGTTTGTACGTTTGTACGTTTGTACGTTTGTACGTTTGTACGTTTGTACGTTTGTACGTTTGTACGTTTGTACGTCTGTACGTCTGTACGTTTGTA
Organism: Oxytorus armatus; assembly: GCA_958009045.1. Lineage (NCBI taxonomy): Eukaryota > Metazoa > Arthropoda > Insecta > Hymenoptera > Ichneumonidae > Oxytorus > Oxytorus armatus. Next base: position 33,278,772 of record OY253745.1, on the reverse strand, counting down.
CGTTTTTACGCTTCTACGTTTGTACGCTTGCATGCTTGTACGCTTGTACGCTTGTACGCTTGTACGCTTGTACGCTTGTACGTTTGTACGCTTGTATGTTTGTACGCTTGTACGCTTGTACGCTTGTCGCTTGTCGCTTGTCGCTTGTCGCTTGTCGTTTGTCGTTTGTCACTTGTACGTTTGTACGTTGGTACGTTTGTACGTTTGTACGTTTGTACGGTTGTACGTTCGTACGTTCGTACGTTCGTACGTTCGTACGTTCGTACGTTCGTACGTTCGTACGTTCGTACGTTCGTACGTTCGTACGTTCGTACGTTCGTACGTTCGTACGTTCGTACGTTCGTACGTTCGTACGTTCGTACGTTTGTACGTTTGTACGTTTGTACGTTTGTACGTTTGTACGTTTGTACGCGTGTATGTTTGTACGTTTGTACGTTTGTACGCTTGTATGTTTGTTCAAACGTGCTAATCTCAAGAAATACTAATCCGATTTGGAAAATTCTTTTTGCATTGCATAGCCCGTTTATTCAGGAAGGCTTTACACTATATAACTTTATTATGCTATGACCCTAAGGAGCGGCGGCGACGTGGTGAATCGGGGGACGGACATTTACCTCGGGTGAAACCGCGGGCCACAGCTTGTCTTCACTGTAACTGCGAATATTGTGATGTATTGTTTTTATTTTCGAATTAGTAAAGTTAGATAGCGTAGCTGTCGCTGCCCCGCTTTATAATTCCTAACTGCATCGATAATCCAGGCTTCAACAACCAAATGTCAATGACATTTCACGAAAGGTCCTTATCTCTCTCACAAAGTTCCACGTCCGCTTATCGATTCATCAATTTATATGCACCACAGTGTGGAGGGCTTATTAACGCCTCTCAGATTTTTTCCTGTCGTTCGTACACGTATATCCACGAGAGCCAACCATCATCAGGCATTTTCTCTCGCCCGTCCGAGTTAATCTGACGATCGATCGATCGATATAGAACCGTCAACGATCGGTCATCCGCAGTCTCGTGAAAAGCTTTGCATCGATCGGTAGACTCTGACGAGGCACGCATGCATATCCACACTTCGATATCCGAGTATGTAGCTACAAATTATAAAACGTATGCTCTGTGTCGTTAGTAGGAGAACAAAAAACGTGGGAAGAAGATTTCTCACTAAAATATACAGTGGAGACACAGGGTCCCGTTCGTATTCTTATATCCACTCCCACGTGGGGGAACGGCGAAGACGCGCCAGTTAAATCATCATGCATCAGAAACGGACGCCATATTGAAATGACAAATTATCAGATTTCCCGTATCTTCGTGGTTCAAAAAACATTGGAGTACTACAAAAACGAAATTTCAACAAAATCATCGTCGTGAGCTTTGGTGTTCATTTTGCTCGCGCTTGTCACTTTCAGCCGACTTGTCCCTTTTGTCGTCATCTCATCTACCTAACAAACATAATCATGAACAATGATTGGAAAACGAAAGAATTAATTTTCAATACTTTTCTTTGAGGGCTCACAAACTGCTGTGCGCGCTGAAAACCGAGTAAATTTGAAAAATTATTATAAACGTTATATGGTGAAAAAAAATTAAATTGTTGATTTAACATCTTTTATTGTATTAACTTTTGAACTATAAGAAAATAAATTAAAAAATTTTGATGTAAAATATTAACACTATTTTTTACGGGTCTAAATGGATTACTGATGACAAGCATGGCGCCTCCTTGTCGACATCATAACTTCACCAAAGATTATCCAATCTTCAAAAATAAAAAAGAATTTAGTGAAATAATGTAGTAGTAATAGTCTGACGGAGGGATTTTTTTTTTTTTTTTAATATAGAAATTACGGTATTTCAAAGTTTAGTATGCAATTTAAAGAAAAAAATTAGTGTTTAGTGATTTATAAAAATGTGTCCAACCACAAAATTAAAACAACCTCTCGTCAGACTGTGGAGTAAATAATTATAAAGATTTAAAAAAAAAGGTAACAAACATAAAGAATTGACTGAGTTATCGTGCTGACACTATCTAAAACATAGTTTCGAGAAAAACGCGTTTAAAGTTTCTGGTAGGTACAACGTGAACTTACGGCTAATCTCCCATTTATTGCTATAACTTTGTGACAAAGTGGAATTTTCTTAAACTTTTTTTTTTTCTGTAATTCTTAAAAGTATGAAGAATAAAAATCTGTGACAAAAAAATCGATAATTTGAAAATTTCAGGGTTATGTAAGTCCTTAATTAATCGAAAGATTAATTAAATATTATTTTTAATAACTCCACACGATTTACAATAAATGTTTTTTTTCTCGAAGGGATCCTTGGCACAGATCTCGCTCGCTCGTTCTCATTTTGTACGAACTCAAGCGGTAAAATTCAAAACAGTGTTTCTTACTCGTCAACCAATTTTCTCTTACCTTTGTTTCTCTTAGGATTCTGATGTCACTGAAACGTTCGTAATCACACGATCTTTAACCCATCGCTAGCATAATGGAACGCTGCATATTGTTGATGAAGCTTAAGGGAGAGAGAGAGAGAGAGAGGCAGGGAGAGAAAGACGAGAGAAAATTCAGGTACTCCTTTGCTTTTCTCCCGCTTTTCTCGTTCTCTCGTTTCCTCTGTCCTTCTCGTGGCATTGAAATAAGGCAATGTCCGCGATATGAAATATAACCCCTTGTACAACTTGATAATCCGTGGTTACCATAAATCCTGAGTGATTATCCCGACGTCTATTTATAGTTTCTCGTGTGGCGTGGTGCCGAGGCTGCTACAACTGCGTCTCTCTCCCTATCTCTCTTTTTTTTTCACTTTTTCTCTCTCCTCTTATTCTCATCCTTGTTATTCCTCTTCGTATATATCCACAAGTACACGAGTGTCTTATGCCTGCACTCTGCAGTCCACCGTCACATCCGGTCCGTGGGTTACCTCTGCTCACTCACTCATTCCAATTCCGCTCCCTCCCTCATTCTGCACGGAGACACCTTTCGTATCGGACTTCCCTTTGTTTTTCTTATTCTCATATTTTACGATATATCTCAGCACGGTGTTTTGTTCTGTGATCGAGAAACCATAAGCTCACGAGTGAAACAACATATTTTTGTACTCACTGAGATAAGTCTCCAGTCAAAGCTGTCACCCATGAGCAACAGTGTTTAACCCCGCGAATTATTCAAATCCTCCGGAATACAAAACATAGGTACTGAATAATGTTGATAATTTTTGTTACTTAATCGATAAGTAATAATTGATCCGATGTTATGTGCGGCATAATAGTCTGATGTGAGTTTAAGTACTGAAAATGGCTCGTGGTTAAAAAGTTCATTGATTCTTTATTTATCTTGAAACTATTTGTGATATTTACTATCGTGAAGCCAAAATTGCGATGAATAAAATTTGAGGAAATGAAAAATCCAGTTAATTTACCCATTAACATATTTTTTTATATGTGCTAAAATATAATACAGAACATCGTTCGACGAGGAATTTCTTCATGTTTTATTAAGGACTCACATACCCCTGAAATTGTCGAAAAATCGATATTTTTTAATTTTAATTCTTTATACTTTTAAGAATTTTTCAAAAGATAACTTTGAAGAAAAATTCACTCCGGTACAAAGTTACGACAATAAATGTGACCGGACATTGGGTTCACGTTGTATTTACAAAAAACTTTAAACGCGTTTTTCTCGAAACAATGTTTTTAGACAGTGTCAGCACGATAACTCAGTTGATTTTAAATATTTTTTACTCATTTCTTAAATCTCGATAACTATTTTCTCTACAACCAGAAGGGAGGTGTTTTAATTTTTTGGTTGGACAATTTTCTATAAATTATTGAACACTAATTTTTTTTGTTTAAATTGTATATTAAAGTTTGAAATGCTGTAATTTCTTTATTGTTGAAAAAAAAAAAAAAACCTCCATAAGACTATTTTTACTACATTATTTTACTAGATTCTTTTTTATTTTTGCAAATTGGATAATTTTTGTTGAAGTTATGATGTCAACAAGCAGGCGCCGTTGTTTTCATCAGTAGTCCATTTATACCCGTGAAAAATAATATTAATATTGAAAGAAAACATTGTTTAATTTTTTTTCTTATAGTTGAAAAGTTAAAAAAAAATGTGAAATCAACAATTTAATTTTTTTTCACCATATCACCTTCGTAATAATTTTTCAAATTTACTCGGTTTTCAGCGCGCGCAGCGGTATGTGAGCTCTTAAATTCTAATAAGAATACTCGAGAATGAAAAAGTTGGATAAACCCCTCTTTCTTATACAATTCTTTTCACCAGTAACTATCGTCAACATTTCATTATACGTACATTCAGAACTACCGAGAGCTCAAAATTTGTTTGAGTTATAGTGCCAGCTGACATTTTTCTAACCAAATTAAAAATACCATAATTTGAATTATGCCTCAGTCTTCACGAAATTCACACGAGTCCAAAAGCCGTCCGTGGTTTGAGGGAGGAAATAGGGTTAGACGGTTCAAAAAATCGATTTTTTTAAATTTCATAAATTGGTAGTAAAATTATTGAAAAATATGTTCCCAAAATTTTAAATAAAAATTCCGACTCGTTCTATTGTTATAAGCCATTAAAGTGAGTAGCTCTCCTTCAGGCCCCGAGCGCGCCTCGTGTTTCAAACGCGTTTTTCTGAAAACGACTTTTTTTGAACTTGCGTACACGCTAGTTTGAAAAGTTTTCAACCAATCGTTTTTAAAATTGGCAGTTACTTTCTTCACAGCATTGCGCTCTATATGAACCTAAAATCGGAATATTATCATTATTTAAAATAATTTTTTTTTTGCAACTGAAGTTGTAAAAAGTGGCAAAAAATCATGCTTTTTTCTTTTGACCCCTGTAAAAAATTCAATTTTCTATTTTTTTGATAGCATTTAGGTTCATATAGAAGAGAGACCTGTAATAAGAGTAAATTCCAACCTCGTTTGATTTCAGATGAAAATTGCGGCTTCCAGAATGTACGCAAAATGCTGTCTGATTGTGACCTGCAATATGGGGTCGCTAATATCTTCCGTGTTTTTCAAGGAAATTCTTCAAAAATTTTATAGTATATACTTAAATATATGTATAAAATATTCTCGAAGTTTCAATAAATCATATTCATTTTGTATACTATAAAAAAAATTCATAAAAATCATTGGGAAAACGCTGTCCTAACCCTATTTCCTCCCTTAAATGGATACACGAGAGTGTCAGTTGTTTTTGGGATACGTGGCTTCAATTTTTTAAGGAATTACACATACGCACACGCGTGAGCATAGACGCTAAGAATTTTTTTTCGAAAGAATCATGTTTGGACTATTCAGGACAACTTTAAAAATTCTGGCAGGAAGATGACGATTTTTATTTTCGCGATTACAAAGCTTCCTTTATGACGACGCAAAATGACCTTGAAATAAATTCGACCATATAATAATCGAACGCATTGTAGTCCATATCACTTGGAATTCTATTCCCGTCGCTTACCCGATTGACGCACTCGCCGGGCTTCCCCATTGTTGGGGGACCATCGAGACAACGCGATCTTAGTGGTGGTACATCGTGTAAACACCTTTCATCACTACCTATCGGTATGGCTTTCTCTCTCTTTCTCTCTGTGTGAATATGCGTAGCGAGAGTGTGTATGTTTGTGTGTGTGTGTCAGTGTTTGATTATGTATTGTACACAGCTAACAAAGAGCCAATATGCCTTGATATAAAACGAGAGACGACGACCTCCAAGTAAGCCTCAGTGGATTCGATTGTTGTATGGAGTGTTGGGTCCTCCATTATTCGGTAGTATAAATGTTCTGCCTTGCTCAGAATTTTCGATCGCAATGCCCTTCAGCCCTCATATCGGGTTCCTCGATTATTACTATCGCACAGAGGAAAAATAAATTTTGCGCAGTCGAATACACTTTTAAATCAGCCGATGAACATTTATTAAAATCTGTTACGTCGATACATAACAACGCAGGGTGTCAAGGGGTGTTTTGGGATATTGGAAAAATTGTTATTTTACGATTGTGTATATATACGTATTTGAAAAATCTATAAGGCAAAGGTTTTCTGAGATAGTGGAAAAAAATTGTCGCGCCAATTTCAGTACCAGCAACCGGTTGTACACAGACATATTTATTGGCACCGTATGCAAAGATGGTAAGCAATAGAGAGAAAGGAAAATTCACGAAAGCAGGGTATATTGTAATGACGATAAGAGAGCAAATGGTGGATACAGAATCGAACAAAATTCATGTTATAAATTAATTTATGATATATTATTTCTGGTATCTCTCTATATTTGTTTTTATTGTTTATTATTGTGTGTTCCAACGTATACAATTTCCGGTTTTTACGCATGACGCTTCCCAATTCCATTCTTTCCATTTTTCCATCTTTCCATTTTTCCTCTGTCTCAAATTGAGGTCAGGGGTGTCCAAAGTCGAAGCTAGGGGTGTCCAAAATTAAGGTCGGGGTTCACAAAAGTTGAGGTCAGGGGCCTCTCTGAGGGGTGGGCGTGAAGCTCCCCTAAGTATTGTGACATAAATGTTATTTCTTCGATATAAAATAATTTTTGTGGAAAAAATGGGAAGACTACTAAGATTCTACGAAAACATCGAAGATCAATGCGTGATTAAATTAGTATTATTACTGAAAAATAATTGTAGCCGTAACGTCTAATTTAAAGACATTACCATTAAGCACCTAAATTACTATGTACTTTCAATTTGTATCACTAAATTACTCGTACTATTGCTACTCAAAAAATATTCAAACTCAAAGATATAATTAAAAGAAACTATGCTTGAACAACTAAATTACTGTGTACTTTAGATTTACGTCATTATATTTTTGATTAAACAACCGATAATTTGGAGGTAGCCACATTTTACTTGTTTGACTGCTATTTAATTCATACTAAAAAAAATGGCTTAATTTATTTATCAATTTGTACTCAAATTTATATCAGTAGATTAAATTTCTTCATGGATTAAATTTAATAAACTACACCCTTGGCCCACCCTTTACATTTGTCAAAATAATTATTTTTCGAGATACGTCGTTCTTCAATTTAGTTTTTTCGTTCGAATTCAATTACCCCTGTATAACTCTGAATATAATGATTACGTGTGTTTCATCACCTAATTTATAGACATCACCATTAAGCGTCTAAATTACTATGTACTTTTAATTTGTATGGCTAAATTACTATTGTTACTTAAAAACAATTCTAACCGATATGTCTAATTAAAAGACATTATACTTGACCAACTAAATTACTGTGTACTTTAGATTTACGTCATTATATTTTTTATTAAACAACCGATAATTTGGGGGTAGTCTTCCTCCCCCACATTTTACTTCAGTGACTGCTATTTAATTTATACTAAAAAAATGACTTTATTTATTTATTTATTTATACTCAAATTTGTTTATATAGATTACATTTGTGAATTGATTAGATTTAATAAACTACACACATGATCCACCCTTTGGATTTGTCAAAATAATTATTTTTTTAAACTTGTTATTCTTCAATTTAGTTCATTCGTTAAATTCCTCTAACCTTGAATAACTAAGAATATAGTGATCACGCGAGTCTCGAATTAATCATTTTGTTATTGAAAGGTCTGTATCAACAATGATTATGCTATCCATCTACTCAATCTTTAATCCACCGATAGTTTATTATGTATTGTCTGGTTGCAAATACACACAAGAGCTTTTTGAATGGAGAAACGAGAAGCATCTAGCTTTTCTCCCATTACCATCCATTCCAGATGGAAGGAAATTCCACGACGTACCATATAATTATTGATGATCATTTCAGTCACGCGATTGTTGGTGGCCCGGAGAATGTCAGTTGCTGAGTCGTTCTGTATCGTTGATCCTCGTGACGGCGCTTGTAGACACCAAGAATTGGCACGACTTGAATGAGAACTATTAACAATCATTTTCTAACTGAATAATTACGAATAATTATTCTTTAAGAAATATTAAATTCCATCATAAATGTATAATAATTATATACAAAATTGTATTTAAGTTCGGGTCACCGATGAATGGACAAAGACTTTTTCAAAGCAAATACGCATTTGGAACGAAGCGTCATCAAGTTGTCTAATTATTCTAACAGATTTTCTTTCTACTTATCCTGCGTGACTTGATGCCGGACCATTTTCTCGGCCAAAACTATCGGTTAGATTGGTTCCTTCAATATTGATAATTTTTTTGTTTAGAACATCCTCTCAAAATACTTTGACTTATATACTTACTGATAAACGTTATCGATCGTTTCATATTTTTTATTAAATAATTACTACAGATCTTTTATAACGCACTACTTTATGGCACTTATACGAGGGTGCAGAGAAATTCGAAATTTTAGAGGTTCATGCGATAGCCATACTTGTACTGATCAATAATAATTTTGGTTTATGTGTTTCAGATGAGTAGAACGTCTGGAATTATGGTCACAGTCGCTATGGAATCATGGCGACTTGAAACCGCGTAACAGCCTTTATTTATTTTTATTTTACTCGAAAAAATTTGCAGAGTATCTGCAGATATCAATAAGTAAGTGTAAAAAAGACCGATGTTGAAATATTAAATAGTACCTGTAAATTTTTTTTTTAAACCTCGAAAGAAATCCTCGTTTAGACTGGAAAGTCCTACTGCACTTATGGAGAATAGGCCAGTTCCGATTTTTGACTTTCACGCACTACTTTATGGCACTTACGCGGATGGACAAAGAAATTTGAAACTTTAGAGCTTTATGCGATAGCGATACTTATAATCATTAATAATCATTGTGGTTTTTTTCGTTTCAGATAAATACAACGTCTGTAATCATGGTCACATTCGCCACGGAATCATGACGACTTGAAACCGCGTTGCACCCTTAATTTTTTTTTTGATTCTACTCAAGAAAATTTACAGAGTACCTGCAGGTATCAATAAACAAGTGGAAAAAAGACCAATGCTGAAATATTTAATAGTACCTGTACATTTTTTTTTAACCTCGAAAAAAATCCCCGTTTAGACTGCCTCAAGGCAGTCTGTGTACTTTTTGTACTTATGGAGAATGGACCAGTTCCGATTCTTGACCTTCACGCACTACTCTATGGCACGTACACGAGGATACAGAGAAATTCGAAATTTTAGATTCCATGCGACAGCCATACTTGTAGTGATCAATAATCTTTTCGGCGTTTTTGTTTCAAATGAATAGAACGTCTGGAATCATGGTCACATTCGTCATGAAACCATGGTGAATTGAAACCGCGTACCTCCCTTAATTTATTTTTATTGTACTCAAAAAAATTTGCAGAGTACCTGTAGGTATTAATAAATAACTGAAAAAAGACCGATATTGAAATATTGGATAGTACCTGTAAATTTTTTTTTTAAACCTCAAAAGAAATCCTTGTTTAGACTAGATCGTCTTGCTGTACTTATGGAGAATGGGCCATTTATAATTCTTGACCTTCACGTTCATTGCCAGCTTCCGCATATTCCTACCTCTACACCAATCCCTTCTAGTCGGTCACTACATATCCCTGAGATACAGTCCAGTCATTGTATAAGCAATATCAACGAGTCGCGTAAGTGCTACTCGATAAAAGTGGTGGTATCCTCCGTATCGAATGAACGCTGTAAAATGCTCGTGCCGAGAACGAGAGATGGTCGCCTGTCGTGGAAGTGCATCTCTACGATGAACGAGTCGATCCTCAAGGCGTTTCCTATTCATTCATTCGTTCGTTCATTCAGTCCTCTCGATGTAGCTTATAAACACCACACGCCCGTGGAGCGTTGAAGGTAGCGTTCATAGAGAAGTCGTAGATCATCATCGGGATGATCACCTGTTCCACACCGAGCTATCAGGATCTAGAGTCCGATGGCGTGTCCGTCATGATCGTGACCATCATTCTTCAGGCAAGATCTACATGTATATACACAAATACACTCGTACGCTTCGTAGTGCCTGTGGAATCGACACCCTGGGCGGCAAAACACAACGTATATTACTATAATCGTACTTTTGTAACCGAGACTATAGAGATATCTGGTTGAAACTCGATGTCAACGACCTCAAATGCCATCTATATAATATGGCTATGAATGTATACATTCACTCTACGTGATCTCGGTTCGTTGCACTTTTTACCGTCTAACGAGATCCGTGAGAAAATTTTAATCCGAATACGTGATGGAATAATGTTGAATGTGATGATTATTTATGGATTATCATTGAAAACATTTTAGCATTTTTCTGATCTCGAGAAGGGCACCTAGGATTAAACTGTTTGTATCTGATGCAGATAAGATAACCAAATGTAAGGCACAAACTGCAGGGACAGTGCAACACGTACAAAAGTTCAGAGTTGAAGTGTGAGTACGAGCGAGATCGAAGTAGTCTCAAGAAAAATATTGTAGCAAAAAACCAGGCAATGTAGTAAATCCGGGATATTTAATGCCATTTTTTTCATAGTTAATGAAAGGTCGAAATACAATCGTCAGTTGCTGATCAGATTCGCAAGATTCGCGAAATTCTACGGTATGGCATTGTGAGTGACGCATCGATGTGTATATCTGCATTTGTCATTTCCCGCTGGCATCATGGAGTTTTGACGCCCCGATGAAAATCGCACAACGTGTGTGACACGTTATACAATTAGGCAAACCCGCAAGATCTAGCGATTCGGAAGTCGGAGATAACGCATTCCTCTCTTTTTCTCTTTCGTTCCGGGGACTTCGACTCAACAACACGCTCTTGATTCTTCACGACTTCGATCAAGCTTGACCGCCCAAGGGATTGATTCGTCATAAAATACAAAAGAATACATCAAGCTGTTAATATTCTCTACGAACTGGCCATTGAGAGGAGGCGACATAACGTTCCTCATCATTAAAGAAAAATTAGCATCCCCCAGCAAATGGAAGAGCCATCGAGGAAGCCATTATTATACGCAAAAGTTGAGTATACTATTTCTACTCCTTCCTTACTCAAAAAACAAAAACCAATGAAGAAGAAGAAAAAAACGACACAAATATAACGATAAATGTCACGCGCCAAAGTAGCAGTGATCCCGGATGAACAACCACAAACTGAGTGGAGCTTGCAACAACACACTCTTGATTCTTTCTTCACGACTTCGATCAAGCTTGACCGCCCAAGGGATTGATACGTCACGAAATACAGAGGAATATATGAAGCGGTTGATATTCTCCACGAACTGGCCATTAAGAGGACGCGTCATAACCGTCCTCATCATTAAGGGGGGAAATAGGGTTAGGACAGCGTTTTCTCAATGATTTTCATGAATTTTTTTATAGTATAAAAAAAGAATATAATTTATTGAAACTTTGAGAATATTTTATACATATATTTAAGTATATACTATAAAATTTGTATACATATATTTAAGTATATGCCATAAAATATTAGTGACCCCATATTGCAGGTCACAATCAGACTCAGCATTTTGCGTACATTCTGGAAGCCGCAATTTTCATCTGAAATCAAACGAGGTTGGAATTTACTTTTATTATATATCTCTCTTCTATATGAACCTAAATGCTATCAACAAAATAGAAAATTGAATTTTTTATAGGGGTCAAAACAAAAAAGTGTGATTTTTTGCCATTTTTTACAACTTTATTTCCAAAAAAAAATTATTTTAAATAATGATAATATTCCGATTTTAGGTTCATATAGAGCGCAATACTATAAAGAAAGTACGCCATTAAGGGAGGAAATAGGGTTAGGACAGCGTTTTCTCAACAATTTTCATGAATTTTTTTATAGTATAAAAAATGGATATAATTTATTGAAACTTTGAGAATATTTTATACATATATTTAAGTATATACTATAACATTTTTATACGTATATTTAAGTATATACTATAAAATATTAGCGACCCCATATTGCTTGTTTTTCTTGGTACTATTTTTTCAAACCCGTTTTTCTGAAAACGACTTTTTTTTAACTTGCGTACACGCTAGTTTGAAGAGTTTTCAGCCAATCGTTTTGAAAATTGGCAGTTACTTTCTTCATAGTATTGCGCTCTATATGAACCTAAAATCGGAATATTATCATCATTTAAAATAATATTTTTTTTCCAAATAAAGTTGTAAAAAATGGCAAAAAATCATGCTTTTTTGTTTTGACCCCTGTAAAAAATTCAATTTTCTATTCTTTTGATAGCATTTAGGTTCATATAGAAGAGAGACGTATAATAAAAGTGAATTCCAACCTCGTTCGATTTCAGATGAAAATTGCGGCTTCCAGAATGTACGCAAAATGCTGAGTTTGATTGTGACCTGCAATATAGGGTCGCTAATATCTTCGGTGTTTTTCAAGGAAATTCTTCAAAAATTTTATAGTATATAATTAAATATATATATAAAATATTCTCAAAGTTTCAATAAATTATATTCATTTTTTATACTATAAAAAAATTCATGAAAATCTTTGAGAAAACCCCGGCCTAACCCTATTTCCCCCCTTAAAAAAAATTATCATCCCGCAGCAAATGAAGGAGCCATCGAGGAAGCGATTATTACGAGTATACGCAAAAGTTGAGTATACTATTTCTACTCCTTCCTTACTCAAAAAACAAAAACAAATGAAGACGAAAAAAACAATAGAGAAAAATATAACGATAAATGTCATGCACCTAAGTAGCCGTGATCCCGGATACACAACCACAAAATGAGTGAATCTGGCAACAACACGCTCTGGATTCTTCACGATCTTCGATCAAGCTTGACCGCCCAAGGGATTGATTCCTCACAAAATACAGAGGAATATATCAAGCGGTTAATATTCTCCTCGAAATAGCCATTCGGAAGACGCATCATAACTTCCCTCATCATTAAAGAAAAATTAGCATCCCCCAGCAAATGAAAGAGCCATCGAGGAAGCCATTATTATATGCAAAAGTTGAGTATACTATTTCTACTCCTTCCTTACTCAAAAAACAAAAACAAATGACGAAGAAGAAAACAAAAGACACAAATATAACGATTAATGTCACGCGCCAAAGGAACAGTGATCCCGGATAAACAACCACAAACTGAGTGAATCTGTGCAGACTGCACCGCGTGACTAAAGTGGCTGTAGTTCTAATGAAAGTTTCATTTTGTGCCTGTCTTAGTTTTAAGTTATCAACTATTTCGAGAATTTCTTATCCTAAAAATGTGAAAAAGATTTGAATTGCGAAAGGCTACGCATGTGTGAAAATCGAATCTGCAAAACTATTAAAATTCTTGTGAAACGATACTAACGTCTCGGTTTCATATCCACCATTATTCTTTTCGTTAATCCTTTTGCATCTTACAACATTAAGGGAGAAACCCTCTGTGATACGTTCAAAATAGGACTTTTCTTTAAGCCCGTCACAGTGCGGTACGACCTTAAACCGTTCCCAACGCTATCATATGATAATTCGTCATATCGTTTGGTCCGTGTCGTCCTATACCTATGCATACGAGGACAAGCATTAAAATTCCGGGAATGTTACTCTGGTATCAGTTTAAAAATATTACATACTCCGTTGGTGAATGCACGTTTATAGCCCGGATTCCCCTAGAATAAGTCTGCAGGTGGATGGATCACGTTCCTTCCACCAGTACTATCTCCATGGACGACGCTACTGTCTACAACCGGTGGACCTACGATTACTGCCTTCTTCCGATAGATATAAAATGCGAGCACTAACGGAGATTGCACTGCTTTCCACTTCGTAGACTTCTACATTATAGATGTGATCTCGGTATCGGCGCTATATCGTACAAAATTGAAGAACTACTTCTGGGTTCTTCTCTGTGCACTTGAAAAAAAAATAGTGAATACATGTTTGCACTCGGAAAAGATGTGCAAACTCCATGCTCCGAAAATTCTAATTAAATAAAAAGCACATAGCGGGTAATTAAAATAAATGCTCCGACATGCACGAGACAATTGGCTTTTAGCTGTGACTTTAAAAACTATGTAGCAATGGACCAGGACATTGAAAATAAAGGAATACACCTAGGCATTAAAAAATATAGAGGGATATCCCTCGTCACTTTTGTCATTGAAACCTATTGTTATAACCGAGTGAAATGATTGACACTTTTGGTTGGAGTGGATATATTGATTACAGAATTACTTGAATCTCAAAGTCATTCAGTTTCTCTCTACTCCTAGTCTGTTAATCATCGTGAAACGAATCGTCATTTAAAGCCTTTTATACGCTATTTCGCCGATTTTTGAAGGTACTTTTCTAGACGGGGTTAAAAAAAATGACGCACACAGTGGGTCGAAAAAGTATTCATACACCTTGTTTTTTTCGCGATAACTTTATAGACATAAGCGATACACAAAGAAAGCTAATTTTGTTTAATAGTACATCAGGTACAGAGATAAACTGCAAACGGAGAATTTTTTCCTAGGAATAATAGAAGAATTATGCAAGAAAAACGAAAATTTTCGGGCCAAAAAAGTATTCGTACACTTACGATTGAGGTGCTAAACCTCAATATTCACTCACGGACGGTCTGACCTCTGCGTACAAGGTAAACAAGTCTTCGTTTACACAATGGTTTTGACCTATTCCATGCGGTAGTAGATCTTCAAGCTCTGAACAGACATGATGGCAAAGAAAAGCGAAATATCAATATCCATGCGAGATAGAGTGATTTTTCTTCGGAAACGCGATGAAAGTTATCGAAAAATTAGTAAACAACTAAATCTAAGTTTCGCAACAGTGCAATATATAATTAAAAAAATAGGAATGAACAAACAGCACAGAAAATAAGCCACGAACCGGTCGACCGAGGATACTAACGGTACGAGAGCGTCGGAGTATTGTTACAGAGGCTACAAAAAAACCGTTCACAAGTGCTCGCAGTTTAGCGAATGATGTCGCGTCAACATCGGGGAAGAGCGCGTGTCCCCAGACTATCCGAAACCTTTTGCATTCTGCCCAAATATACGGCAGGACTGTCCGCAAAAAACCATTAATTCATAATATAAATCGAAAAAAACGTTTACGTTTCGCAAAAACCTGCGTAAAAAAATCTATAGAATTTTGGCAACGTGTCGTATTCTCGGATGAATCAAAGTTTAACATCTTCGGGTCCGATGGAAAAAAATTCGTCTGGCGGAAACCAAATACCGAGCTCCGGCAGAAAAATTTAATACCGGCTGTAAAGCACGGCGGAGGAAGCGTCATGGTTTGGGGCTGTATGGGATATTATGGCGTTGGTAATCTGGCTTTTATAGATGGTACAATGAATGCCCAGAATTATATCGACGTGTTGCGCAGCAATTTAAAAGCAAGTATAGATAAAATGGGCCTGGATGGAAATTTCTACTTCCAACGAGATAACGACCCGAAACATACTGTCATGAAAACGAGGGAATGGTTACTTTATAATGTCCGCAAACAATTGATTACATCACCACAATCTCCGGACATCAATCTTATTAAAAATGTATGGCACTTGGTGGATGTAGAAATTAGAAAAAGAAAAATAACAAACAAATCCGATCTCCAAAGAGTCCTTTTAGAAGAATGGACGAAAATAGCAAAAGAAAGAATGCCAAAGCTAGTAGAATCCATGCCTAAGAGACTCGAGACGATAATTGAAACAAAAGGGATGCACACCAAATATTAGTTATAATTAACAACTATGATGATGTAGGTTTTCACTATAATCGTGAGTGTATGAATACTTTTTTTGCCCGAAAATTTTCGTTTTTTTGGCACAATTCTTCTATTATTCCTGGGAAAAAATTCTCCATTTGCAGTTTATCTCTGCACCTGATGTACTATTAAATAAAATTGGCTTTCTTTGCGTATCGCTTATGTTCATAAAGTTTTCGAAAAAAACAAGGTGTATGAATACTTTTTTGACCCACTGTATGGATAAGTAATCATCTGATCGGTGAAAAACACGCGGTGGACACCATCAAAGTCCACACCTAGCTCTCATCCATAATCTGCAAAGTGGATTCTAGATAGACTCCGTAAAGATGAAATCCCTTCAACTCGCTGGGATCACAGAAAAAAAAATTAGAAACGAAACGAAGTTCCTCCTGGTGCAATCATTTTTTTATTGGCAGTTAGAAATTTCGGTTTTACGCATAATAATTGTAACCTTCGTTTCCTACGAAAAAAATGTTGAATGTCAGTTCACGTAAGACGAGACATAGCGTAACGCTACGAAACCCGATGACGAGATGACGTTGCGTGAAATGGGCATTAGGAACGGGTTTTCTTGTTAGCCGCATTTTTGTCGCGTCATGCACCATATCGAATGGCTACTGTAACAGTTTGACAAGTCTTGTTTACTTCTCGGAACTTTTCATAGTGAAGTTATCGAAAGTTATGGTGCGTAAGCTCCTGATGGTGGGGAACCATTTTCTTTTTATGAAATGCTATTCCAACGATAAAGACTATATAATATGTGTTTATAACCATAATGTATGTCAACGTGAAATCTATTTTACTCGAAAATTTTTCGTACTTATTATTGAGTGTGAATTATCAGTTTATTGCTCATCAAAAACGGTTTAACATCATTCACTCTGTGATAATTTTTTTTTTTTCAGTAGACCTGCAACCAGATCCATATTTCACTCGAAGCCTATTTTATTGATAGGTGATAAAAACCAAACGATGGTTGGTTTTTATCTCATTCGAGGGCCGGCTAGTTAACGACGGTACTGCTGTACTGTAACACGCATTTTCTACTGGCTCCTTAGGCGTAAGTCTGGCTGCATATCAACCATAAATTTTCATTACAATTTTTGATATTTTTTTTACGATCCCGGACAATTCCTTTCATTTCACCATTTTTTTACCATTTTTTATTTTTCACATTTCAGTTAAGAGGCAACACCACTATACAGCCTAAAAAAGGTTCTCAAAGGTTATCATATTCTAGAAAATTCGAAGCATCTTTTAAGCCAATAAACAAAAGTCGATACATTTTCTGATAAATTTACAGTGGAGAAGTGATTGACATACTTTTCTGAAATACAATACCAAAACCACATTTTATACGAGGTCTGTTCAAAAAGTCTAGCGAATTTTGAATTTTCGCGGGCTACGTATATTCGATTTTCGATTTTTTTCGTGGCGTTAGGTTGGTACCCCAACCTGGGTTGGGGGTCGTGTCCCTCACTTATGCTGAAAAAATCGGCCGTTTTGAATGTTTAGTTAATTGTTGACAGCTGTTTTGGTTAGACGTGTTTTGGCTTGTCTTCGATTTTTGCCTATTCCAAAAAATCGATCAAAGAATCTGTATCAAATTTTGTGGGAAAAACAAAATTAAGTGCGCGGACGCATTCCGAATGTTGACTGTGGCATATCGACGCTGCTTACGAAAAGTAGCACGATTCAAATTTCTTACGAAAACTAACACGTTTCGAATTCCACCACGAAAATCAACACGTTTCGAACTCCACCACGAAAATCAACACGTTTCGATATTCCACGCGAAAACCAGCATGTTTCGGCTTTCACCGCGAAAACTAGCATATTTCGATTTGCACTGGAAAAAGTAGTATATTTGCCGAACTAAATCGAATAAGATTCAGAACTTTCAGAAATGTTTTAATAATTTTTTCGGGAGCACTATAAGGAATAAATGAAAAACATTAAGGGTGTATCACCCGTGCGCCCTTAAACATTTATATTCGTTTTTTATTAAAAAAATAATAACGTTATTGAAAATACGATTGCCAAATACGATACGCAATATTCCACCATTCAAAAACTAAAATTGTTCATCAATGATATTTTTCATGACTTCCAGTTTCGGAGTCAGCGATGGAATTGAACAGAATTAATGTTTATAAAAAGTATATTCTACTTACAGTCTGAAGAATCGTTCATAATGTTTTTATTTCATAAAAAAAACACAATCTTGGAGTGATCAACGACTAAAGTATAAAGTACAGTATGAGTATAAAGTACAGTTGACAAAATGTTCAAAACAATCGATTGAGATATCTCGAGAAATGTCAGCTCTCGAAGTAGCAAGACGGGGAAAAAAACTGGCATTGTTAACTTTGCATACACTGCAATTGTTTCCGATTTTCTTTTCTCTAATTTTTTTGACCATGGTTTTTTTACTCCAAAATGACGAGGCATTTGCTGTTTGCCATCTTATGATAAGCCTAGCAGACCAAAATTCAAACGGTAAAATATGTATGAAATGAATTCAAACAAAAAATAAAACAGTATAAAATGACCAGCATAAATATTTCGTCAATTTGAAGTAAAAAAGGATGTTCAAAAAACGTGGAGTAAAAAATGAGAAATACTTCCAGTGATACTGAAACGTGCTAATTTTCGCGGTGAAAGTCGAAACCTGCTAGTTTTCGTGGTAAAAGCCGAAACATGCTAGTTTTCGCGGCGAATATCAAAATGTGCTAGTTTTCGTGGCAAAAGCCGAAACATGCTAGTCTCGCGCAGATATCAAGCGTGCTTGTTTTCGTAAGAAATCTGAAACATGCTAGTTTTCGTAAGCAGCGTCTATATGGTGAAGCTACCTTGGACCAAAGCAACGTTTATCGGTGATACAAAATGTTCTCAGAGGGCCGAGAAGATGCAAACAACGAAATGCGTTCCGGACGTCCGAGCACATCAACAACACACGAAAACATTGATGAAATGAAGACAATAATATTGGCCAATCGTCGAATCACCGTTAGAGAAGTTGCCGAGGAACTAAACATATCGATTGGCTCGTGCTATTCGATTTTTATCAATGATTTGGGCATGAGACGGGTCGCCGCGAAATTCGTGCCAAAATTGCTCAATTTCGAATAAAAACAGTGTCGCGTTAACATTGCCAAGGAGCCGTTGGACTCGGTCCGTGACGACCCAAATTTGCTCCAGAGGGTCATAACTGGTGACGAATCATGGGTTTATGGTTATGACGTGGAAACCAAAGCTCGATCATCGCAATGGAAGCTGCTTTTTTGGAATAGGCAAAAATCGAAGACAAGCCAAAACACGTCTAACCAAAACAGCTGTCAACAATTAACTAAACATTCAAAATGGCCGATTTTTTCAGCACAAGTGAGGGACATGAGTACCAACCTAACGCCACAAAAAATTGAAAATCGAATATACGTAGCCCGCGGAAATTCAAAATTCGTGATACTTTTTGAACAGATCTCGTATGTAGAAGACAAACAACAAATTTTGCTGCAATTCGCAGTCTGTTCGAAAAGTTATTGTGATTTCGGACGACACAGACAGACAGACAGACGTAAATTCGAAAATGCTTCTTTTTGATTATGCGACAAGTACAGCATGTGTTCAGACCATAAACTGATAGCCCAATTTTTGGTGGATTGTAGTACTTTATCATTCGTATGAGATCATCATCTTTATCATTCGATCATTTCTTAAAATGATCGAATTCACATCTCGTAAAATTTCTCGAACGAAGGGATTTGTCGTTTTTAATAATTGTTGTTAAATGTTTAATCGTCTCGACGCTTCGCAAAATTAAATTGTATGCACTCGGAGGATAATCGCTACTATGAACTTTGCAAGTTGCAATGAATTTGGAAAATTGTTGGAGCTTGAGTAGTGGACATATCAGGCCCTTCACTACTTTAGTAAAAATAGTAGCGCTAGGCCCTGTCGATCACTGAAGTCACTGCCGCTTGCTTGTGCCTCATTTCGCGAATTCGTTTAAAGGGCTTCCTTCATGTTGGATGAGGTCATTTCCGATATTGAAGGACTACTCATTTTAATCGTTAAAACTTCCTCTTCAATGTCCACCTACCCCCAAATCGAAAGTCGAAATCTTTCACCGTGAAAAATGTCGATAAATGAATCCCTGTTCTCAGGAAGTATCTGGATCTCGTTTTTGATGACAGTTAATGGTGATAACACTTTCGTGAGCTCTGAGGGTATAATAAAATACGAATCCATAAGAAATTTCGATTCAATGGAATCGATCGAGACGTTTCAGCGTTATGATCTATTAAGAGGTTATATGCAGTTGGAAATTTCAAAAAATTGATTTTTTTATTTCATTTTCGAAATGTACATATAATTGAGTATATTCTCTGGAAATTTCAAATCAATCCGGCAAATATTCTTGGAGATACATGCATATTTGTAAGGACGCTCGGAGCGTTACAAAGTAGGCGGCCTAAACACCGGAGTAGCAGCATGACACTTTCAACGCGTTTATCTCAAAACGGTGTTTTCAAAGTCGGTGAGCACGATTTCTCAAAAACGGCTCAACCGATCGGTCTGTGATTTTAACTCAACCATCTCAGGTATATTCTTCAGGTATTGATCAAAGGAATAAGATTTCCGATAATTATTTCTATTTTTTTTAAACAATTCAACGAAAAAATTTTGGTCGAAAATTGGAATTTTTTCTTTTTGGAGCCGCCATTTTGTCAAAAATCAAAATTTCGACTATTCCTTCGATCAGTACCTAGATTTATCTGTCCACTAATAGAATCTTTGTGATTTTTTCTTTTTAAATAATCCAAACCGGAGATATCGTGCTCACAGCTAGACACCTTCTTTGGAGGACCTCCAGGAGATCGTCTACAGGAGCAGTATAAATCAATATTTTTGAAAATGAAAAATGCCGATATAAAGTTAAAAGCTGCCACTACATTCATTAATACTTTTTGTATTTGTCAAATGAAATCCCTTTTCAGAAAAAAATCGTAAAAAAACGGCATTATTTGGCCTTGCAACTGCGTATAACCCGTTACCGATTCTAGCTCTTGGGTGCGTAGCTCCTTTTGGAATTATCCGATTGACACTATCGGGAGTGTTATTTGAAGGCCGTAAGATGCTCTTTCGATTGGCACAGGATATTCAAGGGTCTGATAACGGGCAATATGAACTTGCGGGATTTTCATGAAATCGCAGTTTCTCACCGATTCATGAAATCTCCTCGTAATCGGTCTATTCTCAAAACAATCATCATGAAAATTACGAGGTGTGTAAATTAAGTAATGAGACTGATTTTTTTAATTTTTTTAATTCAAATATAATTACAATTTTATATTGTCACCCTCAAAATAACTTCCTTCTGAAGCCACACAGCGCTGGAGACGGTTCTTCCAATTCTCATAGCAGCGCTGGAACTCCGATACTGGAATAGCCTTCAGCTGGTTGGTTACAGCCGTTTGAATGTTTTCGAGTGTCCCAAAATGAGTTCCCTTGAGGTGATTTTTCAATCTCGGGAAGAGAAGAAAGTCACAAGGACTCAAGTCAGGCGAATAAGGAGGCTGAGGAGCCACAGGAATGTTTTTACTGGCCAAAAACTCGTTTATTGAAATTGCTGTGTGACAAGGAGCATTATCGTGATTTTTCTCAACCACAATTCATTGGTCAAAATCTGATTAACGGTGGTGTGAGTCAAATTCAACTCTTCCCCGATCATTCTGACTGTCAACCGACGATCTGAACGCACAAGATCCCGGATTCTGTCGACATTTTCATCGGTTCTTGAAGATGAAGGCCTTCCGCTGCGTGGTTCATCTTCAATCGACTCTCTTGCCTTAAACCACCGAAAAACCTGGGCTCTTGACAAAACACTGTCTCCGTAGGCCTGCTGAAGTTTAGCAAGAGTTTCCGTTGCACTGTGCCCAAGTCTGAAGCAAAACCTGATAGCACACCGTTGCTTGAAATTGATGTCACTCATTTTTAGAACACAATAGAAAAAACTGTTTGACAAAAAAAATCGCTACGGACAACCAAATGACTCGAGCGAGTTCAAACCCATACTGAAGGCGTATCACATGTTCCCCTGCCGCCCTCCAAGCCCAGCGCCTAAAGTGTTGCCAGATCGAACGCTACGTTTCCAGTCTCATTACTTAATTTACACACCTCGTATTTCATTCCAAAGATAATTCAATTTTCTCGGAAGTACTTTGTTGGTTTTCTCATGTATCGTTCGCCGCAGCAGTTCTTTTTGGCTCAACCAATCCTCCTATTATGCGAAACTACGTCTTATATTTGATTCGAATACACAGTTAAGGTACTTTGCGTGTCGACTCAAATGAAACATCGCCGAAGTGGTCACCCTTTTCGTGATGTTTCACCGACAACGGTGAAATGGTTTCACCGTGGATGTTGCTCATGCACGATTTTATTTTTGGTTCAGTATCCCGAACTACGTCGTATATTTTATCCGTATACATGTTCAAGCTATTTCCACATGATCCATTCGTTAATTAATTTGACTGCAATTCAAATTAACGTCGTTTTAATTTTACTTGATTTGTCACTGGACACATTTTTATATAATTTGTCAGTTAACTCAGCCGGATATTTCTATGGCTCAACGCCGCCCACGTTCGCTCAACTGTCCACATAGTTGACACGATGAAATATATAGTTGACGCAACTGTATCTCGTTGTTGCCTCAACAAATTCGATTTTGATTTCGACATGGCCCCTCAGCTATGGTTCCCTTGCCGTGAACAAATATTTTGTCAACCTTACGGCGATACTGGCTCCATTTCACTTTTCATTTCAGTTCATGGACGGAAAACATCCGAATCTTACGAAATAGTTTCTCCGGGAATATCAGTCGCACTGTGTTCTTTAAAATTGTTTCACACGCTCTAAGATCGTGACGGTTAATTATGCTGATTTACTGGTCAAGAATAATGCAGATTGAATCAATCTCGCAACTCGTAAGATTCAAGCTTATTGACACATTAAGGGCTCACATGCCCCTGAAATTCTCCAAAAGTCGATTTTTTTTCACAGATTTTTATTCTTTATACTTTTAAGATTTAAAAGAAAAAACTTTTAAGAAAATTCCATTCCGTTACAGAGTTATAGCAATAAATGTGGCCGGACATAGGGTTCACGTTGTACCTACCAGAAACTTTAATGAGTTATACGCAGTCAGGGGACCGAAAAAAGGCGATTTTTCAAGAATTTGTCCTGGAAAGACATTTTAATTTATTAACGTAAATATTTATATACGTATTGTGGTAACTCCTAACTTCATTTTCATATTATTGATTTGTAAAAATAATGATTTTTGAAGCTGCTATAGCCGATCTCCGCGAGCTCCTCTAAAAAAAGGTGTCTGGCGGTGAGCGCGATATCTCCGGTTTGGATTATTCAAAATATAAAAAAAATCAAAAAGATTCTATTAGTGAATAGATAAATCTAGGTATTGATCGAAGGAATAGTTGAAATTTTGATTTTTGACAAAATGGCGGCTCCAAAAAGAAAAAATTCCAATTTTTGACCAAAATTTTTTCGTTTAAGCGTTAAGAAAAAATAGAAGTAATTATCGGAAATCTTATTCCTTCGATCGATACCTGAAGAATATATCTGAGATGGTTGAGTTAAAATTTCAGACCGATCGGTTGAGCCGTTTTTGAGAAATCGTGCTCACCGACTTTGGAAACACCGTTTTGAGAAAAACACGTTCAAAGTGTAGGCCGACTGCTTTGTAACGCTCCGAGCGTCCTTACAAATATGCATGTATCTCCAAGAATATTTGCCGGATCGATTTGAAATTTTCAGAGAATATACTCAAATATATGTACATTCCGAAAATTCAATTAAAAAAATCGATTTTTTGAAATTTCCAACTGCGTATAGTCCTTTAAACGCGTTTGTCTCGAAACTATATTTTTAGACATTGTCAGCACGATAACTCAGTCAATTTTTAATATTTTTTAACTTTTTTTTTTTATCTTGATAATTATTTTCTCTATAGTCTGATGAGAGGTTTTTTTAATTTTTTTTGTTAGACATTTTTTCATAAATTATTCAACACTAATTTTTTTTTTAATTGCATACTAAAGTTTGAAATACTGTAATTCCTTTATTTTTGAAAAAAAAAAAATTCCTCCGTCCGACTATTGCTACTACATTATTTTACTAGATACTTTTTTATTTTTACAGATTGGATAATTTTTGGTGAAGTTATGATGTCGACAAGGAGGCGCCATGGTTTTCACCAGTAGTCCATTTATACCCGTAAAAAATAATGTTAATATTTAAAAAAAAAAATGTATATTTCTTTTTCTTACAGTTGAAAACTTAATGAAAAATGTGAAATCAACAATTTAATTTTTTTTTCACCATGTAACCTTTATAATAATTTTTCAAATTGACTCGGCTTCCAGCACGCGCATCGGTATGTGAGCCCTTAAAAATATACATAAAAACAATTTCGACGTGGATTAACACTTCATATGAAGGTAGTAGTCTGGTAACTTAAGCTGATTTTGATGTCTTTTTTGGAGGGCGTTTTTTTGTAGGAAAATAAAAATGAATCGTTTTGGATATTTAGGATGTTTTTATTTACATATTAATGATACAAAATAAAAATTTTTTGAAAAAATTTAATAATGTATTATTATTATTATTGATCGAAGTTGGCACCTCGACAAAATGGCGCGTCGGTGGCCTCGGTGATTTTGGCTGTTGATGTTATCTGAAATAAAAAATTCTTGATAATTCTTAATCTATAGATATGTCATTCTGGTCGGAACTACTGAAGTTAAATTTCATGGATAAATAACGAAATGGCGGACTTTGGAAAAAAGTTTTTTTTTCCAAAGTCCGCCGGAACTACTGAAGTTAAAATTCATGGATTAATAACAAAATGGCGGACTTTGGAAAAAAAAAACTTTTTTCCAAAGTCCGCCATTTTGTTATTTATCCATGAAATTTACTAGTTTCGACCAGAATGACATGTCTATAGATTAAGAATTATCAAGAAATTTGGTTTCAGATAACATCAAGAGCCAAAATCACCGGGGCCACCCACGCGCTTTTTTTCGAGGTGCCAACTTCGATCAATAATAATAATAATAATAATAATAAACTATTAAATGTGTTCAAACATTTTTTTTTTGTATCTTTAAAATGTAAATAAAAACATCCTAAATATCCAAAACGATTCATTTTTATTTTCCTACAAAAAAACGCCCCCCAAAAAAGACATGAAAATGGGCTTAAGTTACGAGACTACTACCTAAATTATTATCTCACATAAGCATTTCTCTTCGAGATTATTATTTTATTGTCGTCTTCGATTCCGTCGATTTGAGCTGTCGTCTATGATGGTCCCGGAGCGAAAGAGGCCAATGCTCGTAACTTTTGTAAGATCTGTTGACTATCGTCTCTCTCTTCTCATTATAACTTTACGTGTGTCCGATAATGCGATTAATGACGAGTTCGCATCCTTATACGCGCGAACATTCAATTGTTCTAGTACTCACAATGCCCAAAAGAAGTACAAACGAAATGGACGATTTTATTCTTATTACAGAAAACGTTCAGTATCTTACGGTTGTTTTTTTAACACATTTATATGATGTTCGCTTGAAGCGCGTGACAGATTGACAGAATTGATAAAAGTTTCGTTTTGACTCGCAGGAATTAGTGATCACATTCCAGAGATTATCGCGATGAGCACAAGATATGCAAGTAACATCGGTGCATTATTCTTCGACGCTGCCGGAAATATAACCTCAAATGTCATACATAAATTCCTCATCCACCGGTACATTAATCCCCCGAATGAGAGAGAAGAAAGAAAAAAAGTGATAAACGATTACGCACGAGTGAAAAGAATAAAGGGAGGCAATGTTGAAGAAGTGAGAGACAGCTTTGAGCTTAATCCGAAGAGGCAAATGCACTTCATCGGTTTTTGCACGCAGGTGCATGTGTGCATCGCGTCGGAATAAAAATGAGCAAGTAAAATTTTCCTGTTTGCGTCACGTCAAAAACGATCCGTAGAAGTTCAGCGAGAGACATTCGCGTTCATCGTGAAGATACAGAAGATCGGCGTGCGAAACTTGAGTTACTAAAGGCCGGGAATATCGGCAAGTTTCTACTCTTCATCTTTCCGCACGCGTGTCTCAGCGTGCTTCCCAGATGAACATTCACGCACGCAAGCACAAAGACACACGTGCACACTCGCAAATACCAAATAAACGAACACGTGTACATTCTGGAACGGTGGACAAGGGTTGAACTGTAGTTGGCGTCGTCGGACGCCGCGGGGAAACATCGTCGACGTTTGACAATCAGCGTGCTGTTCTGAGCAAAAGATAAGTCTTATCTCCGGCATCCCTTACCTGGTATATCCACTTTGAAACGAATATAACTGTCAGCGTCCTCATTAATTTCTCGTTAAACCCCTTCTCCCTCCCGCTCGTCTGTATGTGTGTGTGTGTGTGTGTGTACGGTCGCGCAAGAGAAACAAATCGAAAGAGGTCTTATTGGATGCGTGGACGATCAACGACGGAAACTAGTTTGCCCGCAGGAATTCCAATTTGTAAATGAAGCCGTCGATAAATGATCGCAAAGACGAGTAGGAGGTGGATCGGGCGCTCGCGTTCCGTCATGAACCAGAGTGAGCCCGAGTTCTCCGGTTAATATTTAACTCGTTGCTTCTAGAATTCCATATGTATATATAGCTTAATGTTAACTACCATCGTGCCTGGTAATATCCACAGGTATCACGAGAGTTAAGGCTACCGAACGTATTGGTGTCGATCCAGTGTATCGCTGTGTAGCCTCTGTGTGCAACGTAACGAATCCGGAAGAGTTGCGTTTTGTGTCCTCCGATAATCGTAACCTTTCTGTCTTCTCGCGCGTGATTTCTCGTACGCGGTAACGGTATATTAGCCGGTTATACGCCGCACACAACTACACGCATTTTGATATCTCACGAACCGGACATATTAAAGAATATTATCTCGCGCGCGTTCAATCCCACCCCGACGTTCACTCGTTTCTCGGGCCGCGAGATACCGCGTTAAATAAATGAATTTTCTGCTAATGACGACGACCGTTAGAATTGAATTGAACGACAACGGCAATATTCACGGATGGATATTACATATGTGCGAGTATGCGTGCGGGGAAACAAGAAGAAAAACTCGCGCGAGCAGCCCACGCGCATTGCTTCAATGTTTCAGCGAAGGATATTATAATTGTACATGTTGCTCGTGGATATCGGGTTATTATTTTTAACAGTTTTCAATTTACTTTATCTCGATGATTATTAATTAATGTTATTAACCATTTGATAACTAATATATTGATGCAATTGTCGATGGTTACCGCGCCTGTTTTCATCCTTTGAGAATTTATAATATCCTAGTCATTGATTGAATATAATAAAGTATCGCCGTCTCCACTGGTTCCTTTTTTTTAAGGGAGGAGTAAGGGTTTCAGCGTTAAAAACACTTTTTTTGCGATTTTTTTTCTCGAATATGGATTCAGCAATTTTATTCGAACCTTTTGTACATTATTAAGCATACTTTTGACAATGTTGTGTAATTTTTTCATGCAGAAATATTGTAGCATAAGCCCGTAACAGAGCTTCCCCCAGAACGTCTTGGAAAAAAAACAATTTGCGGTGTTCACTATAACTCGGCCGGAAATTATCTGAAAATTAAAATCCATAGAAATTTAGTCAAATTATAATCAAATCTTCCCCCCAACGTTTTCTGATAATTTTTTTTTCCATTTAAAAATTTTTGGCGGCCATCTAAAGTGTGAACTGTTATTTTCCACGAAAAATTCCGCCATTTTGTGGGTAGGAAACACCCTTAATGTAAAAAAAAAAATTTTAACTAAACGTTGGGGGGAGGTATTTTATATGTAGAAAATGTGTACAAAGTTTGAAATGAATCGGTCTAGTAGTTTTTAAATGGCAGTGAACACGGACTTTGAAAAAGTAGTTTTGAGAAAAATGCGTCTAAAGTTTATGAAGTAAAAAAGTGAAGAAAAAATTTTTTTTTTCCAACTTACACAGAATCATCGATTCCAGCTCGTTTCTTCTTTTAAAATATTGTAGTGTATAGTATACACTATATACTATATACACAATAGCAATGAATAAACTGTATAACTGTTCGACAGCTGTGATGCTAGCCCGACCGCCCGCAGCTGTTAGAGGTATAGCGTTAAAGGCCAGGAGATTAATAAGACAATAATTTCAAGAATATTGCTTAGATCGGTTTAAAATTTTAAGGACATATTCTTGAAATGTTAAACAATAAGATAAGACAAAAAAAAATCGATTTTTCGAAAGTGAAAACCCTTACCCCGCCCTTAATGCTGTAGTACACGAAAGGTGGGACGCGCAGTGAATAATTTTTTTCGGTGAAAGTCACAATGATATACAGTGGGTCAAAAAAGTATTCATACACCTTGTTTTTTGGCGATAACTTTATAGACATAAGCGATACGCAAAGAAAGCCAATTTTATTTAATAGTACATCAGGTGTACAGATAAACTGTAAATGGAGAATTTTTTCCCAGGAATAATAGAAGAATTATGCCAAAAAAACGAAAATCTTCTGGCAAAAAAAGTATTCATACACTTACGATTATAGTGAAAACCTACATCATCATAGTTGTTAATTATAACTAATATTTGGTGTGCATCCCTTTTGCTTCAATTATCGCCTCGAGTCTCTTAGGCATGGATTCTACTAGCTTTTGCGTTGTTTCTTTTGCTATTTTCGTCCATTCTTCTGAAAGCACTCTTTGGAGATCGGATTTGTTTGTTATTTTTCTTTTTCTAATTTCTACATCCACCAAGTGCCATACATTTTCAATAGGATTGATGTCCGGAGATTGTGGTGGTGTAATCAATTGCTTGCGGACATTATAGAGTAACCATTCCCTCGTTTTCATGGCAGTATGTTTCGGGTCGTTATCTTGTTGGAAGTAGAAATTTCCATCCAGGCCCATTTTATCTACACTTGCTTTCAAATTGCTGCGCAACACGTCGATATACTTCTGGGCATTCATTGTACCATCTATAAAAGCCAGATTACCAACGCCATAATGTCCCATACAGCCCCAAACCATGACACTTCCTCCGCCGTACTTTACAGTCGGTATTAAATTTTTCTGCTGGAGCTCGGTATTTGGTATCCGCCAGACGAATTTTTTTCCATCGGACCCGAAGATGTTAAACTTCGATTCATCCGAGAATACGACACGTTTCCAAAATTCTATAGAACTTTTACGTAGGTTTTTGCGAAACCTAAACGTTTTTCTCGATTTATATTATTAATTAATGGTTTTTTGCGAGCAGTCCGTATATTTGGGCAGAATGCAAAGCGTTTCGAATAGTCTGGGGCCACACGCTCTTCCCGATGTTGACGCGACATCATTCGCTAAACTGCGAGCACTTGTGAACGGTTTTTTTGTAGCCTCTGTAACGATACTCCGACGCTCTCGTATCGTTAGTATTCTCAGTCGACCGGTTCGTCGCTTATTTTCTGTGCTGTTTGTTCTTTCGTATTTTTTTATTATATATTGCACCGTTGCGAAACTTAGATTTAGTTCTTTACTAATTTTTCGATAACTTTCACCGCGTGTCCGAAGAATAATCACTCTATCTCGCATGGATATTGATATTTCGCTTTTCTTTACCATCGTGTCTGTTCAGAGCTTGAAGATCTACTACCGCATGGAATAGGTCAAAACCATTGTGTAAACGAAGACTTGTTTACATTGTACGCAGAGGTCAGACCGTCCGTGAGTGAATATCAAGGTTTAGCAGCTCAATCGTAAGTGTACGAATACTTTTATGGCCCGAAAATTTTCGTTTTTTTTGCATAATTCTTCTATTAGTCCTGGGAAAAAATTCTCCATTTGCAGTTTATCTCTGTGCCTGATGTACTATTAAATAAAATTGGCTTTCTTTGCGTATCGCTTATGTCTATAAAGTTATCGCAAAAAAACAAGGTGTATGAATACTTTTTTGACCCTCTGTAATTAAATTCACTGTAAGATTCTTACGCTTACTGGAACATCGAGATGTATATCCTAAAGGAATTATTGTTGTACGTCTGGATGTGGGCATAAACAAAAGGAAATAAAATCTTCATTATTTGCTTTGTGGCCATTTAAATTAATAGTTTATACGGACCACAGGCGTGGACAATATCCATAAACATATATTGTAACGTGGCGATTTGAGGCCACGTTATATGCCAAAGGCAGGTCCTAACTAAGAGCTACCCAGGTAAAAAAAATTAGTCTACCTAAAATGCGTCCATGTGGATGCTTCCAGATGTGACAGACTTTTAGATTGGTACTTAAAAGTCTGCGGATAGTCGACGAAAAATTAACGGCAATCAAGTTTCTCGAAATTTTATTATAAAAATAAAATCCTATTTTTCTAGTGACGTTTTTAGAGATTTCGAAAATTTCGAAATTGTACTATAATAATTTGAAATTTCGCAAAACTGTAATGACGTTGACTTTCTCAAGTCTGCCCAAAGTCCACGGATAGTCAACGAAAAATTAACGGCGTTTTTCGAAATAGTATTATAACAATAATATTTTATGTTTAGAACAAAATTTCGGCAAAATCTACTTGAAATGCGTCCATGTGGACGCTTCCAAACGTGACATAGACTTTTAAATTGGTACTCAAAAGTCTGTGGATAGTCCACGAAAAGTGAACGGCATTAAAGTTTTTCGAAATTTTATTATAAAAAAGAAAATTTTATTATTATACTACAATTTCAAAATTTTTTAATTTAGTAAAAACTTCACTATAAAAATAACATTTTATTTTTATAAGAAAATTTCGAAAAACTCTCAGGCGGTTGACTATTTCAAGTCCACCAAAAGTCCGCGGATAGTCCACGAACAGTGAACGGCATGAAAGATTTTTCGGAATTGTATTATAAAAATAAAATGTTATCTTTATAATAAAATTGAAAAAATTAAAATTAAAAATTTTACGTTCGAAACAAAATTTCGACGTACTTCAATGCCGTTGACTTAAGGGTGGAAATAGGGTTAGAAGGTTCAAAAAATCGATTTTCTTTTTATTTCATAAATTGTTAGTAAAACTATTGAAAAATATGTTCCCAAAATTTTAAATGAAAATTCCGACTCGTTCTATTGTTATAAGCCATTAAAGTAAGTAGCTCTCCTTCAGGCCCCGAGCGGGCCACGTATTTCAAACGCGTTTTTCTGAAAACGACTTTTTTTTAACTTGCGTACACGCTAGTTTGAAAAGTTTTCAACCAATCGTTTTGAAAATTGGCAGTTACTTTCTTCATAGTATTGCACTCTGTGTGAACCTAAAATCGGAATATTATCATTATTTAAAATAATTTTTTTTTGCAAATAAAGTTGTAAAAAATGGCAAACAATCATGCTTTTTTGTTTTGACCCCTGTAAAAAATTCAATTTCCTATGTTTTTGATAGCATTTAGTTTCATATAGAATAGAGACATATAATAAAAGTAAATTCCAACCTCGTTTGATTTCAGATGAAAATTTCGGGTTCCAGAATGTACGCAAAATGCTGAGTCTGATTGTGACCTGCAATATGGGGTCGATAATATTTTCGGTGTTTTTCAAGGAAATTCTTCAAAGATTTTGTAGTATATACTTAAATATGTGTATAAAATATTCTCAAAGTTTCAATAAATTATATTCATTTTTTATACTATGAAAAAATTTATGAAAATCATTGAGAAAACGCTGTCCTAACCCCATTTCACCCCTTGACGTGGACTATCCGGAAACTGGATTTATTGCTACTCTAAAGTAGCAATACATCCATTAGAATCGCCTATCAAAAATCCGTCTATGAGGACGCTTTCAGATGTGACAGACTTTTATGTTGCCACTGGAGTCTCCGCTAAGCTAGACCAATTTTTCTTTTACCCGGGATATCGAGGCGGTTGAAAGTACCAAATTGATCTCTTCGAGGCTCATATTCCGATGCTTTTTTAAATTCTTCTCAAGTAGGTAAAAATGTGCAGAGCCCTTATGACTTTATTAGTAAATCTAGGGTGCCGTTTGTGCACCAGCTCGTTCCCAAACTTGTTTCCCGGTATAATCGGGAGTACGATGAGCGAATAACATTATATAAATATATATATATTTGTATATAAATAGTACCTATGTTGTAGGAATACAGGATACATTGAGAGAGTGCTGGACATGCCACGTATGCATGTACGACAAGCTCTCCTCTGACTCTCCCAGTGGTTCGGTGTTTCGCGAACAAATGGGCTGAGCATCGAGGGCGGCAGTGGAGAGATCGCGTTTAGTTCTGTCTTTTACCCCCCCCCCCCCCCCCCCCCCCCCGAAGGATAAGCCGCCACAGAAGGGAAAAGGATGCTGCGACGCGGGAACTCCGCTAGGAGCATTGTTCTGTCTCTCCTACCCTCTCTCTCTCCTTCTCCCCCGGTGCCCCTCGCACATATGTGTATACATGGATGGTATTGTATGTACAGATGAGTATATATACCACCGTACGTGCATGCCGTTCCACCAGGAGCAGAGCGAGAATCAGCCCCTGCAGCGAGTGCCGGCTTTTCGTTTCTTCTTCTTCTCTTCGTCTTCTTCCTTTCCACATTTCATACCACCGGGCCTCTCTTCGCGGATAGCTCTCTCGATGTAACCACTCACGTGCACACATGAATGCCGAGCCTACGGTGTGCTCTCTACCTCGTCCTCGAAGCCGGTTACTTTGCCAGATCTCAGTCGGCCGTATCTACTGTATACGTACAATCCCGCACATATACGTGTATTACATATATATGGCTAAGTATATATACATATATAGCCTTGAGCAAAGCGGCAGGACGCCATATCAAAAGCACCGACCGATGGTTTCAGGTGTGCACCATTGTTAAACACCCTTACCCCCCCGTACGTCGGTAAGATCCGAAAGTGTTTTTGCCCTCTTTATTACGCACGAATCTCTCATTCACGCGGCGTTATATATCTTCCGTGAGTCTCTTCCCGCGAGAACGAATGCGTCTTTCGTTCTAGCGGAGCATTATTGTATGTCGTTCTATAGGTATACAATATGTACGGTAATATCTTCTTATTTACGGGATTCTTGGATCGAGCGACACGCCACGTTCCGAAGATTTGATTTTTTTTTTTTACCGCCGGTTCTAACCAAGTCCAATGGTTATTCACGATTCGCGTAAATATTCTTATGAAGCGAAACACGCAATATATTCGACTCTTAGGCACTCTATATTCAAGGATAACCCTCGAGCGCTATTCAATCCCGAGATATACTTAAAAGTATCGCCCTTAAAAGTGCAAGTCGAGGAGGTTCTTACCGTACTATATAAGTCTATGTGTTTCTATGTTTATTCATACAGTGCAGCGCATTTGAAGTGGAAGGCGGATGTCTTCGATGATTTACGTCGAAAATTTGACGAATTGAAAATTTTAAAAAAGAACATTCAAGGAAACTTGATAATCTTTCGAAGGAAATGGCTCCCGTTGGGATTGGTCCACAATTGCGCACTTCCGCAGCGAAAGTGTGAGCGGGTGGAAAATTGGGTGATACGTCGACCTCGTGATTTAAGGGGGGAAATAGGGTTTGGACAGCGTTTTCTCAATGATTTTCATGAATTTTTTTATAGTATAAACAATGAATATAATCTATTGAAACTTTGAGAATGTTTTATACATATATTTAAGTATATACTATAAAATATTAGCGACCCCATATTGCAGGTCACAATCAAACTCAGCATTTTGCGTACATTCCGGAAGCCGCAATTTTCATCTGAAATCAAACGAGGTTGGAATTTACTTTTATTATATGTCTCTCTTCTATATGAACCTAAATGCTATCAAAAAAATAGAAAATTGGATTTTTTAAAGGGGTCAAAACAAAAAAGCATGATTTTTTGCCATTTTTTACAACTTTATTTGCAAAAAAAAAATTATTTTAAATAATGATAATATTCCGATTTTAGCTTCATATAGAGCGCAATACTATGAAGAAAGTAACTGCCAATTTTCAAAACGATTGGTTGAAAACTTTTCAAACTAGCGTGTACGCAAGTTAAAAAAAAGTCGTTTTCAAAAAAACGCGTTTGAAAAAATAGTACCAAGAAAAACAAGCAATATGGGGTCGCTAATATTTTATAGTATATACTTAAATATATGGATAAAAAATTTATAGTATATACTTAAATATATGTATAAAATATTCTCAAAGTTTCAATAAATTATATTCATTTTTTATACTATAAAAAAATTCATGAAAATCATTGAGAAAACGCTGTCCTAGCCCTATTTCCTCCCTTAATGGCTTATAACAATAGAACGAGTCGGAATTTTCATTTAAAATTTTGGGAACATATTTTTCAATAGTTTTACTAACAATTTATGAAATAAAAAAAAAATCAATTTTTTGAACCGTCTAACCCTATTTCCTCTCTTAAGGGTAGCGGATACCATAGAGGGTAAATATGGTATCCAACTAAAGGGTTACAAACAGAGATGAAAATTACTACAGGAACAATTGGATGCGCAACCTTCCGGCGGCAGGGGAGGGGGTTAAAGTGGAAGGCCTTTGTCGAGACTAGTCCGAAAACTGTTGGACCGATTAGGTTCATATTTATCGCGGATGTATTATTTACCAGGGCCTTCAATTCCGTGAAAAGAAATTGGGGTTGTCGTTCCCCGGAAACGGTCGGGGAACCCGTATACAAAAAAATGGTGTACCGTAGAGCGGCAACACATTTATTGGAATCGTCTACTCAAAGTATGACTATGCGGACGCTTCCAGATGTGACATTGGTAGTCAAACGTTTGTGGATAGTCCACGAAAAGTCAACGGCATTAAATATTGTCGAAACTTTGTTTTAAACATAAAATTTTATATTTTGATTTCTTCAATTTTTTTATAAAAACAAAATTGTATTTTTACAATAAAATCTCGAAATACTTTCATGCCGTTCACTCCTCCTTGACTACCCACGGACTTTGAGCAGACTTGAGAAAATCAACGGCACAAAAGTTTTATGAAATTTTATTATAAAACAAAATTACTATTTTTATAGTAAAACTGATAAAAATTTCAAAAATTCCGAAATTGTAGTGTAACAATAAAATTTTATATCTATAATAAAATTTCGAAAAACTTTAATGCCGTCGAAGTTTCGCGGACTATCCGCAGATTTTAAGTGCCAATCAACAAGTCTACGTCACATCTGGAAGCGTTCACATAAACGGATTTTTGGTACACGATTCCGATAAATCTATCGATGTTCTACGGAAGTCTAAATTGTTCTTTTACACGGGGAAGTGCATCGTCGAAGTAAAATTTTCAAATTCGTCAAATTTTCGCTGAAATCGACGTACATATTCGCGGTTATCTTCGTCGATTTTAAAGTCTGCGGATAGTCCACGAATAGTCAACGGCATTAAAGGTTGTCGAAACGTTGTCTTAAACAAAAAAATGTATATTTTGTATTCTTCAGTGTTATTATAAAAATGAAATTGTATTTAAAAAATAAAATCTTGAAAAACTTTCACGCCGTTGACTTCTCATGGAATATCCGCGGACTTTAATCCCGTTGACTATTCGTGGACTATCCGCAGACTTTGAGTGGCAATTAACAAGTCTATGGTCACATTTGGAAACGTTCACATACACGTCCTTTTGGTAGACGATTCTGATCGATTTATCGACGTTCTACGATAGTCTAAATTGTTTTTTTTACACGGGGAAGTGCATCGTCGAAGTAAAATTTTCACATTCGTCAAATTTTCACTGAAATCGACGAACATATTCGCGGTTATCTCCGTCGATTTTAAAGTCTGCGGATAGTGCACGAATAGTCAACGGTATTAAAGGTTGTCGAAACGTTGTTTTAAACATCAAATTTTATATTTTGATTTCTTCAATGTTATTATAAAAATGAAATTGTATTTTTACAATAAAATCTCGAAAAACTTTCACGCCGTTGACTTCTCGTGGAATATCCGCGGACTTTAATCCCGTTGACTATTCGTGGACTATCCGCAGACTTTGAGTGGCAATTAATAAGTCTATGGTCCCATCTGGAAACGTCCACATAGTGGTCCTTTGGGTAGACGATTCTGATCGATTTATCGACGTTCTACGATAGTCTAAATTGTTTTTTTTACACGGGGAAGTGCATCGTCGAAGTAAAATTTTCACATTCATCAAATTTTCGCTGAAATCGACGAACATATTCGCGGTTATCTTCTTCAATTTTAAAGTCTGCGGATAGTCCACGAATAGTCAACGGTATTAAAGGTTGTCGAAACGTTGTTTTAAACATCAAATTTTATATTTTGATTTCTTCAATGTTATTATAAAAATGAAATTGTATTTTTACAATAAAATCTCGAAAAACTTTCACGCCGTTGACTTCTCGTGGAATATCCGCGGACTTTAATCCCGTTGACTATTCGTGGACTATCCGCAGACTTTGAGTGGCAATTAACAAGTCTATGGTCACATCTGGAAACGTCCACATAGACGTCCTTTTGGTAGATGATTCCGATAGATCTATCGACGTTCTACGGTACTTTAAATTGTTCTGTTACACGGGGCAGTGAATCGTCGAAGTTTAATTTTCAAATTCGTCAAATTTTCGCTAAAATCGATGAAGATATCCGCCTTCCACTTCAAATACCCAGCACTGTATGTGTGTGTGTATCTATAGTTACAAATACGCGCTTTGAACGCTCCGAGTGACCTCAAGGCCGTGGAATTAACGGAAAATAAAAATTGACAGTAGTGCGGTGGGGTACCTAAATTATTTCGCGCTCGGCGCGCTGGTTCCAGCCGCGCCGTAGCCTCGCTCTCATGCGGCGATGGATTTATGTATATATATATAAAACGACTATTACAATACTGTATTACTGTATCCCGACGTCATATACGACTAGAGTGCCGCTTGTTCGCCGAAGATTTATTTCGACTATCGTGATCTATAGCCCCGGTAACGAATATTGTAATAGGGCTTTTGCATATACACACACGCGATTATTTACTAACACTAAATACACTCGTAGATACGTATATATTTATATATTCTTATATTGCTTTAAAGGTATATGCACACGCGAGACCAGACACACGGTATCATTGGCGAAGGTTGAGCCCAGCGCGATTGAAACACTACCCGGGCTATACCTCAACAGGTTCGCCGGGCGTTATGAGTACCTGCTCTACACGGCATTATGTTCCAGCGCGGCGGGCGCGCTCGCTCGCGGTCCTCTATAACGCCGTGGAGGAGAGCCCGCAGCGCGATGTTAAAGCATATCGTGTATGCGTTCGCGTGTACTTGTGTCTGCTTTTACGTGTGTATGGAGCGGCGAAAGAGGGAGAAGGATTGTGAGAGAGCGAGAGAGAGAGAAAGGAAGAGCGAGAGGAGGATGCTGACCGCAGAGAGTCGCCGGATCAGAATCGCATATTATCGCTGCGCTCGCGCTCATGGGCCTCCGCAGGGCAGGTGTGTAGTAGTGCCGGGGCCTTATCTTCACGTGTATCTTGCACGCAAAGCGGCCTCACCGGTGAACGAACAAAAAAACAACCCGTATCGCATATATATACCGTACACGAGAGAACGGCCGAGAACGCAAAACGTTCGATTATTGCGAACAATCGCTGTCGAGCCGAAGCATCCATGGATCGTTGAAAATGGGACCCGAAGTTCCGCGGTTTCTAATGGAGGATCGTTAAACGACGATTATCGCTTATATTGTTTAACGGGGTTTCGAAGGATCTAGATATGGCGCACTGCCGTGCTTGACGATGATCAAACTGCAGCTTCGGCAATTAAATTTAACGTGAAATTTGAGTGCTGGCAAGTGTTTCTCGACAAATGCTCGTAAAATGCTCGACACTCGCCCAACTATGTTTTCACGAATGTCCATTTTCATGACAATTGATGTCAGCGCGAAAATAACGCGATCAAGGTCCTGACATGCAACTTGACAACAGAATTAACAATTAAAAGTTCACAAACAGACGTCAGGATCGACGGCTAATGTTGAGAAATGGATTGTTAAAGTTGTGAATAAATTCAACTGATGTAATGCGAAATTTGGACGCTGACAAGTGTTTCACTCTTCGAGACAGCTCCAATCTGATTAGAGCTGTCCCGAACTTGTAAAATGCTCGACACTCGCCGAATTATGCTTTTACGATTGTCCATTTTATCACAATTGTCATGTCGGCGTGATTATAACGCGATCAAGGTACTGACATTCAATTTGACAACAGAATTAAGAATTGAGAGTCCACAGACAGACGTCAGGACGTACGGCTGAAGTTGAGGGACGCATTCTCAAGGTAGTAGTCTGGTAACTTAAGCCGATTTTCATGTCTTTTTTGGAGGGCGTTTTTTGTAGGAAAATAAAAATGAATCGTTTTGGATATTTAGGATGTTTTTATTTACATATTGAAGATACAAAAAAAAATTTGTTTGAAAAAATGTAATAGTTTATTATTATTATTATTATTATTGATCGAAGTTGGCACCTCGAAAAAAAAGCGCGTGGGTGGCCCCGGTGATTTTGGCTCTTGATGTTATCTGAAATAAAAAAATTCTTGATAATTCTTAATCTATAGACATGTCATTCTGGTCGGAACTACTGAAGCTAAATTTCATGGATAAATAACAAAATGGCGGGCAAAATAAAAGAACGTTTTTTTTTCCAAAGTCCGCCATTTTGTTATTTATCCATGAAATTTAACTTCAGTAGTTCCGACCAGAATGACATGTCTATAGATTAAGAATTATCAAGAATTTTTGATTTCAGATAACATTAAGAGCCAAAATCACCGGGGCCACCCACGCGCTTTTTTTCGAGGTGCCAAATTCGATCAATAATAATAATAATAATAAACTATAAAATTTTTCAACAAATTTTTTTTTTGTTTTTTTAATATGTAAATAAAAAAATCCTAAATATTCGAAACGATTCATTTTTATTTTCCTACAAAAAAACGCTCTCCAAAACAGACATGAAAATCGGCTTAAGTTACCAGACTACTACCTTATTGTTGTAAATAAATCCAACTGACGTGACGCAAAATTTGAGGGCTAACAAGTGTTTCCCTCTTCGAGACAGCTCCTTCCTGATTGGAGCTGTCACTAACTCGTACGATGCTCGACACTTGCCCAATTATGTTTTTACGAATTTTCATTTCATGACAACTGATGTCAGCGCGAATATAGAGATCGATCAACATATTGACTTGTATGTTGACAACGGAATTAACAATTGAGAGTCCACAAACAGACGTCAGGACGTACGGCTAAAGTTGAGAAACGGATTCCCAATAGATCGATCGTGGACCCAATTTTTGCACGTTTAAAATTAAAACCTGCACAATTTTTCAATTCCTTTCGCAAAGTGGTATTAGCTACCAGCTGCAATTGAACACTTCTGCGTTCTGCACACCCGCCCCTGTACAGCAGGTTTCCCCAAACGCGTAATAATGGGTGAAACAAGCCGGCTTCTAAGATGTTGCTTGCATGTTAATGGATTCTGGCACATAAATTGCACACATTAAAAGAACAATACTGAACTATTGTTTTTATGAATTTCTACAAAAACTACTATCTTTATGGCACAATTAGATTCCCTATACATGCGAGCTGCAAGTTTCTTGAGAATAATTTGATTCGCAGAGGAGCTTTTTGGAAAAGCTTACCGGAAATTAACCCATTTTATTTTTTACCGGAAATACATATAATATATGTTATAGGAAGAATGCAAGAAGCTACCCACTGACAGATGATGTTAGGTAACGAATTCATTGCTGGCTAAGAAATAACCATTGGGCTGGCCACGGGTCAGACATGTCAAAAGGTATTTCCAGAGACATAAAAACTTCTGAGTAATTCCTCGGCTCGATCGGCGGCTCCTTGCTTTGAAACGCGATGCGCGTGTTGCTATGATGCATCATGCTTTCATCATGCAATTAGCACTAAATAAACGCTCATTTTCCACTCTTATCAGGCCGATATGCTTGTCGTCTTATTCAAGAGGGTTAATTACCGAATAGTTGATCCTCTAGGGAAGGTTTTAACCGTATAAAATTAAAGTCCCATTTGTCTTAAGTCCCATGTATAACTCTCATCGTGCTTAAGTTCCCTCCTGCTTAACTGCCTTCGTGTAAAACTCCAACGGTATTCAACTCTCGTCGCGCTATTTCAGTTTTGGTAATAGGCAGTTAACCATGATGGAAGTTAAGCGTCCGATTGATCGGAGGGTCCGTGCTTTGAAAAGCTATGCGCATGTATCGATGATGCATCATGCTTTAATCATGCAATTAGCCCTAAATAAACGCTCATTTACCATTCTTATTAGGTCGATATGTCTGTCGTTTTAATCGAGAGGATTAATTACCGAGTAGTTGATCCTCTAAGGAAGGTTTCAACCGTATAAAATTAAAACGCCATGTATAATATCCCATCGTGCTTAAGTCCAATCCTGCTTAACTGCCTTTGTGTAAAACTCCCACGGTGTTCAACTCTCATCGCGCTACTTCAGTTTTGGAAATGGGCAGTTAACCATGATG
The DNA here is from genome assembly GCA_958009045.1 of Oxytorus armatus. Taxonomy (NCBI): domain Eukaryota; kingdom Metazoa; phylum Arthropoda; class Insecta; order Hymenoptera; family Ichneumonidae; genus Oxytorus; species Oxytorus armatus. Next base: position 33,238,403 of record OY253745.1, on the reverse strand, counting down.
GGAGTTAAGCGTCCGATCGATCGAAGGGTCCGTGTTTCGGAACCCTATGCGCATCTACCGATGATGCATCATGCTTTAATCGTGGAATTAGCGCTAAATAAACGTTCATTTTCCATTCTTATCAGGCCGATAAGTCTGTCGTTTTAATCGAGAGACGGTTAATTACCGAATAGTTGATCCTCTAAGGAAGGTTTCAACCGTATAAAATTAAAACCCCATGTATAACGTCTCATCGTGCTCAAGTCCCATTCTGCTTGACTGCCTTCGTGTAAAACTCCCATGGTGTTCAACTCTCGTCGCGCTACTTCAGTTTTGGAAATGGGCAGTTAATCATGATGGGAGTTAAGCGTTCGAAAACGAAGCGGATCTCGGGTTCGATAGAACGAATTTCCAAAACTGAAGTAGCGCAATAAGAGTTGAACGCCACGGGGGTTTTACACGAAGGCAGTTAACCAGGATGGGACTTAAGCACGATGAGAGTTATACATGAGACTTGAGACACATTGGACTTAATTTAATACGGTTTAAACCTTCCCATTCTTTAGGAACCGTTTTCCATGTATTATCAAAATGTTCACTCGAGTGAACATAATACCTGATAATTGATACGAAAGTAACAACCCAAGTGTTGATTGACCGTTCCTCAATTCCCGAGATTAATATTTCATCGAAAGTGGATTATTTATCGAATGAGACATACAACATGCACGATTTTACCGGGCGTATCGTTACTCGCTTCATTTATGGACTTCGACCTTTGAATTATATCGCCATGTAGGTATTTAGCAGTCACGTCGAGACGCAGTGTAATTGACGAAAAATTGTTCGAACCATTGCCGCGCGCATATTTCTTCCCTCTACCGAATTCAATTGATGATTCAATATAAAAAAAAAAATTCCAACGTTTCTCCTTACAATTTGCCCGTCAGACGTCGTTGAATAAGAGATATCCGTCATGCTGTATATGGCAAAATTGACACGTGATAATCGCTTATCCGCGAACGACAATTTTTTTTTTCTCTCTCTCTCTCAAATGGATATTGATCTCTCCAATGCGGTACACGCGTTTCGCATTACGGCACATATATGCTCTGCAATTCGCAGCGTGTAAAAGCGAAAGAGACAGAGTACTATAGCCTCGAGGCGCCTGTGGTAATTAGTAATTCAGATCGGCATCGAGTAAGACATTACGAGCGCCGAGCAATTAGATATAGTTCATATACTTATTTACAAATATATGTGTATATATATAAAAGAGCCTCGGCTGCGGTTTGTCGCCAATTGATTATATATGTATGTATGGACGCTAATCAATATATAAATAAATAAACATATATGTATGCGTATATATATAACATACAGTCGTGTAAAATCGAGATATACATCTTCACATCACTTCCAATACGTATATATGTGTATAGATTCGCAAACGTGCCGATCAGCGATGGCGGCATCGCTCTTTGACGTTCCGTGAGCCTCCTCGAGCTCTGTCGCGACGATTTTTCCTCGCTACCGTTCGATTCTCTCCCCATTCGCTGCTGCAAAACGGCAATTAAAGGGACAGGCCACCTCCTATATACATTTGCGTGTTTGTATTATACATATATATATATCTCATTCCTTCTTATTCCTTCTTCGGATCTTCGGGCAGTTTCGCGACTGCACTCAGCTTGTTTCCGATGCACCGGTTAAATTTAGAGGGGACTTAGCATAACATTGAGTTAATTAGCCGGATGGAATCTAAGGCATGCCGATCGTCGTTCGAAACGAAGAAGGAAGGTTCCAACGATCGAGCAAGGATCCTTGACAAAGCCTATGTATGTGTGTGTATTCTCTCCTCCCCCTCCGCGCCCCTCTCGGTCTCTCGCTGCTCCGCTAACACACGTAAATGTGTAAGAGCGTCTGAGCAGGTACGGGAGAAATCTACTTGGCGCCAGACCGCTCGTTCGGTCCCTTCTATAAACTCAACCAGCGCACCAAGTTCGTTCGGACTCACCGGTAAAACGTTATCTTCGCGCGCAATTTGCCCCATTATTAGCTTATTCTTCGTATGGAATTTCCGAGATACAGTTATTAGCCATGGATCAGTCATTGTTAGGGTTCCGTTCCGAATAAAACGAAAGCCTCACGGCGGCATTCGGGTGCCCGTCTGTTTGTCCTTCCGTCATATGACTGTAACTCCTGAACAGTTTCATCTATTAACTTGAAATTTGTCGTACGACCGCGGTAAGTTTCGCACATAGCTGTTGAGTCATTGTTTCAAAAGAAATTATCGCGCAATGTTCAGAGGCCAAAATGTACGGACACGAAACATTTTTGTTGGTTCTATTCTGGCAAACGGCGTACCGTTTAAAAAACGCTTACTTCAAGCACTTCAAATATTTTTTAATATGTTTTTTTGTCATTATTGTCAAAAATATCCATGGAAATTTTCAAACCCCATGCTCGTTAAATCCAACACTTCTGGATCGAATATTCTGAAATAATTCTGATATAGTAGATGTAAGGATATAAGACGTATTAGGGGGGAAATAGGGTTAGACGGTTCAAAAAACCGATTTTTTTTTTATTTCATAATTTGTTAGTAAAACTATTGAAAAATATGTTCCCAACATTTTAAATGAAAATTCCGAATCGTTCTATTGTTATAAGCCATTAACGGGGGAAATAGGGTTAGGACAGCGTTTTCTCAATGATTTCCATGAATTTTTTTATAGTTTAAAAAATGAATATCATTTATTGAAACTTTGAGAATATTTTATACATATATTTAAGTATATACTATAAAATATTAGCGACTCCATATTGCTTGTTTTTCTTGGTACTATTTTTTGAAACGCGTTTTTCTGAAAACGACTCTGTTTGAACTTGCGTACACGCTAGTTTGAAAAGTTTTCAAGCAACCGTTTTGAAAATTGGCAGTTACTTTTTTCATAGTATTGCGCTCTATATGAACCTAAAATCGGAATATTATCATTATTTTAAATAATTTTTTTTTACAAATAAAGTTGTAAAAAATGGCAAAAAATCATGCTTTTTTGTTTTGACCACTGTAAAAAATTCAATTCTCAATTTTTTTGATAGCATTTAGGTTCATATAGAAGAGAGACATATAATAAAAGTAAATTCCAACCTCGTTCGATTTCGGATGAAAATTGCGGCTTCCAGAATGTACGCAAAATGCTGAGTCTGATTGTGACCTGCAATATGGGGTCGCTAATAATCTATAGTATATACTTAAATATAAAAATATGTATAAAAACATATATGTATGTGTGTGTGTGTATTTTTATATATGTATAAAAATTTTATAGTATATACTTAAATATATGAATAAAAATTTTATAGTATATACTTAAATACATGTATAATATATTCTCAAAGTTTCAATAAATTATTTTCATTTTTCATACTATAAAAAAATTCATGAAAATCATTGAGAAAACGCTGTCCTAACCCTATTTCCCCCCTTAAGGGAAACTAAAGCGATGGTCGAATTTTTATTGATTAATGAGATTTGTCAGATTTTATGAAAATATTACTTAGAAATGGTGAGAGCGGAAAACATCTTCACTTGGGGGGATGCAGTGGAGTATCCCATAAAGTATGTTCGTGCTCGAACGGTCTTTTTTATTGCCGTACGCAAACAAATTAGAAGACAATGCTTTTTCATTGTATACATGCTAATAATAATTGAATTTGTTGATTGCTCCAATTGACAAAGTGTTAATATATCAACGAAACTGTCACTGAAAAGAAGAAAGAGAGGGAGCCACATCATTTTGCCGAAACTTCAATCGTCCGATTCGTCATCTGGTCGAAACGGATATATATCCGAACGCCATTTATCCGAATCGTCAATCCTCCAAAACGTTATTACTCCGAAACGTTATTTAACCGAACGTCCATTTTCCGATCATTCAATAGTCCGAATCGTTATTTCTTCGCAGATGATTCGGAGAAATGACGTTCGGCGAAAAAAACTATTCGGAAGAATGGCTTTCGGTCAAACAATGTTTTGGAGTAATGGCGTTTCGAAGAATTGACGATTCGGATAATTGTCGTTCAGCTCTGATTTGTTTCGCCCTAATGACGAATCGGACGATTGAAGTTTCGGCAAGATGATGTGGCCCCAGAGAGAGAGGGGTGTGGAAGCAATTCTCTGAAATTTAAGGTTTCACTCATCGAGATTTTCAATCGCGTACAGACAATAGGGAATTTCTTTAAGGGCTCACGTATCGCTACGAGCGCTGAAAACCGAGTAAATTAGAAAAATTATTACAAAGGTTACATGGTGGAAAATAAATTAAATCGTTGATTTCACATCTTTTATTAACTCTTCAACTATAAGAAAAGAAATTAAAATTTTTTTTTTTCAAATATTAACATCATTTTTACGGGTATAAATGGACTACTGATGAAAATCATGGCGCCTCCTTGTCGACATCACAACTTTACCAAAAATTATCCAATCTGACAAAATAAAAAAGGATCTAGTAAAATAAGGTAGTAGTAATAGTGTGACGGAGGGAATTTTTTTTTCTTCAAAAATAAAAACATTACAGTATTTCAAACTTTAGTATGCAATTTAAAAAAAAATGAGTGTTTAATCATTTATAAAAAATTGTCCAACCAATAAATTGAAAAAACATCTCGTTAGATTATAGAGAAAATAATTATCAAAATTTAAAAAAGAAAAATGTTAAAAAATACTAAAAATTGACTGGGTTATCGTGCTGACACTGTCTAAAACCATGGTTTCGAGAAAAACACGTATAAATTTTCGGCCAGCTATCCTAACCCGATGTCCGGTCACATTTATTGCTATAATTTTGTAACGGAGTGGAATTTTCTTTTTCAAAGTTTTTTTTTTCAAAGTTCTTAAAAGTATAGAGAATAAAAATCTGTAAAAAAAGATCGATTTTTTGAAAATTTCAGGAGAATGTGAGCCCTTAATTCAACTACGTTGCATTTGTATCGTTTCAATTTTATGTGGATGATAGAATTGTGTTATTCGCAGTTTGATTGCATAGACTTCACTCAAAGCAAATATCTATGGGAAACGTACAAATCGTTGAACATACGAGGTGTGTAAATTAAGTAATGAGACTGGCAACGTAGCGTTCGATCTGGCAACACTTGCGGCGCTGGGTTTGGAGGGGCGGCAGGGGAATATGTGATACGCCTTCAGTACGGGTTTGAACTCGCTCGAGTCATTTGGTTGTCTGTAGCGACTTTTTTTTGTCAAACAGTTTTTTCTATTGTGTTCTAAAAATGAGTGACATCAATTTCGAGCAACGGTGTGCTATCAGGTTTTGCTTCAGACTGGGGCACAATGCAACGGAAACTCTTGCTAAACTTCAGCAGGCCTACGGAGACAGTGTTTTGTCAAGAGCCCAAGTTTTTCGGTGGTTTAAGGCATTTTCAGAAGGAAGAGAGTCGATTGAAGATGAACCACGAAGCGGAAGGCCTTCATCTTCAAGAACCGATGAAAATGTCGACAGAATCCGGGATCTTGTTCGTTCAGATCGTCGGTTGACAGTCAGAATGATCGGGGAAGAGTTGAATTTGACTCACACCACCGTTCATCAGATTTTGACCAATGAATTCGGGATGAGAAAAATCACGATAATGCTCCTCGTCACACAGCAATTTCAATAAACGAGTTTTTGGCCAGTAAAAACATTCCTGTGGCTCCTCAGCCTCCTTATTCGCCTGACTTGAGTCCTTGTGACTTTTTTCTCTTCCCGCGATTGAAAAATCACCTCAAGGGAACTCATTTTAGGACACTCGAAAACATTCAAACGGCTGTAACCGACCAGCTGAAGGGTATTCCAGTATCGGAGTTCCAGCACTGCTATGAGGATTGGAAGAACCGTCTCCAGCGCTGTATGGCTTCAGAAGGAAGTTATTTTGAGGCTGACAATATGAAATTGTAATTCTATTTGAATAAAAAAAAATGAAAGAAATCAGTCTCATTACTTAATTTACACACCTCGTATGTTCATGTCTCGGTAACCGGGCACTGGAAGCACGTATTGATAGCTACTTCCGCTTTTATTGAGATAACTCATGTGCAACGTGTTATATCTTTCGTAATTCATATAGAACAAGTGTTTTTTATATACGTCAACTGCTAGAAAAATACTTGCTTTGTGTGAGTGATACATCATGTGCCAATTGCCGAACACGCACAAAATGGCTGTATTCAAATCTATGGAATATATCTTATCCATCTTTGATCCAGTTTAATGAGAATTCGACTGCCTTCGCTATTCCTTGAAACAATTTGATTCCGCGTACAGATAATTCAATCCAAAGATGTCTCGAAGACATTTTTCGTCTGAACATCAAACGCATACTGTCCAGCCACCGGTACATGTTTCATTATTTTGACAAGTAAATAAATATCAATTAACAGAAAAATGATCAACGCAACGTTTTAGAAACTAAAAATTCTGAACTTGAAATTGATCGCACCGGTTGATACAAACATTTGTTTTACTTCGGAGAATCATTCCTTCGAATATCCATGTATTCACAGCTGTTCCGGCGGATTTGTACGTACATCTTCCATCGACTTTTGCCTCTGTACATTTTATTTGAAGGTCCTAGGGGCGGTGAAGGGATTGGTATAGTCATTAACGATTACTTCTCTTTCCCTTACTTCTTGTGTCTCAATTACGATGGAACTAAATACTTAATGTCTCTATTCGCGATAGAGTGCAATTGCGTAGGAGAGAGAGACAGAGAGGGAGTCGCCATGGAATTATGGCGACTTGAAACCGCGTACCACCCTGAATTTATTTTTCTTTTACACGAAAAAAATGTGCAGTGTACCTGCAAGTATCAATAAATATCGGAAGGGCCTAGATTTGTATAGTCATTAACGATTACTTCTCTTTCCCTTTCTTCTTCTGTCTCAATTACCATGGAAATAAATACTTGATGTCTCTTTTCGCGATAGCTGCCATTAAATGTTCATTCTCAATGTATCCGAATAATTTTGCGATAATTACCCATGGAGCCCAAAACATAAACCTCAAAGGGAGAGTGCAATTGAGCAGGAGAGAGAAAGAGAGAGGGAGAGAGAACTGCGGGATATCAGAAGCGTCCGATGCCAGCAGCTGAGCGGTAGATCATCGCGTGAAAGTGTGTTGCAAGATCCAAGCTGAGCTCTGGTCCACCCGGAGAAACGGGGAAGCTCGGAGCGCGGTGGTAACGTGGAAAAAAAAAAGTAGAATTGCCCTCGCTCGAGTTCGCCGCTCGGGAGTCGCTCTCGCAACAGAGTCTCGGTAGTTCGCGAGGGGATAGTGCATATACATATTTATAATACACACTTTTGTCTACTTAAAGGTAAAAGGCCGGTAATTCCACTATTCAGCACATGATGTTGCGTTGGGTTATGCCCGTTTGTTTGTTGGCAGTCGATATTTATACATGTGTGGTATATTGTATATATATAGACAGAAATAGCGTGTGTACTGTATGGAATACAGGCGCCGAGCATTTAATCTACGCCTTCGTATCGCTCGTTATTAACCGCGAAGAGCGAGATATCCTTGGGCTCTACACCGTAGCTTAGTAATAAATATAGATATATACTTGTGTATATTATTGTATGTACAATATACGTACAGAATGTACAGCATATACAGCGGTCTATGTGTACGGTATATTAGGAACAGCGTGAGAATTTGTCTCGCGCGAGTTCACGATCGAGTTCCTGTGACTGACCTGTGAGCATCTCGCATATCACACGCTGTGCTTCATTCTCTATTTCCAGGGACAAATCTTATGGATTTTATGACCACCCCTAGGGTTTTTCTGGCGTTTTTCAATCCCCTGCCGAAATATATTTACCGTATTACAATAGTTTTTGTGAGAGTCAGGTGAATAAATAATAGACACTTATGTATGACCAATTGAACTTTACTTTTAATTAGACGTGTTCTCACTTCGAGAGCAGTCGAAGAACTGAATAAAGAATGGACGAAGTCGGAAGGCCACAGCCTCTATATCATCGTGTCTTTCTTACCAGGATTTGTCATATGTTTATATTATTTAGTTGTAAGATTTCGAGTATCTTTAAAAAATTTTCCGCTCGCAATTATGCGTAGCAGCCATAGTGGACAACGATAATTTGTCACGCAGTGAAATTACTAGAGTGTGAGGTATGAGAAGAGTGGATAAGCCGGACACCTCTCTCCGAATTTCAACTCTTTTTGTTTCGTTCCCGAAACACCGACCTGTCAACTCATCAATATCATTGAGATCCCAAGCTCGGTTGATTACACACAAGAGACAAAGATCGAGAGGAAGAATCAATTTGCCTATCTATACCTTCGAACTGGCTATTCGGTAGAATACTATACTATTTTTTTCGAATACAATAAAAATAAATTAAGGGAGGAAATAGGGTTAGGACAGCGTTTTCTCAATGATTTTCATAAATTTTTTTTATAGTATAAAAAATGAATATAATTTATTGAAACTTTGAGAATATTTTATACATATATTTGAGTATATACTATAAAATTTTTGAAGAATTTTCTTGAAAAACACCGAAGATATTAGCGAGCCCATATTGCAGGTCACAATCAGACTCAGCATTTTGCGTAGATTCTGGAAGCCGCAATTTTCGTGTGAAATCAAACGAGGTTGGAATTTACTTTCATTATATGTCTCTCTTGTATATGAACCTAAATGCTATCAAAAAAATAGAAAATTGAAGTTTTTACAGCGGTCAAAACAAAAAAAGCATGATTTTTTGCCATTTTTTACAACTTTATTTGCAAAAAAAAATTACTTCAGATAATGATAATATTCCCATTTTAGGTTCATATAGAGCGTAATACTATAAAGAAAGTAACTGCCAATTTTCAAAACGATTGGTTGAAAACTTTTCAAACTAGCGTGTACGCAAGTTCAAAAAAAGTCGTTTTCAGAATAACGCGTTTGAAAAAATAGTACCAAGAAAAACAAAGTTAAGGCAGTCATGAATTTTTTTAAATTACTTACAGGTTAATCTGCTATTCCAGCACCATAAAGCTACGCGCTTTCAAGTCGCCGTGATTCCGTGTTGACTGTGACGATGATTGCAGACGTTCTACTCATCTGAAAGAAAAAACCAAAAAGATTATTGATCAGTACAAGTATGGTTACCGCGTGAACCTCTAAAATTTCGAAGAAAAGAAAAGTCCCAAAATGGCGATCTTCTAAACAATGTGTAATGATTTTCAGATTTAAAAAAAGTCTTTGCACAACCATAAAAAAGGTTTCATATTTTATCTTCGAAATTTTAGAAGTTCATGCGATAGCCGTACTTGTACTGATCAATAATCTTTTTGGTTTTTTTGTTGCAGACGAGTAGAACGTCTGGGATCATGTTCAGAGTCGCTATGGAATCATGCCGACTTAAAACCGCGTAGCACCCTTAATTTATTTATTTGCGTATCTATCCGTTCGAACTGGCCATTCGGTAGAATACTCTACAATTTTGTTCGAGTACAATAAAAATAAATTAAGGGTGCTACGCGCTTTCAAGTCGCCATGATTCCGTGTTGACTGTGACGATGATTGCAGACGTTCTACTCATCTGAAACAAAAAGCAAAAAAGATTATTGATCAGTACAAGTATGATTACCGCGTGAACATCTAAAATTTCGAAGAAAAGAAAAGTCCCAAAATTACGACCTTCTAAACAATGTGTATGAATTTTCGAATTAAAAAAAAATCTTTGCACAACCACAAAAAAGATTTCATATTTTATCTTCGAAATTTCAGAAGTTCATGCGATAGCCGTACTTGTACTGATCAATAGTCTTTTTGGTTTTTTTGTTGCAGACGAGTAGGACGTCTGGGATCATGGTCAGAGTCGCTATGGAATCATGGCGACTTGAAACCCTTCATTTATTTATTTGCCTATCTATCCGTTCGAACTGGCCTTTCGGTGGAATTCTCGGGACACCTCTCATCACGTAATTTGGACACCCCGGGGCAAAACGAAACAGCCATCGAGGAAGCCATTTCTCCAACCAAAGTTGCGTAAATATCATTATTGTTTCACTATTTTATCGATCACCAATAACTGAGACTATACTAAAATTTAATTGAACATTATTAGCACTTGTATGACATGAATTCCCGTAGAATTCGAACTTGTGAACAATACCAGTGGATTTAGAATGTGTGTGTCGGTATGATTCTCGTATACTGTCAATTGAAATGTCAAAAATACTTATGTTAATCGGCGAAAAGATTAGACGATGAAAAGGAATTGCAAGGTATCTAAAATCGAGGATTATAAACGTAATAAATGTTCAAGAAAAATGATTTGATTTGCTCGACATAAAATCATAATGAACGAAAGATTTTTGTACACTCATCTGTCATTCATTTTGTGAAATTAATATTTGGTAAAAACCGATATTACAAAATTTATCTTACATAGTAAACACTCGTTTGGATTTGGTCGAAAGACCTCATTAAGGTAGTAGTCTGGTAACTTAAGCCGATTTTCATGTGTTTTTTGGAGGGCGTTTTTTTGTAGGAAAATAAAAATGAATCGTTTTGGATATTTAGGATGTTTTTATTTACATATTAAAGATACAAAAAAAAAAAATTTTGACAAAATTTAATAGTTTATTATTATTATCATTATTGATTGAAGTTGGCACCTCGAAAAAAAGCGCGTGGGTGGCCACGGTGATTTTGGCTCTTGATGTTATCTGAAATAAAAAATTCTTGATAATTCTTAATCTATAGACATGTCATTCTGGTCGGAACTACTGAAGTTAAATTTCATGGATAAATAACAAAATGGCGGACTTTGGAAAAAAAAACTTCTTTCGCCCTCCAAAAAAGACATGAAAATCGGCTTAAGTTACCAGACTACCTTAATGGTCTCGTCAGGACGTGTGATCTCATAGTATAATAATTCTATGTTACATAGTTCAGTCCCATGATGGAATTGTTTTTGCTCATTTCAATATCCTGATTGTTTAATTTGTACATGCAATTCATTGTCGTGTTTGTTGTACAAAGCCATAGACGCCAAAGAAGGCTCTTTTTTGTCAATCCAAATAATCAAGTGAGCCCGGATTAATTTGAAAATATTGGAGCAAGTAGTATAGTAAAATGTAAAAACTTCTTTTTAATACTTGGCGTCAAGACGCTGCCGCGTTTCTTGACTACTTTAGTAGGCGAAACGCTATTTCCACTGAAACAAAAAATGATAATATTATTCGTGCCCGTATCTTAGTCGCACGTTGAAAATGAGAAAAAAAAAAAAAACGAAAAGTGACGCAGTAATCTCGCGTATGATGAGAAAGTGAAAAAGCAGTATCGCGGGTACGAAGTCTTCTCGCGTACATCCCAGAGAGCAGCCTTCAACTTTCTCTCCCCGTGATATGCACGAGATTATGCACGAGTCTCCCGGGGACGGGTAGCGATCTCGGCGGTTACCGCGCGGGTGCACATCGACGTAACAGAGCTTATGATAGGAAATAAGCACGCGCGTTGGGATAGCCGAGCTCTCGGTGGCAAAATACGATGAAGTGCAGTGCCACAGACAGCTTCTTTGGAATATAATAATATTCTAATGTTTATTGGATTTCCTATGTATCGAGAAGTTGTTCGAATCCTATATCTTCGTGGATGGGAGACCCTTATACCTTCTCACAGTGAAGATCTGGTGAGTCGGTCGATAGACCGACCGTTAATAATATATATTTTTACACACTCACATAATCACACATAAAGTCATAGATTACAATGTAAATAAATATAATGATATATAAAGTAATTTTCTATAGTTACAAAGTAAATAAAAAACATTTTTTACATTTTTACAAGAGAACAAATGTTAGTATTTATTTGCTGAAAATTATAAATTCAATTTTTGTTACAATTACCATACATAAAATGAATTCTACCGGTGCTTACTTTGGTATATCATGCTAGACATCTATAAAATGGTTGCATAGTACCGTGGTTGCCATATGCAATGACGATTGAGGACAATTTACATTTATGAAACAAAAATGAAAAACTATTGTATACCTGACGTAATGCATATGTTAAAGCAGTCTTCTAGTCTAAATGAGGATTTTTTTCGAGGTTAAAAAAAAAATTCATAGGTACTATTAAATATTTCAACATTGGTTTTTTTTCCGAATATTTATTGATACTCGCAGGTACTTTACAAATTTTTTCGAGTACAACAAAACTAAATTAAGGGTGCTACGCGGTTTTAAGTCGCCATGATTCCATATTGACTGTGACGATGATTGCAGACGTTCTACTCATCTGAAACAAAATAACCAAAAAGATTATTGATCAGTACATTGTATGGTTACCGCGTGAACCATTAAAATTTCGAAGAAAAGAACAGTCACAAAATGGCGACCTTCTAAACAATGTGTACGGATTATCGAATTGTTACAAAATCTTTGAAGAACCATAAAAAAGATGTCATACTTTTTCTTCGAAATTTTAGAGGTTCATGCGATAGCCATACTTGTACTGATCAATAATCTTATTAGTTTTTTTGTTTTAGACGAGTAGAACGTCTGGGATCATGGTCAGAGTCGCTATGGAAACACGGCGACTTGAAACCGCGTATCGACCTTAATTTATTTTGATTGTACTCGAAATAATTTGCAGCGTGCCTACAAGTATCAATAAATAAGTCGGAAAAGGACCGATGTTGAAATATTTAATAGTACCTATGAATTTTTCTTTTAAACCTCGAAAAAATCCTTGTTTAGACTAGAAGACTGCCTTACGGGATATGCCAGGGTAGCGGGTATAAAATCATGTGCACAATTAACAATTTTTTTTGTATGAAAAAGTGATTTATTTTTAAAACAAATTACACATCTATTTAGTATAAATATCAAGTTAATGAAAACATTTTTTTTTGTTTTTTTTTTTATACAAAATGGCCGACTACTGCTATTTGCTTTTGGTATCTTCTTTTCGCGGCGTGACATTTGGGATCCGCAATTTTTGACCTAGAACAAACAAAAATTCTCGTTAATCTACATCAGAATACCTAGAGGAGTTCGTACGGAATTTGAAAAATATCGTTTTATTCGAATATTGTAGGCATTTGAACTTAAAAGGTCCAGTAAAAAAATTCGTATAAAACTGCTCATAAAATGGAAAGTTTTTAATTGATCAGAAATTCCGTACGTACTTCTCTGCGAAATGCAATTAGAAACGTAATTTTTAAATTTGAAGTCAATCGGGTAAAAATTGTCGAAGTTGTTTAACACGCGGCGTGCTCCGGGTACTCGATTGGAAACTTATTTTTATATGATGATAATGCATCGTTTAAGCAAAAAGAAACATCGATTTTTTTTTAATTCTACCGCGACCAAACCCCTTAAGTAAGGGTAGCTGATATAGCTGAGCAAAAACTTTCGTACAGTTGACGGGGTGTGTTTAAAGGGGGGAAATAGGGTTAGGACAGCGTTTTCTCATTGATTTTCATGATTTTTTTTATAGTATAAAAAATAAATATAATTTATTGAAACTTTGAGAATATTTTATACATATATTTAAGTATATACTATAAAATTTTTGAAGAATTTCCTTGAAAAACACCGAAGATATTAGCGACCCCATATTGCAGGTCACAATCAGACTCAGCATTTTGCGTACATTCTGGAAGCCGCAATTTTCATCTGAAATCAAACGAGGTTGGAATTTACTTTTATTATATGTCTCTCTTCTATATGAACCTAAATGCTATAAAAAAAATAGAAAATTGATTTTTTCACAGGGGTCAAAACAAAAAAGCATGATTTTTTGCCATTTTTTCCAACGTTATTTGCAAAAAAAAATTATTTTCAATAATGGTAATATTTCGATTTTAGGTTCATATAGAGCGCAATACTATGAAGAAAGTAACTGCCAATTTTCAAAACGATTGGTCGAAAACTTTTCAAACTAGCGTGTACGCAAGTTCATAAAAAGTCGTTTTCAGAAAAATACGTTTGAAAAAATAGCAAAATGCTGAGTCTGATTGTGACCTGCAATATGGGGTCGCTAATATCTCCGGTGTTTTTCAAGGAAATTCTTCAAAAATTTTGTGGTATATACTTAAATATATGTATAAAATATTCTCAAAGTTTCAATAAATTATATTAATTTTTTATACTATAAAAAAATTCATGAATATCATTGAGAAAACGCTGTCCTAACCCTATTCCTCCCTTAATGGTTTATAACAATAGAACAAGTCGGAATTTTCAGTTAAAATTTTAGGAATATATTTTTCAATAGTTTTACTAACAATTTATGGAATAAAAAAAAATTGATTTTTTGAACCGTCTAACCCCATTTCCTCCCTTAAGGGAGAACACCACTGTGAACCCCTGTTTTTTTTCACATTTTTCAAGAATTTTTTTTTGTGGGAAAAGAACTGAGATATTCGAAAAATTTTTTTGGGTTTTGTTCCTTGATTACTAATGTATCAGAAAACATTTTTTTCACATTTTTCACGCCGCATGGTGGCGCTGGGGAAGCTCTCGCGTCAGGTGCTGTCATTTCCGCGGCACGCAGCAGAACTCTCTTCAACGTCGATCTGAAAATAATACCGATTGTTTTCGTTAATAATATGATATTTTGAAGAGAAGTACATAAGGATTTGGGAAAATATTGTTTTAAAAAAAATAGGCACGCCTTTGAAATTAACTTTAATTTCAAAGGCGTGCCTATTTTTTAGCCATCATGCGGCGTGAAAAATGTGAAAAAAATGTTTTTTGATACATTAATAAACAAGGAACAAAACCCAAAAAAATTTTTGGAATATCTCTTATTTTTCCCACAAAAAAAAATTCTTGAAAAATGTAAAAAAAAAACAGGGGGTCACAGTGGTGTTCTCCCTTAACACCTAAAGCGTAAGAGCAGGAATAGCCACAATCCCGGCAATCCGTGTCCGGAATGTCCAGTCAGGTTAGAAAAAAATTCGATTGCTTCCCTGAGGGACATGAAATCTGGTCACAATGTTACTTATAGTATAAGTGTATCCGACATGGTAGCGATAATTATTGGCACTCTCGAGACACCTCACACCTCACGCCTGAGGATCAGCTCGATTGCTTCGGGACTCTCCCTGGCTCGCGTTCTCGCTCACATATCAGGTGTTTATAATAACTGACATCAGCTGTACGAAGCACAGTATGCCTGTTGCAAATTCCGGACTAAGTGAGAAAAATAAGACAGAGAGGAGAAAAAAAACGAAATCCCGGTTTTCTGAGAGTATCATTCGTTACATTGTTGGCTGCGATAGTCAATGAGTAACTTAAGCAAATCCATTGACAGATACGAGGGTATAAATTAGGGAGGGGCTAAATCTATAATCATATATACAGGTAATAGAACAGGACCGCTACGGACCGGTCTAACGGTCAGTATAGTGTTGGTATAACTGCACCCCGCAGCTTTCTTCACATTGCTCAATACATGGATATAAAATACGGTATTCCAAGAATCTTGTTCGGATAATCGACGGACAAAACTTTTACAAAAATAATATAATCATAGAGAAACTAGAGAGTATACGCATGGAAATGTTATTGGTTGTATCATTGGATTTTTCTTACAAACTATTCACATTTCGTCTAAGTTAACTCTGTCCCGATCAGCGTAACATCAGTCAGAAAATATTCTACCTGAAGATTTCCCAAGATCGACTTATTCCATGAATACGTAATATCCTCGGGTATTGCTGGGATAAGAGATCACAGTCGCTAACCTCGCAATAATGATTTATCCGTTAACGGTACACGAGTTTAAGAAATACATTTAATACGTAAAATGTATTCGGAATATTTAACAAAAATTGTTCAGATGTTCAGCTATATATGTAGATGATTTATTTTATTTATTGAAGCCACGATAAACTTGTATTTTTCGTACAATATTGAATCTCATTAATGGAATGAATTTTTTCCCCAATCCTTATTTCCATTGTGTAGGAGAGTCCTCGCCGTTTCACGATTCCATCCCTTTCCAATTTTTTCCATACTTTATTTCCCAACACTCCATTCTTTCGTTCCGGCTGCAGACATCTTATCATCTTATCTTACCCGAATGAAAATATACTATAATTCATAGTATATTTTCATTCGGGCACGGGGAAACTGCAGAAAACGTGGACAATAGAGGAAGGGGGATCCTTCGACAGAAGCTGACGTTCCCACGCGTAATCCCATCGATCTCAGGACGACGAAATTTTCGAACTAGCCACGAACCACCGGTCTACATCATCCAAACCATATCAGCCGGCCCCTGGCTAAATGGACGCTCATCCACGTATTGGACCGGTCAAAGACGTTTAAATGTACGTATTTTACGAATCTATTCGGTATTTCGTACGAGCAATTGAGATATGTAATCCAGACCCTCGTCCAATAACCGCATTAAGGGGGTGTGAATATGTTCAGTGTTTTTCAAGGGAATTCAACGATTTTTCAACAAATTTTATAGTATATACTTCAATATATGTATAAAATATTCTCAAAGTTTGAATAAATTATATTCATTTTTTATACTATAAAAAAATTCATGAAAATCATTGAGAAAACGCTGTCCTAACCCTATTTCCCCCCTTAATGGCTTATAGCAATAGAGCGAGTCGGAATTTTCATTAAAAATTTTGGGAACATATTTTTCAATAGCTTTACTAGCAATTTATAAAATTAAAAAAAAATCGATTTTTTGAATCGTCTAACCCTATTTCCCCCTTAATTGGTCACAACAAAACCAAAACGAAGCCAAAACGAAAATGTGTCAAGTAACATGAAAATGGGTCTTAATTTTTTCATAAGATCGCTCGTTCTTCTGCACAGCTTTAACGGCCAGCTTAGTTGTTTCGCTTATAAAATATAGGGTTCAACTAGGCGGAATGGAGACGATATCTTTTAAATCACAGTTTTCGAAGACTGGAAAAGTACACGTCAAAAGAGTTACCAATACGTTACAATTTGAAATATTCATATAATTGAGATATATAAGTGATTGACGCGTTTCTTCAATGACGAATCATCCTGTACTGATATTAATCATAAATTACGTATTACGGGGTATTTGCGTACGCGTCTCTTGGTATTCTCAGTAACGAAGGAATTGCTTCGAAACGAGATGACTCTGCTGAGATAAATACAGAAAATTCGATAAGATCTTCAAAGTTTCTTTCTCATATACACATAAACATATTCGCGCAGCATCACATATCGATATTACAACGGCGCATGGTTCTTATCGTCCGCGAGCGTACGTCTCATCGTAGGTTCGTAGTCTTCCCAGAGTGAATTCCCCGGGGTTGGTCAATTCAGCTTTTCCGCATAGATATCTACTGGCACTGGTAGTCTAACAACTAGGAATAGTGCCTTGTCTGTTCATCGCCATACGTAACGCTTAACCCCGTGGCCATGTTGTTACGGCAACCCGAGGATGAGATAAACCGCGAGCCTGGAACGAGGAGCGTAAAATCTCGGGTATTTTTCTTTTTCATTCTGTGCCCTGTGTGCTCGTGTGAGCGTGTGTACAAGCATTCACGTTGCGCGTGTGTGTACGGAAGTGTGTACATATCGATATGTTGCTGTACACGCGACCCGCGAAAGTGGTCACGTGTGTTGGGTGTTTCTATTATTTACGTCCGTGTGCCCTCTATGACCGCTGAGTCGAGTTTCCCGTTCCAGCTCATCCCAGCGGACGATACAGCATGTGGATAACAGCAGACTTCGAACATGATGCTTTGACGGGTTCTTTGTCGCAGCAGGCACGAAAAAATGACCTTTTGTCATCATTGAGCTTAGGAGAACTATTCCTATCATCTCATTCCTCGTGTTTTATATGCAGTTGCGGAAGCGCATGGGTGTTGGTACGTTCGACTAGTTTTACGGTTACCAGCGCTCTGCCCATACGAATCGCGGAATATAATGGACGACCTACGCGCTTGTAAACTGCAACAACGTCACACAGATATTGATTGGCCTGTGGTACGTATGGTTAAGGCAAACGGACTACCAACTATATATGTAGAAGCGAACCTCCTGATCACGAATGTAATTTGACTTTAATTTTACAAATTAGCCGCGAGCTAATTGCTTTCTCGGGATTCTAAAGGTTCATGGATCCTCGATCATCATCCAAGTAGCGGATGTTACGGCAAAGCGCTTTACTCTCGAAGACGCTGGAAAGAAGATAAAGGAAATGGAATAGATTCTTTCGTATGTTCTCGCATTAGGAAAGGGAATTTATGGCACCAGTTTAATATGCCCCGCTGCTCGGGATTCTGCATTCAGGATACGCAAACGAGGCTCTTTCATAGTGCATTCAACGTTCATTTTCTCTAGCATATTAACCACAATTTCCATTACCAAGGATTTTAGAGAGATAGCTTCGGGACGATTGAATATTCCTAATTAAGCCGGGGCCGCAAGTGAGCTTCGGTATATGTACAATCAAGGCAACGCCGTGTTGTAAAATTGTCTATTATATTAAGTACATATAATGCATTTTTAGTATCACAACCATTTCGGACAAAGAACCGTTCTATCCATGATATTTGTGATCCTCAACGCAGTCGTCTAGTCTAAACGAGGATTTTTTTCGAGGTTTAAAAAAAAATTCATAGGTACCGTTAAAGATTTCAACATCGGCCTTTTTTCCACTTATTTATTGATACTTGCAGGTACTCTGCAAATTTTTTCGAGTACAATAAAATTAAATTAAGGGTGCTACGTGGTTCCAAGTTGCCATGATTCCATGGCGACTGTAACCATGATTCCAGACGTTTTCCTCATCTGAAACAAAAAACAAAAACAAAATTATTGATCAGTACAAGTATCGCTATCGCATGAACTTCTAAAATTTCGAAGAGAAAAAAATTCACAAAATGCCGACCTTCTAAACATTGTGTACGGATTGTCGAATTTAAAAAAAATCTTTGAACAATCATAAAAAAAGTTTTATATTTTTTTCTTTACAATTTTAGAGGTTCATGCGATAGCCATACTTGTGCTGATTAATAATCTTTTTGGTTTTTTTTATTCAGATGAGTAGAAGGTCTGGGATCATGGTCAGAGTCGCGATGGAATCATGGCGTCTTGAAACCTCGTAGCACCCTTAATTTATTTTTATTGTACTCGAAAAAATTTACAGAGTATCTGCAAGTATCAATGAATAAGTGAAATAAAGACCGATGTTGAAATGTTTAATAATACCTATGAATTTTTATTTTTTAAACCTGCAAAAAAATCCTCGTATAGACTACAAGACAGTTATAAAAAAGCTAATAGAAGTGAGATGCAAAGATTACAAATTTCCCTGACTTCTTTTTTTCCGATTGCATACTGTCTTCAAGCAGCCGATAATAACGTACGATGAATATCTGTAGGGTTCCGAGTGGCGAGCGCGTGTGCGAGCGCATGCCAAAAGCGATCAATCGATGTGGCTTCATAAATCAATGAAGTGAGCGAGCGAAATGCGTGAACTTTTTGAGGGACAAACTATAATGTAGCACACAACTATAGCGTATCAGTATTGAGGAAAAAGAAGAATGAAAGGTAGGAGAGAGCGTAGCAAAAGGGAAGTGAAGAAAAAAAAAAGAAAAATAAATTGCGAATGTGTCGGCGAGATCGAGCGAAAGAGCGGGCAGGCAGGCTGTGTTTCTCGTTCTCTTCTCGGTCAGCTAGAGTAAGAGGCGAATGTTGAAGCGATTCGGATCGGAAGTCAAGTGCGTTCAATCGTTAATCATGCAGCCGTCGCTGGAAAGAAACACTCCGATTCGAAAGCGAACTAGCGCCGACGTTAGATGGTCATACATCGATACAACGAACATTGGTATAGCACATACTGCGTATATGTATACACCGATATACAAAAGTGCTGCTTCGATCTTTCTGTATTTCGTTTCATAATGCTATTATGTCAAAACCATTGTCGATATTATGCCGTTATAAATTTTGTTATGAGAATACCTATAAATCCTAAACATTTCCCCCGGGATCTCTTTGACAAAGCTATTTTTCAAAAGTCGACATACAAAGCAGTTGCTATTGTTGCAATCACAACTTTCTCATCACAATTCTTATCGACGTGAAGTCGTACAGTTACCGTGGTAAAATAACGAAATGATATCGTCAGTAATTTTTGTATTTCGCTACATAATTCAAGTTTCCCGCGCAAATTATTGAACATCAGATCATGAAATACGAGCTATCGCGCGTAGAATTACGAAACGTGGTCACGAGATGGCGTTGCGTGAAATAGGCTTTAGCAACTAGTTTTCTTCTTAGCCGCATTTTTGGCGCTGCAGGCGTGGGGCATCCTGCCGAAAGGCCACTCACGCTCATACATCTATACAACGACATACGATTCATACAAAAGTGCTATTTCGATCTTTCTATATTTCGCTTCATAATGCTATTATGTCAAAACCATTGTAGATATTATGTCGCTATAAATTTTGATCTGAGAATACTTATGAATCCTAAACATTCATGCTCGCCCATGATGTCTTTGACAAAACTATTTTTCAAAAGTGGACATACAAAGCTAGTTGCTATTGTCATAATCGCAACTTTCTCATCACAATTCTTATCGGCGTGAAGTTGTTGTCGTACAGTTACCGTGGTAAAATAACGGAATGATATCGTTAGTAATTTTTGTATTTCGTTAAATAATTCAAGTTTCCCACGGAAAATTTTGATCAGATCACGAAACACGAGCTATCGCGCGTAGTATTACGAAACGTGGTCACGAGATGGCGTTGCGTGAAATAGGCTTCAGCAAGTAGTTTTCTTTTTAGCCGCAATTTTGTCGCGGCAGGCGGAAGGCGTCCTGCCGACAGGCAACTCTGAAAACGCCAACTAAAATATATTTCTAACTAAGAACGGTCGCCGGCAACCCTTCCTCGCCAGGCGTACTTTAATCATTGCTTTGCGCCCTGTGAACAATTTCGAAAATTAGCTTGGCAATGATAAGACGCGCAACGGTTCGATCACATGGTTCTAAGAGACTTTAATAGATAAGTGATGTCACTCGGGATCATGATGGCCGATTATAGTTACTGGAATATATTTTAACGAGCTCAATCGCGTGGTGAGTTGACTTTCTATGGACGGTGGTTCGAAAAATGTATTGACGGTGTAGAATTGTCGAGAGCGCAGCATTCCAGTGCACGAGGACTCGCTGTCGGGCCGCAAGAGATTTAAGTAAATGGCGATGTCAAAGATGCTGCTGTGTACGGTACAACCGCGGTTCACTCGGGAAATATACAAAATAATGTAAATATAAAATGATTTACTGGACGGAATGCTAACGGGCAATAGCAAAAGACCTTCTCGTCTGTGCTCTGCGGTGAGTATGAGTTTCATATTTGACTCAAAAGTGTCGCGGCGAAGAATTTCATGCTGTAAACCATCTTCAGATTTACCAAATTGAAGGATCTCTTCTGAACCGTATTGTAAAGAACGGCTTTGTTTATTTTTCATTTACTAAGATCACAATACGTTCATGAAAGGATCTTCAGGAGCAGGTGGTGAGAAATCATTCAAGCACAAAAACAGCCTATGACAATATCGGCTAGTCTCTTCTTCGTCTCTCGAGTAGTACATACCGATGGAATTTATGGTTAACGTGAAGCTGTTTGAAAAATCGGTCAGAGGGAAAGATTTTTCATTTCAACTCCAGTGGTCAGATCGTTCGACGATAATTCGAAGGAGAAGTACGAGACATCGGGGAACGTCGATGCATCGGAAAGAGTATATACCTCTATATATTCCCATCGGTCGTATCATTACCGTTGAAACTTGGGCCCTCTTCACTTTGCATCCTCCGCTCTTGCGCATCCGATTTGAGCCGAAGAGTGGACATACACAGTGGAGAGATGCAAAATGAGGAGAAAGCAAGAGGCATCGTACTGCGGGCAGGAGCTTTTAGTACTGCTGCAGAAACATCCCCGCTTCTGCTGTGTTGTACAGGGTGTACTGTACGACGATTGGCTCGCTAAAGGCTTGCTAATGTTTAATTATTGACATCCGCTCATCTCTTTCGCGACGCAAAATCCTACACACGCCGATTCGTCGCGATCTGGACAATAACTGTCCTGGTGGCCCAAGTAATATACTGTTTAGATTGTAGCGGGTGACGGTGAAGGCGATGATGGCGCGGTGTACAGAGACGCAAGAGAGGCAAGCGGGCAAAGGAAGTATACTATGCACCAGAGGATAGCCTCTGGGAGATGAGGACGAGAGAGGGTGCCACGGGTATGGGGAAGAAAGAGGTTGAGGATGGGCATACGACGACCGTCGAGTGGAGAAGACCAGGCGAAGCCAAGAGGAGAGATGACCGAACGAGATGCTCTTTGAGACACTGAGAGCTCCAATAAAGCCGGACCAATTACTGGCCGGCGTCCTTTCCCCATTCCCTATTGATTTGCATTCAAATAGATGTTATACTCTAAGTAGACGGATCCTAATGGATTATCAGTCCGAGTCATCGCCGGGAAGGCTGAGGCGGCCGAAGCACGAGCTTCAAAGCTTTCTATCTCTCTCTCGCTCTCTCTCTTTCTCTCTCGCTGTTCAACGAGCCCTCCCACTCTTCATTTCGCAGTCCGTATAGTATAACATTGGTACAGTCTCACCCTCGTCCTTGTACCTTCTCCCACATTTCCAAGCCTCGTATATAACCACTGTTTTCATCCATTTCCTAATGAAAGCCCTTCCCCGCTTACCACCGATTGGCCCTTTTTCTAAACTTACCGAGACGGGAGCGAGCGAGAGATAGATGCCTATTATACGTGAGAAGTGTGCGATGAGAGATAAAGGGAAAACTGAGATACATCTAACGAGAGCTCATTCTCTCTCTCTCTCTCTCTCTTCGTACACTGGAACAGGGAGTAGAGGGCAACGCGGAAACTTATTTGCACCCTGCGGAATCGTCGGGCGCACAGTTTCACGATGAGAAATTGCTTCCGTCCTCTCGACGACTCTCCGTACCTATATAAGTTGCCGCGGTATATGTATTCGGTAGGTATAATAAGTTATGCTGTCTTCCTTCGTGCCGTTGCATTTTACCAGCTATATATGTCTCAACGGCACAATAAAACGGTTTGAAGCTCACGCAATTAATTTTACATGTTCCACTGATAAATTTAACCAAATTCTTTATACATTCTTTGTACATTTTATATATGGTATCCTATGGTATCCATACTACTTATATATATGTACAATTTAAAGTGCAATACACACGCTAATTACAAGAAAAGAGTATTCTGGCATAATGAAGTATTGCAGATTTTTCGTCGCTGTCATCGCAATGGTTGGATCGTTAATGATGACGACATCCAATTCTACATGAAAAAAAAGGATTATCGTAGAATCAACACACATTCATGCACAAACACTCACTATGCATTCGATACAGAGACAATCGCGTATCCTTAAAGGGTTACAGAACCGTTAACCATTCGCTTAATTTCAAGGAAAAGTCCCCGAATGACTTTCAACAGTTAAATGTTTATTGCCGGAAGGGCCCATGAATTGGTCTCTGGCGACCGAATGTTTTATTGCGGGTTAACCTTTGGGGTTTTTCCGTGATTCTACGAGTCCAGACGTTTCGCTCCTTACCTGCGTGGGACGCCAACCCTTAAAGCAATCAGACACACTTTTCTTTCCGTGCTAAATTGACGGATTAACCAATCCATGGTACAAACCCGTGACGCCTTCTCCTTCCACTCACGAAAAGAGGGAGTAAAATTTCGAGCGTCACCCTTTTTCGACATTTTTCACCAGTCTACGGCGACTTGTTGCCGAGTCAACATCGAGAGTAAAAAAAAGAAACTTTCGACACACGCCAACACTTGTCTTTCATTTAACCGTGAAGTTTGAAAATATAGTTCATGCTTATCGTAATCCTTAATAGTGCATTTTTTTATTTAATCAATTGCGCGAAACAATTTATCGCCGATTAATTGAGTACAATAAGGACCGTGCAATTTGATCGCAGTACCGCGCACAGGAATTTGCAACTTCTGTGGAAACCATCAAAAGATTCGCAATAACCGTACAGCGGTTGAAGCGCAAACCTGCGAGCTCAATGACTCTCTGACTTTGCTACATTCCGGGTACAAAAAATACAGGATATAAAAATGAATCTCCCAACGGATGTACACCAATGGCCGACTTTGCCTCACTGTCCCTGTGATTGTGTTCTTTTCCCATGAGTTCCATAATATCGAAACATGTGTTCCACAATACCGACATACGCGGCGCCGCTCTCGAGGTCTTCCCGAGTTCCGGTGATAGCTGAAGATGATTTTGTGTTGGCCGCTCCAACGGCAAAACGTACATATTCCAACATGGGATTAGTCTCGTTATCTACGAACGGAGTGAATACTCATGTGCAAAATGCCTCGTGACCCTCCCCCGTGTGGGATGACGGTGAACAAAATCCGACAGAGGATGACGGACACCAGGGTGACTCGTGGTAATGAATTAAAATGAGTTCGAAATAATGGCGTTACAACGCTGTTGACTGTTCTTTACCCTGCCTGAGCAGAGACGTCCGAGGGTGGACCCAAACAAAACGGGAATTGCGCTGCGGCGGGGAGGGAGAGTGGGGGAACTCATTGCTCGACCAGGTGTCCGTTGGGGATACGTCTGCTGAGTTAGTGTGCGAAGTTCTGTCGCCGTGAGTGCATCGGTTCGCCCGTGGGAATTTTTGTAGTGAAACAACTTTTTCCATTTCGGCGAAAACGTGATGGCCGATTGTCGAGAGCAATTCGCGGCTGTTAAATTTTGTTTCCTGTTGGGGAAATCGGCCGCGGAAACTACTGTAATGCTTAAGACTGCTTATGGAGATGCTGCCCTAAGTAAAACCAGAGTCTACGAGTGGTTTTCACGTTTTAAAAATGGAGAAATGTCAATTGAAGATCAACCCCGTTCAGGACGCCCCTCAACGTCAAGAAGTGACGAAAACGTCGACAAAATCAATGCTCTCATTCATGAAGACCGTTGCCGAACCATTGATCAACTCTGTGAGATATCTGGGATATCATGGAGTTCAATTCAGAGGATTTTATCCAAATATTTGCACATGAGCAGAGTTGCAGCCAAATTTGTCCCTCGCCTTCTCACAGACGAGCAAAGGGAGCGTCGACTTCAGGCATGTTTTGAACATCAAAATCAGCTCGAAGAGGACCCTAAACTTTTTTCCAAGGTGATTTTCCAATCAAGCGTTTTGCCACTGTGGAGGAGGTAAAACAAAAAGCGCTGGAAGGCCTAAAGAACATCCCGATAAGTGAATTTAAAAAAGGTTTTGAACATTGGAAGGATCGTTTGCAGAGGTGCATTGTGGTCAAAGGAGAATACTTTGAAGGTGATCAAAATTTGGTGTAAAAATATTGAAAAATAAAGAAATTATGACGAAATTCCCGTTTTTTTTGGTCCCCCCTCGTATGTATACCAATGCGATAGAGTACTTTGCTTCCGGCCTGGGTCAATGAATCCTGAAGGGACCAACAAATGTTAGACGACGACTAAAAAAGAGGCTTCTATGGCTACTCGAAATATTTGCAAACGATGAAGACATCGGAGCTGAGTGAACCATCAATCAAACTCATGGAATTTGCGTGATCTCCGAATCATCATTCCCCGAATGACTGTAGACATAAACAAAAACCGGGCAACACGTTTAACAGAATCAATAAACCAATTCATGGCAGTAGGATCGTGCCAGACAGGGTGTTCTAGGACTGGTCCATCGTTAGACTATTTCGGATCCGCCAGGACCAACAATGTTGTGCAGCTTTAAACGAGCGTAGTAGAGAAACTGTTTGTTGTGTGATGGTAAACGTGAGCCTGAAATAAGTATAGTTACCTGCACTGTTATTATTAATAAATAAACGAAACGGGAGATTGGGCCTTTCAAGGACAGCAATGAGGCACCCACAATAAAAGTAAATAATACTACGCGATCCGTGCGAGGATTCGTTCACCGTGCGAGTTATCATAGCTTCGCATTTCGCCGTACGTCACATAGTTTACAGCATTACTGCATTGATCTACTCTGTGCAGAGCCATGTATTTGTCGTTGGACCAGATGGAAAGCCATTCACGGGAAGAAGGGAATCTGAACGTTCGGAATAAGGTAAACGACCCAGTTCCTGACACTGCCGTAGTTCCTGACACCGACGGCACATTTATATTTGTAATAAATAAAGTTTTCGTCATATATCAGAGACGTTACGGGCAAATTAAAGAGCGTTTATTTACTGTTGATTATTGCAGAGGTATAATCCTTTTTTTTAAATCTTTGATATTTAAATTTACCGGTGAAAGGGACGACTCACTTGTCAGTGAATTCCGAGCGGCAGTCCTTAGCAACATACTCTAACATACTCGATGTAAAATTACCGATTTTCAACGTTACGTAAGTATTAAACGACATAAAGGTTATGTGAACATGTGCAGCATGGATCACATTATCGATTAGATACGTAGTAGTTTATCTGTATATTAGTTTTTCTCTTAAATTCCCGACGTCAACAACTACGTCACATAATTGAGGTTATGTTTCAGTTTCTGACACCGAGTGTGCTGTAGCAAGAACAGAGGATGGCAGGACTTCGGAAGGCTCCGGAGAGAGCCACTTCAACAACTGCACTTCAGATTGAATCGAAAAGGAAGTACAAATCGCGATAAAAATAAAAAAAAGAACAATTGAAAACCCAAGACGATGAAAAGGAAAACAAAAAAAAGTTAAATAATTTTGTCAAATTACAATATTAAAATATGTCTTATTTTATATTATATATAATTTTTGTATACATGTCCACGAAATATAATATATACGAGCTAATTTAAAATTGTTTATTACTACTAAAATTATACGCA
The DNA here is from genome assembly GCA_958009045.1 of Oxytorus armatus. Taxonomy (NCBI): domain Eukaryota; kingdom Metazoa; phylum Arthropoda; class Insecta; order Hymenoptera; family Ichneumonidae; genus Oxytorus; species Oxytorus armatus. Next base: position 33,211,485 of record OY253745.1, on the reverse strand, counting down.
GGATAATTTAAACTTTTTTCGACTGTGACATCTCGAAGTGTCAGAAAGTGGGTCTCGTTAGTGTCAGAAACTACGGCATGAGCGCTTCAACAGTGTCAGGAACCCCGACAATAGACGAGCATTATTAAAACAATAATTTAATTATTAGATCTAAGTAATTTAACTAAAACTATGGGTGAATCTTATTCAGAAAGCTTTAATGCACGTATTAAAATAGTTTGTTTTGAGTTTGACAATATATCGCGTTTGCAAACAATAGAAAACAAAGGTCGCTGCCCTAAAGATGTCAGGAACTGGGACATTTACTTACTTACGATGTCTGCTCTAGTAACATCAAGTAACATCTCCGAAGTCCACGAGACTGGACCGTGGTATTGGAACGAAAACTGACGACAGCCAGCGTATTCAGTATTCTGCTCCGGGGCACGCGCTAATTAGCTGGATCCTGTGATAAAAAATGCAGCAAGGACATGGCTGTTGGTCGATGACGTGTAGTGCAGAGAACGAGAATCCAAAAAATTAAATCCTCGGTGCGCCTCACTAGGCAACTTGTTTGGAATTTACAAAGGGATCCACGACTCATCCAACCACATATATCATGCTCCTCACGCTAGCTCCATTACTACATTATGCTGATCCTCGAAATGTAATGCACATTGACATTAGTTATGTGTAATCCAGCAAAAATGAGAGGTGGGTAAATGCTGCTGTTGGACTATGGACTTCCGGATTGCAAGAAGAAATTATGGAAACGGAGATTGCACATCTGCATAGTTGATGAACGAAACTTTGCTTAACGATGGATGAATATATGTTTAGCGTCATCAAAAATGTAGCACTCAAAGTATCACGGTCGATGATAGACTACAGATAATTTTCAGTTTATATTACCGGTTTATATATTCCGTTTCGTAAATTCTGTACTTTGTGAGTTAAGTGATTTTATATAATCACAAAAATACAAAGGGTTTGACGAAAATAATACCGGTGGACATAAGACCGAGATGTTAATATCGTTCAACTAGAATTTTAATAGCTTCAGCAGAGTCGATTTTCACACACTCGCAATTTGCAATTTTAATTTTTTTCGCATTTTTATGATAAGGAATTGTCGGTATAGTTGAGAACTAAAAAGTAAGACGAGTACAAACAGAACATTCATTCGAACCACAGTCAAGTCACGCGGTGCAGTCTCTACGGATTAACTCAGTTTGTGATTGTTTATCCGGGATCACGTCTACTTTGGCCGGTGATGTTTATCGTTATCTGTTTCACTTTTGTTTTTTCTTACTTACGAGATGTGTAAATTAAGTAATGAGACTGATTTTTTTTCATTTTTTTTATTCAAATAGAATTACAATTTTATATTGTCACACTTAAAATAACTTCCTTCTGAAGCCATACAGCGCTGGAGACGGTTCTTTCAATCCTCATAGCAGTGCTGGAACTCCGATACTGGAATACCCTTCAGCTGGTCGGTTACAACCGTTTGAATGTTTTCGAGTGTCCCAAAATGAGTTCCCTTGAGGCGATTTTTCAATCTCGGGAAGAGAAAAGAGTCACAAGGACTCAAGTCAGGCGAATAAGGAGGCTGAGGAGCCACAGGAATGTTTTTACTGGTCAAAAACTCGTTTATTGAAATTGCTGTGTGACAAGGAGCATTATCGTGATGCAACACCCAGTTGTTCTTAACGTTTCGTCTCACACGAGTGACCCTTTTTCGAAGTTTTTCAAGAACCTCCCGGTAAAAGTGTTGATTGACCGTTTGGCCTTCAGGTACAAACTCTTTGTGGACGATTCCGTGGGTATAGACATTACAAATCAGCATGCATTTGATCTTCGACTTCCTCATTCCTGCTTTTTTGGGCCTTGGAGAGGTTGAAGTTCGCCACTCCATGCTCTGGCGCTTGGTTTCTGGGTCGTACTCAAACACCTAAGACTCGTCACCGGTAATGACACATTCCAGAAAATGGGGGTCATTTTCAATCGAATCCAAAAAGTCAAGGCACCTTCCCCTCCTGATATCCTTTTGCTCTTGCGAAAGGTTTTTTGGAACCATTTTTGCGCAGATTTTTCTCATCCCCAATTCATTGGTCAAAATCTGATGAACGGTGGTGCGAGTCAAATTCAACTCTTCCCAGATCATTCTGACTGTCAACCGACGATCTGAACGCACAAGATCCCGGATTCTGTCGACATTTTCATCGGTTCTTGAAGATGAAGGCCTTCCGCTTCGTGGTTCATCTTCAATCGACTCTCTTCCTTCCGAAAATGCCTTAAACCACTGAAAAACCTGGGCTCTTGACAAAACACTGTCTCCGTAGACCTGCTAAAGTTTAGCAAGAGTTTCCGTTGCACTGTGCCCAAGTCTAAAGCAAAACCTGACAGCACACCGTTGCTCGAAATTGATGTCACTCATTTTCAGAACACAATAGAAAAACAAACAAAGAAACAAATTTGACAAAAAAAAATCGCTACGGACAACCAAATGACTCAAGCGAGTTCAAACCCGTACTAAAGGCGTATCACGTGTTCCCCTGCCGCCCCTCCAAGCCCAGCAGCACAAGTGTTGCCAGATCGAACGCTACGTTGCCAGTCTCATTACTTAATTTACACACCTCGTATTTGTTTTTGTTTGTTGAGTATGGAAGAAGTTGAAATAGTATACTGAACTGTTGCGTATAATGAGGGCTTCCTCGATGGCTCTTTCGTTTGCTCCGGGATGCTGATTTTTCTTGGATGATGAGGATGGTTAACGATGCTTCCTCCGAATGGCCAGTTCTAGGAGAATATTGACCGCTTGATATATTCCTCTGTATTTCATGACGAATCGATCCCTTGGACAATCAAGCTCGATGGAAGTCGTGAAGAATCAAACAAGTGTTGATGAGTCGGAGGCCCCGAAGAGAAAGAGAAAGAGGCACGAATTGCCCCATCTGAATCGCGAGATCCTGCGAATTTGCCAAGTGTATAACGTGCAAACGTTGCGCGATTTTGATCAGGGCATAAAATCTCCACGATCCCCGCGGGGAATTACAAATATACATCGATGCATCACTCACAAATTGTCGTAATTCACGCGATTATTGAGGTGCTATGTAATAATGAATCTCCAGCTATACGGACGAAAGAAGTGTCGCGGTGGCTTAATTGTGAGGTGTACTGCTCGGCTATAGCGCAACCGAGCAAGGTGCCTGTTGTACGACAACCAAGTACATGGTATCTATAGCGTGTCACTTGAATTTCTCAGTGCACTGTGGGATCGCCAAGTAATTTCAAGCTAGAAGCGCGAGAGGTCGAGGCCACGTTCGAGCATTTAAATCGTATTTATTTCAAAGATTGCCCGTCGTCGTTAATCGTACGTTCTCGCTCGAGGAGTTAGCTCAGCTTGGCTGTAGTATTCAGCTTACGATCCCGATACTTCTGCAACGGTGTGTAATATAAATGCGTTTTCCACACGGCAACTTCACGACTACCAGCCTGGGAGCACACGACAATGCACTGCCGTTGATCCTAGAACGTTGCAAAAGGACAGATAGATCCCCATACGAGGGAGAGAAGCCACACGAGTAGTGTAGGCGTGGAACGGGGGGTGATTGGTTTACGACGACATTATTTGCGCTAACTTACAATACCGTGCATAATAAAGTGCAAAGGGTCAACGATAGGCGAATCCTTTCTCTCTCTCTCTCTCTCTCTCTCTCTCACTCATTCTAGACGTTCTATCTCTTTCTGGTCTCGCGCTGTTGAATCCTCGCAACCGGGATGAGCCGTTGTGCGCATGGCGGAGAGTGGAGTTTTCATCTGTTCGGCCACCATGTGGTCGTCTATGTGAAGACTGGTTCTTCGTTGGGATATCCCGTTTGTTGGAAGAAGATGACCATGGACAAGTACGTAATGCACATATGCGGTGAACGAGGTGAACGTTCGTTAAACTTCAATTTATCGAATCCTAAAATTGCTATTTCAACATAGCAGAACACCCTTGTTCGCGATTCGTTCGATTCGTATTGCACATCCTAATTTGCCCATTGTCACAATTTTTGTCTTTCTACACAGCTGATTTTGTTCGCAACAATCGGTCGCAGTACACCGGCTTAACTGTTCGTTCTGACGCCTCAACTTTTTGTCGTATATAAAACGAAGCGTTGAGACATTTTTTAAACGGGTTGCACGTAGTCAGGAGACCGAAAAAAAAACGATATTTCAAGCATTTTTCCTGGAAAGACATTTCTATTTATTAACGTACAAATTTATATACATATTGTGGCAACTGTTAACTTTATTTTCATATTTTTTATTTGTAGAAATGATAATTTTTACAGCTGCTATAGCCGATCTCCGGGAGCTCCTCTTAAAAAAAAGGCGTCTTGCTGTGTGCACGATATCTCTAGATTGGATTATCCAAAATGAAAAAACAAAAAAGATTTCGTTAATATAACGTATTATTTAGCATTTAATCGAAGGAATAAACAAAATATTAATTTTCAACAAAATGGCGGCTTCTCAAAAAAAAAATATCGATTTTCGATGAAGATTTCCGCCTTAAATTGTTTATAAAATGGAAATTATTTATCGGCGAAAAAAAACCTTCGATTAATCACTAAAAAATATATTTATAAAGCTTGTGTACAAATTTGAGACTGATCGGTTTAGCCGTTTGCGAGGAATCTTGCTCACCGACTTTAAAAACACAGTTATGAGAAAAACGCATTCAAACTTTCAAAATCACTTTAAAACGCTTCGAGACGTTTTTACAAATATCCGTGTAACTTTGAGAGTATTCGTCGGATTGACATGGAATTTTCTGTGTATATTCTTAATTATACAGTGGGTCAAAAAAGTATTCATACACCTTGTTTTTTTTGCGATAAATTTATAGACATAAGCGATACGCAAAGAAAGCCAATTTTATTTAATAGTACATCAGGTACAAAGATAAACTGCAAATGGAGAATTTTTTCCCAGGAATAATAGAAGAATTATGCAAAAAAAACGAAAATTTTCGGGCCAAAAATGTAATCGTACACTTACGATTGAGCTGCTGAACCTCGATATTCACTCACGGAGGGTCTGACCTCTGCGTACAATGTAAACAAGTCTTCGTTTACACAATGGTTTTGACCTATTCCATGCGGTAGTAGATCTTCAAGCTCCGAACAGACATGATGGCAAAGAAAAGCGAAATATCAATATCCATGCGAGATAGAGTGATTTTTCTTCGGAAACGCAGTGAAAGTTATCGAAAAATTATTAAAGAACTAAATCTAAGTTTCGCAACAGTGCAATATATAACAAATAAATACGGAAGAACAAACGGCAGAGAAAATAAGCCACGAACCGGTCGACCGAGAATACTAACAGTACGAAAGCGTCGGAGTATTGTTACAGAGGCTACAAAAAAACCGTTCACAAGTGTTCGCAGTTTAGCGAATGATGTCGCGTCAACATCGGGGAAGAGCGTGTGTCCCCAGACTATTCGAAACGTTTTGCATTCCGCCCAAATATACGGCAGAACTGCCCGCAAAAAACCATTAATTAATAATATAAATCGAGCAAAACGTTTAGGTTTCGCAAAAACCTACGTAAATAAATCTATAGAATTTTGGAAACGTGTCGTATTCTCGGATGAATCGAAGTTTAACATCTTCGGGTCCGATGGAAAAAAATTCGTCTGGTGGAAACCAAATACCGAGCTCCGGCAGAAAAATTTAACACCGACTGTAAAGCACGGCGGAGGAAGCGTTATGGTTTGGGGCTGTATGGCATATTATGGCCATGAAAACGAGGGAATGGTTACTTTATAATGTCCGCAAACAATTGATTACACCACCACAATTTCCGGACATCAATCCTATTGAAAATTTATGGCACTTGGTGGATGTAGAAATTAGAAAAAGAAAAATAACAAAGGAATCCGATCTCCAAAGAGTGCTTTTAGAAGAATGGACGAAAATAGCAAAAGAAACAACGCAAAAACTAGTAGAATCCATGCCTAAGAGACTCGAGGCGATAATTGAAGCAAAAGGGATGCATACCAAATATTAGTTATAATTAACAACTGTGATGATGTAGGTTTTCACTATAATCATAAGTGTATGAATACTTTTTTTGCCCGAAAATTTTTGTTTTTTTTGGCATAATTCTTCTATTATTCCTGGGAAAAAATTCTCCATTTGCAGTTTATCTCTGCCCCTGATGTACTATTAAGGCGGTAGTCTGGTCGAGAAATTTGAAAAAATCGATTTTTTTTTTTTTTTCATTTTCTCATTTCTTAGACCTTTCTTCATACGCTCCTGAAAACCGTTTATTGGTATATCAAAAATTAGCCGAGAAATGAAAATTCTAAGCGAGCCGCGCGCTCAGGTAGCGCGGCCGAGAAGCAGCTAACGCAGAGGCTACTGAGTCGCTGAGTCGCTCAGAGGGTCTGAGTCGGTGTCAAAACTTTGAACGCGTTTATCTCAGAACTATGTTTTTCAAATCGGCGCCCACGATATCTCGATAACTAATGCACCGATCGAGCTCAAATTTTGCACGTACCTTAGGTAGCCTGTTTCTGAGGACTGGTAGCAGAATTGAGTCAAACAATAATTTTGCCGACATTTTATAACTCGTCGAATACCCGAAAATGTATGAAATATCATTAATGAAAGTTCAACAGGCCGCCATTTTGTCAACAAATTTTTTTAAGCACCAATTCTGCTACCAGTGCTCAGAATACTCATACAGATTGAGAATATATATATATTTTTTTTCAGATGCATACAACATCGTCCAGAGTGGGCGCCGATTGAGGCGGCTTTTGGCGCACCATGTTGCAACAAGGCAAAAAACTACATGAAAATATTTAAAATAATATTTTTTTTTAATGTACAAGTATTCTCTAAGGATCAATAAATGCACGTGTAAATTTTCATCAAGACAACTTCAACGGTTTAAAAATTATTGCACATTAGAAATGACGTCAAAAATCTCGCTCTAGACCAGACTACCGCGTTAAATCAAATTGGCTTTCTTTGCGTATCGCTTATGTCTATAAAGTTATCGCAAAAAAACAAGGTGTATGAATACTTTTTTGACCCACTGTATGTACATTACGAAAATGGAATTTAAAAAAAATTTATTTTTCAAAATCGTGACCGCGCATAACCTCTTAAAAATTAACACAAACTGGCCAGTACACTCACAGGAATCGCAATAGTATCAACGACTGTTCAATGATAGTAACAATGTTGTGGTTGAATTAACTACTTTTTATAGTTTAGCCAACTATTCCATAGTTAACATGACTGTAAATAATATTTAGTTACGTGAATTATAAACACGTAATCGTCACTTTACAGTTTCCACGACCATACTTTGAACGTAATTAGTCAGTTTACGTATTAAGTTACGTCTTATATAGAGTGCTGCGGCATCGTATCGCGAACAGTATTAACATTGAAAGGTAAAAGTAAAAAAATAGTACAACAGTGCGCGATTGAATCCGAGAATGATGAGAAAGAAATCGTGTTTATTCACGTGTCCGGTATTTAGCAATAGACACATTATGTTCGTCGGCACAGTACTAATAACGATGGTAGAACAGGTACGAAGGGATATTTTTTTGACAAAAGCTCGCCCGTAAATTATCCAGTCAACCGGACACACTTCATACAAAAATGAATACATAAAAAGATATCCCTCCTCCTCCTCCTCCTCTCGTACCCGACGAAATGCTGTCGTAGAACCGGAGAGTTCTCCGTCGGTAGTGGATGAATTCTGGTCTCGGATGCTTGAGGTACCACATCCAAATTAGGGGTGGGCAACAGTTCGGCTCTATCCGTACGAACACATACATATACCTGGACTCTCGTGGAAAGGTACTCATACTGTGGACCCTGAGGGTGGATGACTCGCCGAGTTTTTTCATGTTCTTTGACCGAAAGAGATGGGAACGTGTGGTTGTTGGTCGTTCGATAGTACCAGGTTGCGACGGAGTAAACGGAGAGAAAGAAAAGGAGATGAAGCAAAAAAACTTTGAGTGAGAAAAAGAGATGGAGAGAAAGATGACTTTGGTTGGTCGGGTGGTTTATGCCATCTTTCATGCAATTACTGACATAACATGCCATGAAGATTTTTCTTTCTCTCTCTCTCTCTCTCTCTTTTTATCCCTCTTCATTTCCCTCACCTACCTCTCCCTCTCGTGCCCTCTTTCTGCCCTCTCCCCCAATCCTCACCCCTCTATCTTTTGCATGTCTTTTTTTTCTCCTCCGGGGAGTAGAAAATTTTCAATTCCATTCATGTAAATTATTGTAGCGCACGGGCTCTCGACATGTGCAACTTGTATTAATGACGCAGTAAAGGAGCAGACGGGCGGAGAGCTGCCCATTAGCGGATGAAAGCGGAGGGCTCTCAACGCATAGCCCGATAATAGCCCGACTTATACCCGCCGTGGGTTGTGTATAGTTTAGCCCACGTTACCAGGGTTCGCCCTGTGCTTCCCTCTCCCCCTATACTTCGGAGCCACCGGAGTACCAGTTCTCGTTGCTGCTCTCACCTTTCCTGAAGCTGATACCGCGCGAATATTCCGGCCGTTTGTCCGTCTGTCCGTTCTCATATGTTCTCTTACTCTCAGATTCCTCTTTTAGTTTCGCTTCTATGCCACAAAATGTTCTCCATCTCTTTTTCCCTCCAAGTACACGCGCGTTTTGTTTCTACTTCTCTATCCGTATCTACTTGCGCTAGACATATTTTTAAACATGTGCTCCTTCCTTGTCGATAAAAAAGGATTAGTAACCTTCCCCTCGTCCATTTCTCGTTTGACCAGCTTTCTCATGTTAGATATGTCATCAAAAGGCCGACGAGCTTTCCACAGCAAAATGACTATCGATCACCGCGTACTAACGTTCACCAACTTTACACTGATAAAGCATTGTGAAACTTTCTTGTCGAAGAAATACGGCTTGAATGAGATTTGCTCTCATTCTGATTTTTTGGATTCTGGTGACCGGTCGAAATATCACGATGTATTGGGTCCGATTTACAACTCGATACGCAATAAACAGGCCCAAAGCAGGAGAAGTTACAGCCATGATGTTGAAATTTGGATCGTTGAAATCCTACGAAAATGACATTTTTACACAATTAATTCCCCTTAAGATTGGATTATCGACGACAAAAATCATTAAAAAGTTTCATTAGGGTCTTCTGGAAAACCTGGAGCCAAATGGGCAAGAGAAGCAAGAGCAGAACTGAAAATGGAAATTTAAAAACCTATTTGCGTTGTGTTCCAACGATGCAAACTTTAGCGTCGTGGTTTGCCAGCTCTCGGTCAGATTGTTTTCCTCATCTGAGGTTTGTCTTTTGTCTCTCTGCCTCGAATATGCTACCCGGATTATTACGAAGTCCATTCTCATACATCGTCGGTTCATCAGTTACTTTATAATTGGTTTATCATTCCATTATTGGTTTGAGATTGATTTAGAACTTATTTATTGATCAATGTACTTGCGTTTTACATTTTGCGATGTAAAGCTCACGGTCATGCATTATTCATCTATTTGATTGCGTCTACTGCTTGAGAACACGGAAAAAAAGTCTCGTACATATCTTGAGTGATCCTAATACACCCAAGATGGGAGCTTACGTACGAGGTATATAAATACCTACTTGTGTACGAAGCAATATTTTATTTGCCGCGACCAATCTTTGGTCCCCGCCAGCTGACAGCGGCCAACGTGTCTACGTGACGAAACTAGGCCGATAAACGAAAGTTGCACAATCAGCACAAGAACGGACCGAGTTCTGCTACGAAAGAAGATTCTTACTATCAAGGTAAAAAAGAACCCACACCCTTGTCCAATAGTCAAATTAATTGGACACGACGAAATAAAAACGAATCCAAAACAAAATTGAGTCAAATAACACGAAATTGGGTCTTACTTTTTTTTATAAGATCGCGCATCCTTGTGCACAGTTTTACCGGTTGGTTTGGTTATTTCGTTTATGAAATAATGGGGTCAACTAGGTGGAACGGAGACCGTATTATTTAAATCGCTATTTTCAAAAACTAGAAAACTCCACGTCAAAAGAATTATCAATACGTTACAGTCCGGAATATTTTGAGAACAGAACGAGCACGGTTCGAAGATTGCAAACATAAAATTTTATTATAATTAAACAATAACAAAAACCTTAATTAATACGCTTAAATAAAACCTCAGCTAAAACCTTCTAAAATCTTATTTCCTCACTAATCGTAACTGCCATGACGACTCGTAGCCCCACGTCAACTCTTAAGATCCTTCTTTCGACGGACTTCATTTCCTGATTGATCAGTTGGACGCCACCAATTAGCCTGCAACAGATGTGCGCTTTAGCGGCCAAATAGTTCATTTTATTAAAGAATTTTATTCGACACCCTTGCGATTATCGGTTATTTAAGGGATACCCACGACTAGCGACAGAAAAAAGGCCTAACTTTGACAATTTATTTTGGGAGTATGAAATAAGGAATAGGATTTCTTTTTAGAAGGTTTATTGAACAGATATTAGGGTATGAAAAAAATATATTTTATTATCATTTTGATATAAAATGGCAGCCGATCTTGAAAATTGTTTTTTTTTAAATACCTTCACAGAAGCACGGTTTTCTCGTAGAGTATAAGACCTGGAACAAAAAACCAAAAAATGTTATAATCTATATACTATTGGCTATGGGAATACGTAGGGTTTTTTTTTTTAATCAAATTTTGTAGAAATGGTGCACTTTTGAAAAAAAATTAATTTTTTGTAAAAAAATGCAGTAGATTGTTTATAAAAAACAAAGTTTACATTAAATCGAAAAACGGCTACGTACTCCGATAGAGAATGTAATTGTGAAGATATTATCAAAATTTCAAATCGAACAATGCAACGATGTTGAAATAATACGTCATCTCTGTTTGAAAAAGCCGATTTTCTAGATGGGCTCTATCGCCGCCATTTTGTCTCAAATTCAATATGTGTTAAATAAACCGTCTGAAAAGAAATCGTATTCCTTTTTTCATACTCTCAAAACGAATCGTCAAAATTAGGTCTTTTTTTCTGCTACTAGGTTGCTATGACTCCTTAACACGTTCGATCGAAGTGAGTACACGTTGAATACACGGTGAGTATTTACGTTGACTCGTAATCCCACTCGGATGAAGTTCCCGAGTCATCATGTGATTCACACAGAAGTTTTCACATACTAAAAACAATGACCTTGCGGAAAGCAGCACTAGTAAACTCCATCTATATATGTTAGTATTGCAGGGGCGGAAGAAAGCTCGTGTATGTGGCTGATTGTGAACGTTTGCTTATGAGAATGCGTGCGTGTATGAGTATGACCTAGCGACCACAAAAACACCGGGTTGACTTTGAAAATACCCAAGCAAAAAAGAAGAAGCGCGTGGGTAAGTCGCGTGACGAGGAAGTCGTTTTCGAGTCGTGAGCAAGAACATATTCGTTGTTTCATTTCTTCAAGACTTTTAATAAACGTAATCGTATTACTTCACCTTACCTCGTGAGTCTCGTTATTCCGTAACCTCCTAATATCACCTATAGTATCATTTTGTTAATAATAAAATGTCAAACATCATGAACTCATTAGGCGCAGTCGTTATATATGAATTTTAAATATTTGATTATCTCATGAAATTCGACTCGAATTTAGGAATCGTCAAAGTGGTAGAAATTTCAATGAGGATAATCTGCTTTTTCGAAATTCATCAATATCGCACATCGAAAATCCGAGATAAGTTTTGTCAATGACAACGCATAATACAGCAAGCAAGAAATTCACAAACAATTTTATAAATAATCAAACACTTGTTTCAAGCCTTTTTTTATATTTTTATCCATCAAGCGACTGTGCTTCACCCTTCAGCATGTCTATGTCACTATAATGAAACTGGAGAGTTTGTTTGTTTAATCGCGCTAATCTCAGGAAACACTAATCCGATTTGAAAAATTCATTTCGCATTGGATAGCCCGATTATTCAGGAAGGCTTTAGGCTACATAACTTTATGTTATGACCTTAAGGAGCGAGGGTCATAGCATGAATGTATAATCCAAATTTAACGCGGGTGAAACCGCGGGGCACAGCAAGTATTATATATATTTATGTGTTTCTAATGCTCGTATATAAGATTACACCTCATTCCATCACGAGGAAATTAATATTGCTACTGATTCGTACAATCAACTGCAATTTTGCCCTAGTCGCGTTAAAACTATTATCACATAGATCGAAAATGTACAAATGCATGTATATATTAGGGCGATTTTTTTTTCGACTATTTTTTTTCCCTCAGTGCCCACCTGAAATTTTGTTGGATATGTCGAAAAACAAATTCCCTGAAAGTTACAGCCCTTAATATTAATTCTAAGTACTTTCCCTTAGCGTGAAAAGATTTTCCATCTAAAATACACGTAAATCGAATTTTTTTTTTTTGCAAAATACTATAACTCGGCCGAATTTCATGCTATTATATTATTCTTGGTTTTGATTTACTCAGAATAAAACAATCTAGAAAAGTGCCTATTGCGGCGAAAGTGTGAATTGTACTGGTGAATTGGTACGGGTCACTGAAGTTGATTTTTACCCGAAATTCTCGTTTTTTTGCTGTTATCTCCAAAACAATTAACTTTACGAAAAAAATGTAAATGAAAAATTTGTTGGAAATTTAATTTCGTACAAAAAAGGACTTATCCACCCAATTGCTTAGATTAATATTTCTTGAGATATTGAACTTTAACTTATGAGTAGTATTAAATTTATAAAATATGAAATATTAAATAATAAAAAAAGTTAAAAAAAAAAAGTTCAATATCTCAAGAAATATTAATCTAAGCAATTGGGTCGACAGGACCTTTTTTGTAGGAAATTAAATTTTCAACAAATTTTTCGTTCATATTTTTTTCGTAAAGTTAATTGTTTCGGAGATAACAGCAAAAAAGAGAATTTTGGGTAAAAATCAACTTCAGTAACCCGTACGAACTCACCAGTACAATTTACACTTTCGCCGCAGTAGGCACTTTTCTAGATTGTTTTATTTTGAGTAAATCGAAACTGAGAACAATATGATAGCATAAAATGCGGCTGAGTTATAGAATTTTGAAAAAAAAAAAATTCGATTTACGTGTATTTTAAATGGAAAATCTTTTCACGCTAAGGGAAATCACTTACAATTAATATTAAGGACTGTAACTTTCAGGGAATTTGTTTTTCGACATATCGATTTGTTTTCGGTCCCCACCTGAAACAAAATTTCAGGTGGGGACTGGGAAAAAAAAATTGTCGAAAAAAAAAAATCGCCCTAGTATATATACATATATCCGTATATGAGCGTATAAACTAGTCATATGAGAACCTGGACTATCCAAAATAATGTCGAGATCCAAGTACTGCTTTGACAAAATAAACAATAATAATAATCTCACGATTTTCTTTAAAGGCTAGCATTTTACACGTGTAGGAAATTTACGTATCCTAATAAAAATCTTACTATATTTTGTATGCATATCTTTACATATCTCTTTCTCCTTCGAAACCGTTATGCAACGTTCAGTTTATATATCTATATGTGCATGTGTGGGTGTAATAGAGCGGTCTGCAAACGGTTAGACGTTTCGAAAATTGATCAATGACAAAATTGTACTCGATCATACGATTTCCCATTAATGTTTCGATTTGCAGAAACGGAATTGAACGAGAAAGAGAGACTCATTACTCTCAAGACATCCTTTCAGTACGGTCGACATGTCTTAAGAAAATTAAAGATTTACGAAAAGTTTGCCTTTAAGGTCTTATATACGCGATTTCGCCAATTTTCGAAGGTACTTTTCTAGATGCGGTTAAAAAAAATTACGCATATATTGCCAACATTTTTTTACAGATCATTTATGCACATGATTAAGTATATGTAAGAAAAAATCAGAAATATTAACAAATGGCGGAGATATAACATAATAAAGCAATGTATTTTTTTTGCGCGCGCGTTCATGGTGAAAATTCTCGGCAACGATGTGGGTGTCTGAAAAAAAAAATGAACGTATTTATAATTGTATAATGAATGTTTCTTCAGTGTGAACCAACAATATTATTAAAAAAAAATTATTATAATAAAAATTCCATACTTAAAGTTTTTTTACTCAATCTTCTGTCGGTATTTTATTTTTTATATTTTTTTGTATCATTAAAATGTTTATTTCTGTTGTTCACACGATAGGTGATGATACTAAGAATATGTTGTAAAAATTTCAAAGCGATCTGAACCTTCGTTCAAGAGCTCAAACGTTCACAAGGTTCAAAACAGTGAATCATGGAAAAACGGCTTTGAAGTTGGCGGTCGGACGCGCTGCGCGGTATCTATTATAACAATTTTTGGTAGTTTTCAATTTTGTGAAGCTTAAAATATTCCTAACCGTTCAGGCTAATGGAATCAAAGAAAAAAAAGAAAATGAAAAATTTTGAAATTTTTCGCGTATATAAGGCTTTAATGAACGAGTGAAAATTTTATTATTGCAGATACCTAGCCGACTAACTATAATTTCCCTGCACACGATTACTTGTAACCTCCCGATCGTTATGCCTTATGGTAGTGCATGTAAACATCCCGATAATTACAATTCGACATCTCATTGTTTATTTACTAATCTTCCTCAAATATATCATCCATCAGCAATTCGGTTCCGTGTATAAATTTTCCATTTGCAACGAAACGTAATTTCCCTTTATCTTCTTAGAATTCAAACGTGAAATTAATCAGACAGTATAAACAAAAAATTGAATTCCGACGATGGTAAAAGAAAAATAATTACAACGAGTCGTTGAAGAGAAAAAATCTAAAAAAAATGGCAAGTACGTTTTTCAGTTTGTAAATGAAAAACTAATTAAAAGAACCAGCCGAGAATTAGTAAAAATAAGTTCATCGGTTTATCATGGACAGGCTCATTTTGTGCTTCACCGTTACCACCAGAATACGACTCACACGAAGATATTTCCGCAAGTTTGCCAACAGGTCTGTCCAGAAGAAAAGCAAAACTATGCCTGTATCGGTGAAACGAGAATTTCTCTCGAGGCGAGTCCCGTTCAAACGCGGATGCCCGATAATAAGAATGGAGATGCGTCTGTATTATCCTCCTTTCACAAGTTAACCACCGCATCAGAAATCTTGAGCTACCATTACCAGCCTCTGGGTGCATGACCGACGGTGCACTGGATGTGCTGCCGATGCTGGTGTGTTACCGTGCCCGGGGACCGTCGTTTGATACAGCAACGTATATACGTATAACCCGTGCGTTGCATTTCGAGTCTTCGGAGAATCCGGATCGACCCGTAAAGAAGAAGAGTCGATTGCTTGGTGTCATGTAGAAAATAGGCTATCGACGCAACCAGTTATCCGCAAGTGTATATCGACAATGAACATTTATACGCAAGGACCAACACATAAACACAAACTCTCACACACACATACGCTCGCGTATATATTATATAAATTACTACGGCTTACGAGGTCAGAGAATTCCTTCCGCTCTATCAGGATTTCATCGTCGGTAATATTAATAACTCTCGGCTGATTTTTTTTTTTTTTTTTTTTTTTTTTTTTTTTTTTTTCTTTCGACAAGTCGACGTAGCAGACAAACTAATTTTCCGCGAGTGTCTCATCTCGCTTGGCTCGAGCGAGACAGTGTATAATATACTCGAACGATATCCAATCTCAATCGATGATGGTGCTGATGTTGCCCCACGATAACCGAGCATTTAATCTCACCAAGAGGGAAATTTTGATATTCCTGATATTCGCGCGAGAGTATAATATGTATATGGGAGTCTCGTGAATGTCCTCGGAGTTAAAAAAGACATCGAGAGAACGGAATACGCGATGTATACAGGCGAAAAGACTTATACCGTATGGGATATGAATCTCGTTGGACCCCGATGCTGTGGTGTCTCTCTATTCGCGAGAGTTGCCAACGGTCGGAAAAAGATTCGCGATTGGGGAGAGAGAGAGAGAGACAGAGAGATTCCGTTGTTGACGTTACAGAGAGCAGAAGCACTATTTGGTACTTCGAGATCGTGGCTTGTGGCCTCTTTGGTATATAAAGAAGACAAACCGATTGCCATGAACTCCTACAGATTCCAACAAACGACCGTTCTTTACGAGGTCATGTACTATATATATATACCTTTTATTCTCTGCTTCTTCTCACGAGGAGCCAGTTCCCCAAGTATCTGTGCGAGATGCTGCAGCAGTCAGAACAGTATGTGGGCGTTCGCGTTTGTGGACTTTGTATATGTGTGCTTGTCCACAATTTGAAGGAAAAAGCGTTCGACTCATTTGCACGTCTCTCTCGTTCTCGCTCTTCATTTTCTTTTCATACGTAATATATATATATACCGCGATCGCCTCGTGAGTATTGCCGATAAGCATAATAGGAATCGAAAGATTCTTGATTATGTTCTTGAACTAGAACCATCCTGCGGGAGAGCCAAGAAGACGAGTTGTCATGTCCCGAGTGCGGTATGTTCGCTGTAACTCGGAGAATAGCACAACATTTGTATACCATATAGACGGTTAAGTAGAAAAAGCTCTGTACTTTTTCTAGATCACTTCATTTCCATTTTCGCAACGCTCGCGTAGCATACACTTTTTAGGAAGGAATAATAATTATACGCGCATAATCAATTGCGGATTCTTTGAGCGAAAGAAGAGACTTGTTAGCACAAAAGAATTACATTTTGGAATTCTGATTTATTGGGAATTACTACAAGGCGTACTCAATATGACCGCTCATTCTATGTCAGCCCAATTCAGCCAGCACTACGAGGTCTGTTCAAAAAGTATCGCGAATTTTGAATTTCTGCCGGCTACGTATATTCGATTTTCGATTTTTTTGTGGCGTTAGGTTGGTACTCATGTCCCCCACTTATGCTAAAAAAATCGACCATTTTGAATGTTTAGTTAATTGTTGACAGCTGTTTTGGTAAGACGTGTTTTGGCTTGTCTTCGATTTTTCCCTATTCCAAAAAATGGATCTATGAATCTGTATCAAATTTTGTGTGAAAAACAAAATTAAGTGCGCGGAAGCATTCCGAATGTTGACTGTGGCATATGGTGAAGCTACCTTGGACCAAAGCAACGTTTATCGGTGGTACAAAATGTTCTCAGAGGGCCGAGAAGATGCGAACAACAAAATGCGTTCCGGACGTCCGAGCACATCAACAACAGACGAAAACATTGATGAAATGAAGAAAATAATATTGGCCAATCGTCGAATCACCGTTAGAGAAGTTGCTGAGGAACTAGACATATCAATTGGCTCGTGCTATTCGATTTTTACCAATGATTTGGGCATGAGACCGGTTGCCGCGAAATTCGTGCCAAAATTGCTCAATTTCGAACAAAAACAGTGTCGCGTTAACATTGCTAAGGAGCTCTTGGACTCGGTCCGCGACGACCCAAATTTGCTCCAGAGGGTCATAACTGGTGACGAATCATAGGTTTATGGTTATGACGTGGAAACCAAAGCTCAATCATCGCAATGGTAGCTGCCGCATGAGCCAAGACCGAAAAAAGCGCGCCAAGCTCGGTCGAATGTGAAGGTTTTGCTCACAGTTTTCTTCAATTGCAAGGGCGTGGTGCATCATGAGTTCTTGCCACAGAGTCGTACAGTCAATAAAGAGTATAATAGTAGTTCAGTAGTTCCGACCACAATGACATGTCTATAGATTAAGAATTATCAAGAATTTTTTATTTCAGATAACATCAAGAGCCAAAATCACCGGGGCCACCCACGCGCTTTTTTGTCGAGGTGCCAACTTCGATCAATAATAATAATAATAAACTATTAAATTTGTTCAAAAAAATTTTTTTTGTATCTTTAATATGTAAATAAAAACATCCTAAATATCCAAAACGATTCATTTTTATTTTCCTACAAAAAAACGCCCTCCAAAAAAGACATGAAAATCGGCTTAAGTTACCAGACTATTACCTTAAGTAGAAAAGGCTCTATACTATAATAATAATTATTCCTTCGTAATATATGCTACGCGAGTGTTGTGAAAATGGGAATGAAGTAATCTAGAAATATTATATACGCGCACAAACAATCGCGGATGAAATTTTGGAATTCTGATTTATTGGGAAATACTAGCGAAGCTTACTCAATATGGCCGCTCATTTCATGTCGGCCCAAGGCCGCCAGCACTACTTAGCATGTGGGAACAGTAGTGAGTTCTTGGTTATCGTATATTTTCGGCGGTTAAGTAGAAAAGACTCTGCATTTTTTCGTCGGTTAAGTAGAAAAGACTCTGCATTTTTTCTAAATCACTTCATTTCCATTTTCACAACGCTCGCGTAATATATGTTACACTTTTTAGGAAGCAATAATTAGAACACGAGCACAATCGCGGATTCTTTGAGCGAAAGGGGATATTTGTTATCGCAAAAGAAATACACTTTGGAATTCTGTTTTTTTGGGAATTACCACCGAGGCGTACTCAATATGGCCGCTCATTCCGTGCCAGCCCAAATGAGCCAGCACTACTTAGCATGGGGGACAGTAGTAAGCCCTTGGTTATCGTATATTTTTTAGCAAAATGTAATATTCTTAGTGCGATCTGATAATCAGGATTATTACCGTTGATGTTTGTGCGTCGGCAGAATCAACTGCGAAAACTCGATAGAGACCGAGTGCATTATTGCCATAAGGATATCGTGAACCTATATGACGTGCCATGAATAACCTCAAAGTCAGAAAAATATTACCCACCACTCAAAGACCAAATAAATTACTTCGAACAATAAGCTATCACTTATAACATCAATCTATCGCATAGCATAATGTTATTAATAAATTGTTCATTTTTCAGCAATTATGCAATTTCAGTCGCCTCTCTTGTCGTTCACACGACACCAATAGAACGATTTTTGATGTTTCGCTCATACCCCTCGGACCGAACATCGTTCATGTCCTTCCGATTTTTTTTTATTATATCGTTGCTTTAATGAAGAGTACATTTTTAATTGTGATTAAAAAATAACGCATTCGCATAGTAATCATCGAGCCCCGACTGGGAGAGGGTGGTTTGAAATTTGGCCGAGAGAGGTCAGGCTGCTAATTGGCAATTCCCAACATCGACTGCTCGATAGAGTCTCGGGTGTTCGGACGCTTTGATGTTTTTTTTTATAAAATGTGGGGTACGATTGTCGAATCGATGTACATGGTTTGGGGCACAATGTTTTTTTTTCGGAAAGGAGCCGAATAATTTCAAACACATTTTTCCCCAGCCAATACGGTAATACGAGGGGAGACCCAAAAAAGCGGGAATTTCGTCATAATTTCTTTATTTTTTAATATTTTTACACCAAATTTTGATCACCTTCAAAGTATTCTCCTTTGACCACAACGCACCTCTGCAAACGATCCTTCCAATGTTCAAAACATTTTTTAAATTCACTTATCGGGATGTTCTTTAAGCCTTCCAGCGATTTTTGTTTCACCTCCTCCACAGTGACAAAACGCTTGATTGCTGCTTTGTTTCGGGATCGTATCCGTAGCACCACGATTCATCACCAGTAATCACCTTGAAAAAAAGTTCCGGCTCCTCTTCGATCTGACTTTGAAGCTCAAAACACGCCTAAAGTCGACGCTCCCATTGCTCGTCTGTGAGAAGGCGAGGGACAAATTTGGCTGCAACTCTGCTCATGTGCAAATCTTTGGTTAAAATCCTCTGAATTGAACTCCATGATATTCCAGACATCTCACAGAGTTGATCAATGGTTCGGCGAAGGTCTTCATGAATGAGAGCATTGATTTTGTCGACGTTTTCGTCACTTCTCGACGTTGAGGGGCGTCCTGAACGGGGTTGGTCTTCAATTGACATTTCTCCATTTTTAAAACGTGAAAACCACTCGTAGACTCTGGTTTTACTTAGGGCAGCATCTCCATAAGCAGTCTTAAGCATTACAGTAGTTTCCGCGGCCGATTTTCCCAACAGGAAATAAAATTTCACAGCCGCGCGTTGCTCTCGACAATTGGCCATCACGTTTTCGCCGAAATGAAAAAAGTTGTTTCACTACAAAAATTCCCACGGGCGAACCGATGCACTCACGGCGACAGAACTTCGCACACTAACTCAGGAGACGTGTCCCCAACGGACACCTGGTCGAGCAATGGGTTCCCCCACTCTCCCGCTCCGCCGCAGCGCAATTCCCGTTTTTTTTGGGTCCGCCCTCGTATATACAATTTGCTTCGGGCTTTAAACTCTCACCGTTTACGGAATGGCATGTAAAACCCAGCTCTGATCATGGTCACCAACGCATGGCAAAACGGTACAGAGCCTAATAAATTTTATGACTGTGGCCAGAACGTTACAAGTTTATACTTCCCGATCTATTCCCGGTTTTTAGTTGCTATCGCAAGTAAATAATATTGATATATCTACTTGTTCAAGAGTTAAAGTCATCGTAGGTATAAATAATATTGTCTCACACATTTACTTCTACACTTTAATGTATCATACAGTAAATCATTTAGAATATTAAAGAATATGAATTATGTAGATTCAACATTCCTCAATATGCGCGTGACACAAATATTTTTTTACATTTTTTTTTATTACATATTGCATTACAGTCATTTAATATCAGAGTATAGCAAATCTGTCGAAAAAAAGTGGAGAGTTTGAAGACGTGATCCATTAAACCGACATTATTGTAGGGGGACCATTACATTATAGTGGAACGAAAAAAGATACAAGTACGATGCTTTATTATTATTATTTTTTTACGACTAACTGATTCTTCCGTGTGACGGAAGGGCGAGAGACGGTGATAGACAACAGATCGTGAGGCATTCGTTCGTGGAGGATTTTATCGAAAGGAAAAAGACGTGGTTACTGAAAGAGATGGTGTGCGATTGGAAGGAGAGCAAAGCGCGAGATGAGAGTCGAGATTGCCTCCAACCTTCTCATCCTCGCGTCCTCTTTCTATCACCTCTCTTACGTACAGTAAACTCTCCTTACACGCTCCAGAGTGTAGTACCGTCGGTAGTATAAATTGCCCATCTACCCCTATCGCTTCCTTTTTCTCACTTGCAATCCTCCATTTTATACTCGCGTCGACAGCCAGCAACGCCCGCTTCATGACATGTAATATCGTGGAATCGTGTGGCTATATATGCGCTACGTAAGCAGCTATGGTAATACTATATAATAGCGCTAAAACTATATTCAGTTCCAATGTGAATACCGCAGTCGTTTCGACTTACATTTTTCAAGTATTTTCGGTTCGTTTCAATGCAGGCCCAACGTTAAATAATCTAGACAGAGCTGAGAGAATGGGTGAGAAAACAATATTGAAAACTCGATTTCCTTGGCTTTTATATCCCACCCGTATTCAATAGAAATTGAGGCAGTTCATCTTTCACGAAGGATTTTATATTCTCTCGCTCTTGCTCTCTCCTTTCTTCTCCCTTTTTATCCCATACTGTGATCACCATTGAAAGAAGCAGAGAATCTGTTCTCATCGAAGACACTAACGGTGTATTATCCTCCTCCCATCGTCCTGACGTTCGCCAACGTCCTCTTGGTCTCATCATCCGAACCGGCGAGCCTGGAGTGCCTTAGGCGATATCGAGAGATCGTTTATGACCCATCGTTATACACCGATCGTTAGAGATCATGCGATGCATATATACGAATCACGTTGTAAATAGAAAAGCCAAGAACAACACGGAAACGGAGAGAGAGAGAGCCGCGTGACAGCGGCACATACGGTCCTACCGATTCGATTGCCTGAGCGATGGACTGTGGATCGGACGACGAGTAGTATATGTGGAATTTCACGCCCAATCGTCAAATGTCTGACCCTCGGATCTTTTGATTTTATTGATCTTCTGTTGCTGTTGTATCCTTTAGGATGCAATGAGCCTTGAAGTATTCTTCTCAAATTTTCATCTGATATCAGTCTCATGATATTTATGTCCACTTTAGACCAACGCTTAAAATATATATTTTAACACTAAACGTACCGGCACTTTACAACATACCTATTCTTACCATAAATGGTCACTTGACCCCTCGTTGGACATAAGGTATGCAAGGAATTTTTCTCGGTAAAAAATAAGCTAAGAGAAAAACGGAAAGCGAGAAATTGAATAATCGGATAATATAAGAATTTACAAAAAGTCAGATGGGCGAAAAAAAATAACAATGAATGTACGATTTTAAAGTAAATTTTGAAACGGGTCATTTGACTCCGCTTCGTACGTTTAGTCTTCGCTAAACCAAGCAGAGTCAAATGACCTCTTTCAAAGTTTAATTTCCGATTCTCGCCATAAAGGGTGATTTAACCCTCCGTGGTGCATATGGTATGCAAAGAATTTTTTTCGGTAAAAAATAAGCTAAGAGAAAAACGGAAAGCGAGAAATTGAATAATCGGATATTATAAGAATTTACAGAAAGTCAGATGGGCGAAAAAAATAACAATGAATGTACGAATTCAAAGTAAATTTTGTGAGGGGGCAGTTGACTCCACTTGGTACGTTTAGTGAACACTAAACGTACCGGCACTTTACATATACCTATTCTTACCACGAGAGGTCATTTGACCACTTGTGTTACATAAGGGTAGGCAAAGAATTTTTCTCGGGAACGGGTAAATTTTGAAACGGGTCATCTGATCCCGCTTGGTACGCTTAGTGTTATCGTTTGGAATTTCTATGAATCTTTTTATAAAAACTAAATTGGAAATATATTATCAAAACTAAATTGTCTTAGTTCAGGAAGTATTTCATCCTTGTATGAATTTAGAGCATTTTTTTCTGATATTTCATTAAATAGTGGATTTCAAGGCTGACCACTTTGATAAAGTCAATTGAATAATCAGATAATACAAGAATTTGCAAAAAGTCAGATGAGCGAAAGAAACAACAATGAATGTACGATTTTAAAGTAAATTTTGAAACGGGTCATCTAATCCCGCTTGGTACGTTTAGTGTTAAAGTTTGGAATTTCTATGAATCTTTTTATAAAAAATAAATTGGAAATATATTGTCAAAACTAAATTGTCCTAGTTGAGGAAGTATTTCATCGTTGTATGCATTTAGGCCATTTTTTTCTGATATTTTATTAAATAGTAGATTTCAAGGCTAAACAACTTTGATAAAGTCAATTGAATAATCAAATAATATAAGAATTTGCAGAATGTCAGATGAGTGAAAGAAATAACAATGAATGTACGATTTTAAAGTCAATTTTGGAACGGGTCATTTGATCCCGCTTGTTACGTTTAGAGTTAATGTTTGGAATTTTTATGAATCCTTTTATAAAAAATAAATTGAAAATACATATTCAAGATTAAATTGTCTTAGTTGAGGAAGTGTCCCATCCCTGTACGAATTAAAAGCATTTTTTTCTGATATTTCATCAAATTCTGCAATTCAAGGCTAACAGTTTTGACAGAGTAAATTTTTCCATTTGTTATTGTAATAAAAGTTATGACGTGAATAATGCTCGCTCACAAAATGCGAAGATTTGACTAAAGATAATTTTCAAAAGACTATTCAAGAAAAAAAATCGGAAAAAAGTACTGAACCTGCAAATCGGACAATAGAACAAAATCTTGGCGTGAACTGCCTCATATATATAAAATAGGTATACCGATAAGATTCCACCGCCGTATCGTGAACTCTCTGAACAAGAGATTTCACTCCACTTTCACGTCACGACGAAGGAGACAGTGGATCGTACTATGCATATCTCGCTCGGCAACAATCGTAATTATGGGATTTATTCAGCATCATCGACTAAGATCCAAAAGCTGCATGCGACCTGTATTATTCAGTGTTTATGAGACGATCGAAATTGTCTTACTCGTTCCAGGAAAATGGTAACGAAAAATGAAAATGGTTGATTGACACGTAATGCCGCGACTAACGGTTCACTGCCAGCAGCTTTCGTGGTCCTACGAACGTTCGTAATACCACGAATGTTCGTCGCACTCAAGGAATCAACTTGCAGGGTATTTCGAAAAACATTGCACTAAACAAATAAAATGATCAATTCCAAAACGTAATATTTTCAAGACGTAACATTGCAGTTGCCCATCTCTTAGTTAATCAGTTGCAAAATGACAGTTTCGATTTATAACATCTTAATTTAGAAAGACAAGTGTGTAGAACATCACCAACATCTTTGCCATATGAATATCACAATTATATAGAAAATTGTATGATTATATTATCGAAGGTATCGAATTATATGGCTCCCTCTATGTGTCAATGACCAAGTCGTATTTACCTCAGCCAGCAATAGTCTAGTCTCATCAAATATGGATCTCTCATTCCGGCGAAAAGCCTCAGGGGTTTCGATGGATACAGAGTTCACAAATGCTCAAGACTCTCTCCCCCCCCCAATAACATAATACATCACGCGCTCACGACCAGACAATAGCCTCTGAGATTACCTCACAATGGTCGATGATTTACTTCTTCTCTCATTACCCTGCTTTGTCGTTGCATGCAGGGTCTTGGGTGCCTGCGTTTCGCTGTCATTAGAAAAGTAATGGAGGGCTCCGGTCTCGTTGATTTTCCGCGGCCTCTACTCTTATATTATCCTCAAGAAATCGAGGCATCAGCATCACGAGCACCAACCAACTATATATATATATGAACGAGAAGTATATGTGTATGAGAAAAAGGAGGGCAAAAACATCGGAGGGTCGTAGACGAGCAATACGATGACAAATTAGAAAGAATCCCCCTTAGTCGCGACTACAAGAAACTCTATTATATCTCCGTTCGACACCGACCTCTCACCTCGACCTGCTCCCTTCCTCCTGTTTTCTTCGCTACCGCTACTTCTTCATATATACTTCTCTTCTGATTAGCTTATCTCTTCGTTTTTTTTATTCCAGGAAAGGAAGCACGCAACCCGCCGTGTACTTTGTGCAAAAGTTGCTTTGATCTTATTAGACAGGACGCTGACGTCGGTCCAGCGCCCTAGTAATACGGACCTCGGAACCTTCACATTACGCGAATAATACCAGAAGCCACTGAAGAAAAAAAAATGGTCTCATCGGTAATCACCATACGAGGGGGGACCCAAAAAAAAACGGGAATTTCGTCATAATTTCTTTATTTTTAAATATTTTTACACCAAATTTTGATCACCTTCAAAGTATTCTCCTTTGACCACAACGCACCTCGGCAAACGATCCTTCCAATGTTCAAAACATTTTTTAAATTCACTTATCGGGATGTTCTTTAGGCCTTCCAGCGATTTTTGTTTTACCTCCTCCACAGTGGCAAAACGCTTGATTGCTGCTTTGTTTCGGGGTCGTATCCATAGCACCACGATTCATCACCAGTAATCACCTTGGAAAAAAGTTCAGGGTCCTCTTCGAGCTGATTTTAAAGTTCAAAACATGCCTGAAGTCGACGCTCCCTTTGCTCGTCTGTGAGAAGGCGAGGGACAAATTTGGCTGCAACTCTGCTCATGTGCAAATCTTTGGATAAAATCCTCTGAATTGAACTCCATGATATCCCAGACATCTCACAGAGTTAATCAATGGTTCGGCGACGGTCTTCATGAATGAGAGCATTGATTTTGTCGACGTTTTCGTCACTTCTTGACGTTGAGGGGCGTCCTTAACGGGGTTGGTCTTCAATTGACATTTCTCCATTTTTAAAACGCGAAAACCACTCGTAGACTCTGGTTTTACTTAGGGCAGCATCTCCATAAGCAGTCTTAAGCATTACAGTAGTTTCCGCGGCCGATTTCCCCAACAGGAAATAAAATTTCACAGCCGCACGTTGCTCTCGATAATCGGCCGTCACGTTTTCGCCAAAATGGAAAAAGTTGTTTCACTACAAAAATTCCCACGGGCGAATCGATACACTCACGGCGACAGAACTTCGAACACTAACTCAGGAGACGTGTCCCCAACGGACACCTCGTCAAGCAATGAGTTCCCCCACTCTCCCTCCCCGCCGCAGCGCAATTCCTGTTTTTTTGGGTCCCCCCTCGTAGTCTGCCGTTAAACGAATGGACAAAAAGATTTTCACCGCAACACAATGTACTTGGCTAATTTTTTTTTCGTAATTTGTAGAGGTGGTTAATTAACGGGCCGTCAAAGTTAATTATATGTAAAATCGAGCAATCGTCATATGTTAGTCGCTTGAATCACTTCAATAATATCATAGATCCGTTATCCACGTGACTGCAGATGATTACTGGTGATACAGTTATGCATATTAGTTAAATTCACAAGTGAACGACGATAATCAGTCATTATAGTTTTGTAAAAATATTTTTATAAAAATACGTAGGTCGAATTAATTTCGCACAAAATTTACATCGCGAGGTGACTGAGGCATACTTTTAATCAAAAACTGAAAAGTTATATTGGAACGTAACTGTAGTAGTGGACTGTCGATATATTTGGTTGATTTACCGACTATTGGAATTTTTATTTCAAGAATCAACAACGCGCCGATAATTTACATTTTATCCAATTCTCTTGTATTAAGTAGAAATTTCAGACAAATTTACAATAATAGACAATGACACAAATCATGTTGGATATCATGGAACATTTTCATATTATTTTTATATAAATGGTCGATAATGCAATTATTGTTTCCTGAATTTTAGAGTTAAAAAATTCCTTTAGAAATGCTCAAACTTCATAAGTCCCGGAGATTGGCTTAAAATTTTGCTAAGGGGATTCGAACGCGCTGCAGGTTCTCTTAAAAGTTTAGTCGAAATGTCATGGCGAATGCAATATAGACGGAAAGTCGAATTGCAGCTGCATAGTAGCACTGACGACTGATTCTGGCTGATCCTGTAATAGGTGTTTATCTGTAAGCGGGGGGCATGCATATATAATTACATACATATATAAAAAGGGTTGGTACGTTTCGGGCGCTACGTACCCTCGCACCCAAGCCCGGACAACCGCGACGTTGCTATCGCGACCGCTGCCATCGCGACCGTTGCTATCGCGACCGCTGCCATCGCGACCGTTGCTATCGCGACCGCTGCCATCGCGACCGCTGCTATCGCGACCGCTGCTATCGCGACCGCTGCTATCGCGACTGCTGCCATCGCGACCGCTGCCATTGCGACGGTTACTGCCGCGACCGTTGCCGTCGCGACCGTTGCTATCGCGACTGCTGCCATCGCGACCGTTGCTATCGTGACCGTTGCCATCGCGACTGTTGCTGTCCCGACCATTGCCATCGCGACCGTTGCCATCGCGACTGCTGCCATCGCGACCGCTGCCATCGCGACCGTTGCCGTCGCGACCGTCGCCATCGCGACCGTTGCCGTCGCGACCATTGCCATCGCGACCGTTGCTATCGCGACCGTTGCTATCGCGACCGTTGCTATCGCGACCGTTGCTATCGCGACTGCTGCCATCGCGACTGTTGCTATCGCGACCGTTGCTATGACTCTCAAATTTTGTACACGACGGCAGCGGCGACGGCGAAATATTTATATAATATAAGAACATATTCTCCAGCTAGGTGCGTAGTAAGCCAGCGTAACAGACAGCAGTCGGTTTGTTTTGCGTCAGTACCTTTTTTTCATTTCAAAAGAAAAACAATGTAAAAAAAAATAGAAGCGGAAATCAAACCACTTTGGAATAGATTTAAAAATGTTGATAGATGACACAGAAATGTTGTGAATTTGCAAATTCTTAAAAAATCGCCAACCCGTTTATCACGTACACGTTTTTTTAAATCGTTATTGAATAAGGGCTGACAAAAATTCTATAAAATGAAGCTGCAGACCTTTTTGGGTTGGAAGAATAATATTTTAAAAATATTAACCAGATCCCAAAGGGTGAAGGTGGGATTCGCGTCGACTTGACGTTCAATAACCTATACGTATATTTGAATACGACTTGCAACCTGCGAGCATACTTCTTCGGAATTCTTTAGTGTGACAGAAAAACAAAAAAACATCGAAACCACAAGAGCATGTATATAAGCACTAGTGGAAGCGGGCAAATAAATCATAGACATTTATGAATTAATTGTAATGCGAGTGATTAATGTTTCATATCTTTGTTCAGACACACTTTGTTCTGGCGTTTAGAATAAAACGCGGCAATGCATAATTATATCGTACAATCACTTGACTTACGAAGACCGACACGATCGTCGAGCGATCGAGTTCGCTGATTTCGATCACCTATACAACACCATGTTCCATCAGGCGTGAAGGGGATTTCAATCGTGATCTCGTCGGAATATCCGATTCGTATCGCTCGAATGGATCATATACATATATATTGATTAATCTGATGGCTCTGGCAACATTGTGTTGTTCGTTGCAATGAACGCGATGCAACCGAATCGTGGGAGGATGTTGACCCGATCGGCGAGAGGGGAAGAGAGAGAGAGATCCCGTGCGGTCAGCAGTGTATATAGCAGCAATTCTCCATGATGACCCCAACGGCCGATGCACGCGGTGACCTCGCGGTTGAGCCTTTCGCGCGAGCTAGGAACACGTTGAACAAGTTATAGTGTAACGTACCAATATATACGTATATACGTCACCTAGATGGGAGAAATGGCCGTTGCGATGCGGCAGCCGGTCAGGTACATCACGAACATAAAGCATCATGCATCTATAGTGTACAAGATGTGTGTTGCAGCCGTAGAACGCCCGTTCAACGTTAACGCACAGATCTGCGAACTCTTATGGATCTCGACCGCATAAGATTACGAAGGGGCTTATTCCCGATAACGATACGCGCGCAAGTTTATGATATATGTGTATATGCCGGGAACCTCGTCCCGCCTTAGCCGTGCTGACTTGCCCGCGCGAAATGCGATCCGTCAAATCGTTCGCGCGCCGATTCGATCGAGCGTGGTAAGGCTACTTGCAGGAAATTGATTTCACTCGACTCCCCGCTAATCAGCCCCCCAATCGATCGGTCGTAAATCGTTTACGGCATTTTACGCACTGAGTGAATCCATGCAGCAACGTTTATTCAAAAAAGGATGGAAGAACCATTTCAGCTACTTAGAGCACATTCTACATTTATACTGATGCGTTAAAGAGACAAATTCGTGGGCATCCCCGCGGGCGATCATAGGCACATTCATGATGAATTGTTATTAACCATTTAAAAAAATGCAATTTTACAAAGTAAATTAACGTCATAATACATTTTTTATAATTTTTTTATCACTGACTGTCAGGATGGGACATTAAGCACATTAAGCACCCAATTTGCACATCTAGTTCGGTACGTCTACGCTAGTTGTCGCCGTACGTATACGAATGATTGTGGAATGCTGATTGTACTATCTTTGTACCCAAATATACGTAATTTTTCAAGGGACCATTGTTCGGATGTGTACAAAGTGATTCGGAACATTTATCATTTATAACTTCCGTGCTTTCATTTTGATTTGACGAAACAAAACACGAATGAATAATAAATAAGAATTAACAGCAATCACTTTTAGCCCGAGCGGCACATTCATGACGACTTGTTGTTAACCGTTGAAAAATTTGCAATTATATAAAGTGCATCAATGTCATTATATATTTTCTATTATTTTTTTTATCACTGAGTGTCAGGAAGGGGTATTAAACTCATTAAGGGAGGAAATAGGGTTAGACGGTTCAAAAAATCGATTTTTTTTCTATTTCATAAATTGTTAGTAAAACTATTGAAAAATATGTTCCCAAAATTTAAAATGAAAATTCCGACTCGTTCTATTGTTAAAAACCATTGAGGGGGGAAATAGGGTCAGGACTGCGTTTTCTCAATAATTTTCATGAATTTTTTTATAGTATAAAAAATGAATATAATTTATTGAAACTTTGAGAATATTTTATACATATATTTAAGTATGTACTATAAAATTTGTATACATATATTTAAGTGTATACTATAAAATATTAGCGACCCCATATTGCTTGTTTTTCTTGGTACTATTTTTTCAAACGCGTTTTTCTGAAAACGACTTTTTTCGAACTTGCGTACACGCTAGTTTAAAAAGTTTTCAACCAATCGTTTTGAAAATTGGCAGATACTTTCTTCATAGTATTGCACTCTATATGAACCTAAAATCGAAATATTATCATTATTTCAAATAATTTTTTTTTGCAAATGAAGTTGTAAAAAATGGCAAAAAATCATGCTTTTTTGTTTTGACACCTGTAAAAAATTCAATTTTCTATTTTTTTGATAGCATTTAGGTTCATATAGAAGAGAGACATATAACAAAAGTAAATTCCAACCTCGTTTGATTTCAGATGAAAAGTGCGGCTTCCAGAATGTACGCAAAATGCTGAGTCTGATTGTGACCTGCAATATGGGGTCGCTAATATTTTATAGTATATCTCTCTATATTATATAAATATTTCGCCGCCGCCGCCGCCGCCGTGTACAAGAGTTGAGAACAGCGAGCGGGATCGAGTAGGCTGAGTGAGGGCGGGGGCGGGCGCGGGGGAGGGGTGGGCGGGGGCGGTTGGCGCGCGAAGCGCGCAGGGGGGCGGAGCCCCCCTAGTACTTTAATATATGTATAAACTATTCTCAAAGTTTCAATAAATTATATTTATTTTTTATACTATAAAAAAATTCATGAAAATCATGAGAAAACGCTGTCCTAATCCTATTTCCCCCTTAAGCACCCAATTTGCACATCTAGTTCGGTGCGTCTCCGTTAGTGTTCGCCGTACGCATACGAATGATTGTGTATTTGTACCCAAATATCCGTAATTTTTCAAGGGACCATTGTTCGGATCTGTACAAAGGAATCCGTAAGATTTTTCATTTATAATTTCCGTACTTTCATTTTGATTTGACGAAACAAAACACGAATGAATAATAAATAAGAATGAACAGCAATCACTTTCAGTCTAAGCAATCTGAACTATTCCAGTCAAAATGCCAGTGCTAAATCAAGTGGGCTGAGCCAAATTATAAGCTAAATTTCTTAAAAACACCCAACTGAAAATGAAGTGTAATAATAAAAAGGTAAAAATAATTACACGCGCGCGTAGACGGAGTGAAGAACATGAGCAGAAATTTGTTCCGGCTTAAATCTGGCCGATGTCACTGCC
The DNA here is from genome assembly GCA_958009045.1 of Oxytorus armatus. Classification (NCBI taxonomy): domain Eukaryota; kingdom Metazoa; phylum Arthropoda; class Insecta; order Hymenoptera; family Ichneumonidae; genus Oxytorus; species Oxytorus armatus. The sequence goes on along the minus strand of OY253745.1, from coordinate 33,180,379 downwards.
CTGATCAGGTTCCGGATCAGGTCTACGTCCGGCATACAACGAAATTACGAATTCGGCCCTGATTCAGAACCGAATTCGACCGTTGTCTGGCACCGCTCCAGCCCCGCCTGGGGAACTGAATTTTTATTTTCCAATTTCACAACAACAAAATCTATTTACCTTCCGAGAATTAGGTTATTGGCCATGGTATGGTTGTGTTAGCTGGTCCATATAATAATCCTTAACAAAAAAAAACCGACACCGGGACTCGAATCTGCAACCGCTCTCACTAGCCTTCATTCTCTCATTGAACTCAAAAGTCTTGAAAGAAAAATGTTATTGTTCCAACAGTCATCTTTTAGACGCTTTTTTATTGTGTAAACGATAATTGCGGTCGTTTAAAATTAATTTTCCAACTGGGGAGCTGTGTTATAATAGAGTACGACCACCAAAAATAAAGATGGTGAATTATATTAAAAATTGTCTTCATAGTAGATTTAAGTTTAAGGTGGCGAAGGTTCTTGATTAAAAATTCGGTGTAGTAATACGAATAATGATAATAATAATAATATGAATATTGTACATTATCATATCTTTCGATTCCTTAAGGGATGAAATAGGGTTAGACGGTTCAAAAAATCGATTTTTTTTATCCCATAAATTGTTAGTAAAACTATTGAAAAATATGTTCCCAAAATTTTAAATGAAAATTTCGACTCGTTGTATTATTATAAGCCATTAAGGGGGGAAATAGGGTTAGGACAGCGTTTCCTCAATGATTTTCATGAATTTTTTTATAGTTTAAAAAATGAATATAATTTATTGAAACTTTGAGAATATTTTATATGTATATTTAAGTATATACTATAAAATTTGTATACATATATTTAAGTATATACTATAAAATATTAGCGACCCCATATCGCTTGTTTTTCCTGGTACTATTTTTTCAAACGCGTTTTTCTGAAAACGTCTCTTTTTTAACTTGCGTACACGCTAGTTTGAAAAGTTTTCAACCAATCGTTTTGAAAATTGGCAGTTATTTTCTTTATATTATTGCGCTCTATATGAACCTAAAATCGGAATATTATCATTATTTAACCAATTTTTTTTTTGCAAATAAAGTTGTAAAAAATGGCAAAAAATCATGCTTTTTTGTTTTGACCCCTGTAAAAAATTCAATTTTCTATTTTTTTGATAGCATTTCGGTTCATATAGAAGAGAGACATATAATAAAAATAAATTCCAACCTCGTTTGGTTTTAGATCAAAACTGCTGCTTCCAGAATGTACGCAAAATGCTGAGTCTGATTGTGACCTGCAATATGGGGTCGCTAATATCTTCGGGGTTTCTCAAGGAAATTCTTCAAAAATGTTATAGTATATACTTAAATATATGTATAAAATACTCTCAAAGTTTCAATAAATTATATTCATTTTTTATACTATAAAAAAATTCATGAAAATCATTGAGAAAACGCTGTCCCAATCCTATTTCCCCACTTAACGTGGCCTGATTCTATATCAGGCCAGCCGCAACGAATTTCTGCTCAGAAATCTAACTGAAATACTGGGGCGAACAAACCCACTCGGAAATAAATGATTCGAATATCACTTGACCTTATATTTCACAATTTCAATGATTTCCAACAGACATGGAATTGAGCATTTACCCTGCTGAAGTGGTCCAGTATTCCTTCATGTCAGTTACATTTTTCCCTCGGTCGGCGCGCATATATATACATCTCTTTTAGTCATTACGATTTATTTCAGTCGCACTTTTCGACGTCAGTTTTCATTAACCCGAAGTCGTTTAAACTTAACCCCCGTAATCATCCCTATTATTTCATTAGCAATCGATATCGGAATCCTATGAGACCCGGAAATCTCATCGGGTCACTGTTTGGACCATGTTGCGTTCGACATTGAAATTCTTAAAGTATGCGGAATTCTCGACCGGTAAGATTGCAGATATACAATCAAATCTGTTAAAGAATTTCGAAATATGCGAGACCGATCGTTCGCGACGGTGACGGTTCATCGAGCCTGGAAGCGGGTGCGAGGTGTCGAATGAAATGGATTCCGTTCGAGTCCGGCGACCTGATAGGGACTACAGACGTTTGTAGTCCGATATACACGTTTACGATAATCAACTCACCAATACCGGAACACGACTCGTAGCTGGATTAAGAAAAAAAATCGACCGACATCGTCACATACCACCACTTCGTTCTTTATCATCGTCAGGATTGTTATCGTCCGAGATAGCCAATAGACTCGACGAGATCTCCGGGAAAGTCGAGAGTCCGTGAAAGCCACCGGGTCATATGACCTCTACCTCTACAGAGGCCGTGAAATATGTGTAACGTCGATATCACACTTCGACACTCTTTCGAACGTTTTACTGTTCGTCAATTACCCCCGACCCTGTAACCGTGCACGCATTCGATGGCAGCCTAACAGGTTAATGGTTGCGAAGGAAAAAAACGGTAAGGCTTCGGTGAGTCTGTCTCTGCAGGCCTCCCGATCCTTTTGCCGGTTCAATAACCATGTAGTATTCTCATGCCTCGAACTCTCTCATACTCATTCCCGAGACCATGACCATCGGGTGAGACGTAATCGAGGACGACTCCCGCCGATTCTTCGATCCCGGCGGCGTGCTGCTCTCTGGCGCGCGTATTCGCAATAAATCCCAACGAAGATCGCGGTGTGTTCCTTCTCGCGATTCTCGACATATATATATTTATATATGCACACATGCGCGCTGCGCGAATTCACACAGACACACCAGTGGGTTATTTATGAAAGTTCATCGAGCGCATGCCCGACGATGAAAATTTCCCTGTGTTTAAGTTAAATCTAATTTACGGTCTCTTGACGTATGTATGTAGTGTACGTAAGTTACGCGGGTATCCTCCCGAGACGTATACTCTCGGGCTCTATCTATCTCGGCGTCGGCGAGCATATTCCGTGTATGAAAAACATAAATCATAATCGCCACAACGGATATTGTGCTGGATGCGCACACGAGAATTCACGATGGCCAGTTGGATACGTTGTCCAGCGGGGAGATAATAGTTTTGCTCGCACGTACGCGAAGATTTTACGGAATGATTCGGATTGGCCGCGAGGGTCAACGGACGGTCGAGGTGGTTGGTCGCGTTCCATCGCTGTCGTAGAAAAACTTGTGATGTCTGTCGAGCAGCAGGGACACCAGCAGCCCGTTTGTGACTCTGGGGTTAGTTTTGCTTAATTTTGTACTCATTCTGAATTCTCCGTGTCCCACGTGAACAACCTTTTTTACGGCATCTCGCTTTGCGAGATACCATCCAGGCAACGGACAGCGGCAGTCTTTCCGCAAAAGCTTCCAGGCACGCTCACGTACCACCCCTTACATCATACCTACATTACTGTGTTCTCTGCGCATCTCTTCGCCGCAACTACCCCTCCGTAGCGCAAATATACTCTTGCTCACATCGTCGTCGAGGTTACAGAGCATCCGCTCGCTCTACCTGTTCCCACGTACACCTTCTTGTCTCCGCACTATCCTTGGATTCAAATGCAACACAACTGTGCACACCCCTGTGTCTCCTCAACTGACCTCTGTCTCTTCGTCTCTCTCTCTCTTTCTCTCTCCGCCTCCTTCCCAATGTACCCTTGCACCCATGAATATTTCATCGCGCAACTCTGGTACCAGCTATCCAACCTCTACTGCCATTGCCCGTGCTCTTCCCACTCATTCTTATTTTCCTGAGTATATCTATGATGCTTTCTCTCTCGATGTCTATACCCTATATCTATGTTCTTTTTCGCTCCGTCCTTGTGTCTCTGCGCAACCCTGTCGATTTCTCTATCTCGCTTCGCCGTCCTTTACACTTTCCGGACGACGCTACGGTAGATGGAGCTCACTGGAACACAGGTCACACTTTGAATGAACTAGACTTTGCTATCTGGCTCTCGGTAAGTATTGCATACTATATTTCGGTATGCGGTACCTTGGATCGATATGTTCTTTGATGTTATTTCAACTGTCTTGCGACCAGAAAAAAGGGTATTAAACGGAGGGGACCTTATTCGTATCTTTAGGTTTGCCGATGAGAAGAATTATGAAGATTCGCTCGCTGTATGACAGGCGTTTACCGATTTCCGTTTAGTCCGCGACGACAGACTGTTACCGATGCTTTATAACGAATGGTTAGCAGCATGTTGAAGCACCCAAACAATTAAAATTAATGTAACCCATGTTGACATGTACGTAGAGGGCCTTTAAAATAAATATACGGTTGTCATATGGCGATTAGTGGGGTCGTCCCTGTTCTGGCGATGTACGGGCAACGCTGGACGATGATCGATGATGGTCATAAATAATGCAGCGACAACCCCCTGTATCTCGGAAGGCTCGTTCTGAGCTTGTGCCACACTGTCAGCTACCCTACGAACACCCTATTGCGCGTCTCACCCTCTTGTTCGTTCCTAACTCTCGCTTTTCCTCGCACCCCTGCTGCATTGCCACTGGACCCATCTCTCTTCTTCTACGCACCAACTATAGCAACCCCAAAATACCATTTCCGATACACAGCGCGCGCCCGTCCAGGCATTCATATCGTTCTCCTCGATGGCGTGTTATACTTTCCTCGTATCGGCGGCACAGCAGCCTCATCCCCTTACGGCCGATCCTTACACTCATTTAATTTGGATTCGGGTTATTAATTATTAATTGCCGTCAGAGTCTCATTATATCTCTATCACGGCTGACGCCTCTCATCCTATTACGTCCGCGTTAGAGAGAGACAGAGGGGTCAAGAGAGGGTGAAAAAGGGAGAATTGTAACTGCGTTATGCTATTAACTTGTGGAGGCTTATTAAAATTAGCGAAATCATGGATGAAGAAAAGAATAGCCCTTTTACGACGGTATTGAAGTAATATTTTCATACTTGCGGCGTAAAGCATATTTTCCAAAAATATTGGAATACCGCTACCCCAAAAAATAAATCGTAAGTCTCGGGGGGGGGGCACGTATCGAGAGACTCTGCGGAGTCTTTAAATCCGCCGAACGGTTTTATCGATTTCCATCTAATTCAGTATCGACCGTTCTTTAATGATACTCTCTTAAGGGCTCACATACCCCTGAAATTTTCAAAAAATCGATTCGTTTTACAGATTTTTATTCTTTATACTTTCAAGAATTAAGCGGGGAAAATAGGGTAAGGACAGCGTTTTCTCAATGACTTTCATGAATTTTTTTATAGTATAAAAAATAAATATAATTGATTGAAACTTTGAGAATATTTTATACATATATTTAAGTATATACTATAAAATATTATCGACCCCATATTGCAGATCACAATCAGACTCAGCATTTTGCGTACATTCTGGAAACCGCAATCTTCATCTGAAATCAAACGAGGTTGGAATTTACTTTTATTATATGTCTCTCTTCTATATCAACCTAAATGCTATCAAAAAAATAGAAAATTGAATTTTTTACAGGGGTAAAAAAAAGCATGATTTTTGCCATTTTTCACAACTTTATTTGCAAAGAAACAATTATTTTAAATAATGATAATATTCCGATTTTAGTTTCATATAGAGCGCAATACTATGAAGAAAGTAACTGCCAATTTTCAAAACGATGGGTTGAAAACTTTTCAAACTAGCGTGTACGCAAGTTCAAAAAAAGTTGTTTTCAGAAAAACGCGTTTGAAAAAATAGTACCAAGAAAACCAAGCAATATGGGGTCGCTAATATTTTATAGTATATACTTGAATATATGTATACAAATTGTATTGTATATAGTTAAATATATGTATAAAATATTCTCAAAGTTTCAATAAATTATATACATTTTTTATACTATAAAAAAATTCATGAAAATCATTGAGAAAACGCTGTTCTAACCATATTTCCCCCCTTAATGGCTCATAACAATAGAACGAGTCGGAATTTTCATTTAAAATTTTGGGAACATATTTTTCAATAGTTTTACTAACAATTTATGAAATAAAAAAAAATCGATTTTTTGAACCGTCTAACCCTATTTCCCCCCTTAAAAAAATATATTTTAAGAAAACTCCACTCCGTTACAAAGTGATAGCAATAAATTTGATCGGACATCGGGTTGGGACGGCTACCGACCAGAAACTTTAAACGCGTTTTTCTCGAAACTACGTTTTTAGACGTGTCAGCACGATAACTCAGTCAATTATTAATATTTTTTAACTTTGTCTTTAAATCTTGATAATTATTTTCTCTATAGCCTGACGGGAGGTTCTTTTAATTTTTTGGCTTAACAAATTTTTATAAACCATTAAACATTAATTTCTTTTTTAAATTGCATACTAAAGTTTGAAATACCGTAATTTCTTTATTTTTGAAAAAAAAAAAAAAAAAATTCCCCTCCGCCAGACCATTGCTACTACATTATTTTACTACTCTCTTTTATTTTTGCAGATTAGATCATTTTTGGTGAAGTTATGATGTCGACAAGGAGGCGCGATGGTTTTTATCAGTAGTCCATTTATACCCGTAAAAAATAATGTTAATATTTTTTTTAAAATAATAATAAAATTTTTTTCTTATAGTTGAAAAGTTAATAAAAAATGTGAAATCAACAATTTAATTTTTTTTTCACCATATAACCTTTATAATAATTTTTTAAATTTACTCGGTTTTCAGCGCGTGCAACAGTATGTGATCCCTTAATGTACAAAATTGTAGTCCGATATCTATCAAAATTTGCGGAAGATCGAACGGGGATAATTCGAAAAATTCAAAAAGCTATAAAATATAATATAAAAGAAGATGTACTACTTTACTTGTGTGCAAAATCACGACTGCTGTAGCTCAAACCGTTTTCGAGATACAAACATTTGAACTTTGTATGACTGTTCTTACACACACGCCTCCGAACATTTTTTTTTAAATGCGATTTTCCAACGTCTTGTTAAATGATAAAACAAAAAATGTTTCACCATCGCAAAGCTTCCTTTGGAAGAAGGCAAAAAATAATAAATTCCAATTCCTTGGTCTAAAATGCCATTTCAAATGTTTTCTGACATAACAACTTCAATTGCATTCAAACTTCAAGACAAAAAGTGCAACTTTGTTTGTCTAGCCCATTTGTTTTCCGTTTCCCTTATGAATGACTGAAAGTCATTTTATAAAAGTCCGCAGAAACTAGTGTCAGTTTCAAACTGAAAAATAATTAAAAACATAGCCGAGAAGTTTGGGAAAAAACTAGGTTGATATAATGGAGAATGTGTCATACGAAATATGTGTTATATGATACGAAAAGCCGATTCATGCAGATTTAGTATTTTTTTCTCGTCGATCCGAGAGTACATACGGGGATCGAGGTATACACTCGGGATACATAAACATAATAGAACGTAATAAAGTTATCCCCGGTACACACCTTTTTGTCGGGAAAAGGTCCGGCTGGTTTGGGGTCCCTCGTCGATGAAGCGTTACGCGTACGCGAGTAAGTAAATTTTTCAGGCTTCTTTCAATGCTACATTCGAAGGTTGCCCGAGCTCTTGTTTGCTGTGACCGGGATATAAGATGGTACGTAAGAGGACAGGGGGACCATTCATGGGTATTGTGTGGGTGCGGAATGGTCCGGGACATGGGGGTGAGCCTTCCGCTTGTTGCCATTGATAGAGGCATTCGCAAAGCTCTTTTTGACAAATCGACGGTTGTCGTCGGGAAATTCTCTCTCTCTCTCTCTCTCATTCTTTCCCCAGACCGACATACACACCCACACCTACCGTCGGGATTTATCGTCTACTCTATTCACTCGAGTGTTCCGGACATAAATAACCATCGCATTATCGAAATCTATATGTTGTAAAGTCGCGACGTATATATATATATATGTAGATACTCATTCGCGTGAAGTATGTGGATTCTACTAAAGTTACTAAATTGTCGTCAGTGAATAAACGTTTTTGGAAATGACTTTCTATCGAGGCACGATATTATCGATGTACATTTGATAACATTTTAATCGAATCAATCAAGTTTTCAAATCTAGAACACTATTTTTAACTATTTATTGATTGATTATACACTGACTACTGCAATTAATTTTATCATAATCCTATAATCCTCTAAATTTTGAGTACGCGTGACAAAATCTTATGAATATTCGTACATTGGAATCAATTCATCCTGCAGTTAGTCAAGTAAATACACGACACTGTTTTCCAAATGATCGAGTTTTTCGGAGCGACATTTTAATCGGACCAATCAAGTGTTAAAACATAGAAAATTATTTTTATCTATTTATTGATTGATTATACGCTGACTATTGCAATTACTTTTACCTTTCTCCTTTAACCCTCTAAAGTTTGAGTACGCGTGACAAAATGTTATGAATAAATTCCAATGAATTTATCCTGCAATTAGTTAAGTATTTACTTGACTAATTGCAATTGAAAAACAGTGTCGTCTAAATAGACGATACTGTTTTTCATACGATTGAGTTTTTCGGACCGACATTTTAATTGGATTAATCAAGAGTTAAGGACTGACATACCCCTGAAGTTTTCAAAAAATCGATTTTTTTAAAGACTTTGCTTTTTTATACTTTTAAGAATGAAAAAAAAACTTTTAAGAAAACTCCACTCCCTTACAAAGTTATAGCAATAAATGTGACCGGATATCGGGTGGGGTTGGCTACCCGGTTAAACTTTAAACGCGTTTTTCTCGAAACTATGTTTTTAGACAGTGTGAGCACGATAACTCAGTCAATTTTTAATATTTTTTAACTTTTTTTAAAATCTTGATAATTATTTTCTCTATAGTCTGACGAGAGGTTTTTTCAATTTTTTGGTTGGACAATTTATCATAAATTATTACACAATTTTTTTTTTAAATTGCACACTAAAGTTTGAAATACTGTAATTTCTTTACTTTTGAAATAAAAAAAAAATCTCTCCGTCAGACTATTACTACTGCATTATTTTACTAGATTCTTATTTATTTTTTCAGATTGGATAACTTTTGGTGAAGTTATGATGTCGACAAGGAGGCACCATGATTTTCATCAGTAGTCCATTTATACCCGTACAAAATAATGATAATATTTTTTTTTTATTAAAACATTTTTTTTCTTATCGTTGAAAAGTTAATAAAAAATGTGAAATCAACAATTCAATTTCTTTTTCACCATATGAACTTTATAATAATTTTTCAAATTTACTCGGTTTTCAGCGCGCGCAGGGTATGTAAGCCCTTAAAACATAAAAAATCTTTTTTAACTATTTATCGATTGATTATACTGCTAACTATTGCAATTACTTTTACCATTATCCTATAATCCACTACAGTTAGAACAATTAGTCAAGTAAATAGACGACACTGTTTTTCAAACGATCGAGTTTCTGTGGAACGCCGTTGTTAGGTAATCCCGTGGATGACTCGACGTTTCTCTCTGGCATTATCCTTGCGTGAAGAACGTAAAACGGAAGGAAGAAATGGGAGGGCATTTCCGTCTCGTCCCTTATTTAGATACCGGAGGACCTGGTGTAGTTAGGGGGCGCGTTGGGGGTAGGATGGAGCCAGGATAGTTTGACTTGCCCTGGTATCCCTGTGTCTCTACGCGGATGCTAGAACCGGAGTAGCTGAGAGTTCGCAAGTTCCCATAAGTTATTGCCTCGTGCCAACACGATGAATATAAATCCCCCGCCGTCGTGACACTGCCGCAAAATGCGCCATTGGCCTCGCAACATCTCTTCGGCTTATTGTTTTCCAGATCAGGAGAAAATATATGTACCCCCGGATGCCTCTCTCGCCAAGCACAGCTCAATGACAACCCGGCAGTGAGATCCTTTCCAAAGGGTCCTTTTATATGTTACATCCCGCAATAGGCGAAGCAAAGACGGAGATTTAGTCGTACTTTACTTTGTGCTCTGCCGCAGGCGAGACTTCACGAAGACTAACCAATGGCAAAACAGACCGACCAGAATGGGAACGTCCTGTTTGGCTAGCGGCTCAAGTATCCCGCGCGGCCTTGTTGATCGTCTTCGGCTCTGGAAACGAGGTATGGACTTGCGGCTTCGTTGGTGCGGAGATTGCCATTTTAGTTACTGGAGAAATGTCCGATGACAGATAATGATCGAATTAAGGATCTATGTAAAGAGCTGGAAACATTCGTACATGCGGTACATTTGTGAGTCATGATACACTCACATAGAAATGTTTTATCGCATTTTTTTTAAAACTGTTTATGAGAGTCTTATAAAAGCTGAAGTAACCTCTGCGAAAGCCCCCGAATCGACGAATATATTCTACTTTTTATTTTTATTTGTTTTAACGGGACAAAGAAAGATGCCCTTTCGGGATTTTACGTACGAACCTTCCCAATTCCATTTTTTTAATTTTTCTTCCTATCACTCCCTGCCCGCACTTCGCTAAGTTAACCTTTCTTCCATTGTTCCCGCGGACGTCTTAGCTAGGGTATATCGCATTTGCCATGGGCGCAGGGAAACTGCGAAAAACCTGTGTCGATACAGACGGCTTTGTTTTGACGAAGTTTCAGTTGTATTTACTATATCAGAAACTCTGCCGCTACCGAGAGACCGCTTTCCGGACAATCCACAATGGCGAGATGAAGCGTATAACCGTTAATTGTTCACCACACCATACGGCTTGCTCAATTGTACCTGCAGAGTGTTCAAATTGGCCACGTGTACCCAATAATACTTAGAGGGCGGTTCGTGATTTGCAGAACTATGGATTTTCGTTATGTTCATTCATTATTGAGTTTTAAACTTAATTCCCACTGTTTTATATGAGATGGCGTAACTAGTATTATTTTTGTGGCGTATCTATCGCCTCCCTCACCACTCGCGCAGCACCTCCGACGGAAACGACCAATGAGGCTGCGGGACGCTCCTGACCAATGACCGTCCCAGTTCTTAAGAGAGAAAAGAAGTATAGTATTAGCCTAACGGCTTAAGCAGAAACTACTTGCTTTAACCTTACCGCGACACGCGGAAACATAACCTGTACAAGCATTAAAATACATCTATTTTTCGTTGCGCGTTAAAAATGCTACGGGTGTACCTCCACATTTAAATTTATAACTGCGTTCCTGAAACAATCACCCGCATTTTGATAGAAGTAACACTGAAACTATACCGTATTGAAGTATTGGACATAACCTACAATATTCGGTATTCGAGAGTGAATTCACTTGCACACACTACTTTTTCTATAATATCGGAATTGTCAGGCTCTGAGCAAATGATACAGAATATGCGGGAAGCTTTCTTATTGAAAAAGTACTGTTGAAAGTGATCGCATGCTTCAAGAAGCTTAGAGTGAACATGCTCTATCTGAGACAACGTGCTGAGATTGGTTTAGACGATTCAAAAGTGGCGATTTTGACCTCAAAGACAAAGAACGTCCAGGAGAGTTTTTGTTTTCTACTGGCGTGGAGTCCATTTGTTGCGTGACAGATGGCAAAAGGTCAATTGGCCTTTGGGGATGGCCTCTGGAGGACAATTCTTCGAATAAAATAGAATGTACCGTAAACTATACATAATTTGTTTTATTTTTATTGAATGTTTGACTTACCGAGAGCTTAAGATGTGAACGGCAATTGTGCAATCGGCTCACCGCCCACTCTCCTCGATATATCCCGTTGTAGATAGGTAAGTTTATTATGCAAAGCCGCGTACAAAGAGACACTTAATAAAATGAGAAACTATGACTCGAACGTGATATGTCAGTCACCTTTTTCCGTAATTTGTAGCGCAACAATATAAGCAAATGGTACTAAATTATAACATACATAGGATATTCCACGAGATGTGAGATGATTTTTTACCGACAATTGAACGATTGGTACGTCCGATTAGGTTTTATTTCTTTATTATCCTGTGAAGAGCCTCTGACAGTTTCATATCTGGGATACGAATGGATGAAAAATATTTTCACCGGTTTATTTTAATCGCAAAAATGAGCTCTTTGAATGAGATAATGATGAAATTACAAACAATGCATCGTACGTCTTTAAAGTTGAGAAAAGTGCAAAGATCTTTAATTTTTATAATGCGGAATAATGCGGATTTGAAAGATATTTGAAATAAAAACACTGAACGAGCATTAGGACCGACAGCACTAGAAGCACGGCCATTATGCGAATCCGGCCGTTTTCACCGGATATAAAAACGATGTGAAATCCCATTCGGACTCTATATCAATCCCAAATTTTACAATGGATCGACCTTTTGTCCAAAGCTGTATTGATTTTTCGCGAAAAAGGAAAATTTAAGCGGAAAACTGACGAGAGAATTCTGTAAGATTTAGCACCTGATTTAGTCCTTTGCCCGAAACTCAAGAAATCTTTGACGAAATTGCATTACAGTTTTTGTTACCATCAGTAGGTAATTCACATACTATTAAGTATTTACCCGGTCAATACTGGAATGTGTGACTACTTAGCCGTGTACTAGCTTAAGCGTCGATTACTAAGACAGTTTTCCTGTTCACCTGATACCGAAACTCAATGAAATATAGCCGCGTATATCAGCGAGGTTTTCCGAAGTTTTCTTTTGCCCTCGTGTGCAAATGCAGTGAAGTGGTCAATTAAAGAGTGGCTGCGGACAGTACTTTGGCGAGTCTCACGGAATAGGATGGAAATGGGAAGAAAGACGACGTAAGAACCTGAAAAGAATATACGATGGAAATACCAATGAAAAACAAATACCAAAAACGTTCCTTTCAAAGAAATACAATGAAAAAAAATCGGCAATGAAATCGAAACCACTTTGCCGTCAACCATTTATCGATTCAACGCGAAAAGACCCATACATACGTGAACACATTGAAACGAAGAAGTAATATACCTACAGCACCATGAGCAACCCCTCGCACCGCCGTACCACCGATCGTAATGTTTATATCGGCGAGACAGGTGAAATGAATATTTTCTACGAGTGTGCAACGCAAGAGCGTACAGCACGCTGTACCAGTTGATTACATGCGAGTATGGAATATGCGTGCGCCTATATATGACGGACAGTAGAAAAAAATGTTAATTGAACCAGTTTGGAAACTTTCGAACCTGACTCTAGTATATGCCAGTTACGAGCAGGTATCGCGCGCTCCACTGAAACTACAACCGCTGCTCATGCTTTTCACGTGTGTTCTGCCGGACAAAAAAAAGAAAAGAAAGAATTGCCTTGCGGTTTTCTCTCCAGGTGCAAAAGTCTACGAGCTGACAACAACAATATTAACGCAACGAATAATTCTGCAATGGTCGAACGAGCACGCGTGTTCAAGTGCTCCACATTGTCCCGGAAAAGCGGATAAACACTACTGTATTCTGGACAGTGACAGCCATACACGGAATAAATGGCGTGTGTGTAACTCCGCGGATCTATGCTCGATAGAATTTCATCTCGACTTTAAATCTCGTTGATGTGCTTCTTTCGCGTCGGGGCCTCATATATATGCACTACGTCGCCACCACCTGCTGCCGCGGTGGACTCGCTCGTTCCCGTTGAGTAGTAATTTTACGCAATCGCATAATTCTCTTCCATCTCGGCAATATAACTAATTTCCCGGCGCTGCGTGTGATCGATAGCCTTGCGCCTATAGATCTACGATGTACTGTGGTATATAACTACTGGCTAAACGTCCCACGTCGAGGAATTAGCCTGTATACATGAACATCGTATATATATATATATAGAGAGAGAGAGAGAAACTTTACGGGATATACATCTAAAATAATTCCCGTCGATCTATCAAATTGCTTTATTAACTCTTCCCTTCGTACTTTCTTCATTCGAGGAATAACGCAGACACGTTCTTCCTGTACGTCACAGTTGCGTACGCTGTTGCTAATGGTACCCTCGAGCTTGAAATTGTACCATACAGTTACCGCACAAATACGTATATAATGTACTATATGGGGTGGTCCCGAAAGTATGGAATATCCGTACTCCCGCAGCCTTAAGGGATACCATTCTAGCGGCAGAAAAAAGGCCTAAGTTTGATTATTTATTTTGGGAGTATGAAAAAAGCAATAGGATTTCTTTTCGGAGGGTTTATTTAACACATAATAAAGTATAAAAAAAAATGTATTATTATTTTGATACAAAATGGCGGCGACAGAGACCATCTTGAAAATTGTCTTTTTTAAACTGGGAGGACGTATTACTTGAACACAGTTGCATAGAATGATTTGAAATTTTCATAGTAGCTTCACAATTACATTCTCTATCGGAGTACGTAGCCGTTTTTTGATTTAATGTCAATTTTTTTTTATAAACAATTTTTTTTCTTTTTTTGGCAAAAAATTGATTCCTAACTTAAGGGGTGAAATAGGGTTAGACGGTTCAAACATCGATTTTTTTTTATTTCATAAATTGTTAGTAAAACTATTGAAAAATATGTTCCCAAAATTTTAAACGAAAATTCCGACTCGTTCTATTGTTATAAGCCATTAAGGGAGGGAATAGGGTCAGGACAGCGTTTTCTCAATGATTTTCATGAATTTTCTGATAGTATAAAAAATGAATATAATTTATTGAAACTTTGAAAATATTTTATACATATATTTAAGTATATACTATAAAATTTTTGAAGAATTTCCTTGAAAAACACCGAAGATATTAGCGACCCCATATTGCAGGTCACAATCAGACCCAGCATTTTGCGTCTTTTCAAACGCGTTTTTCTGAAAACGACTTTTTTTGAACTTGCGTACACGCTAGTTTGAAAAGTTTTCAACCAATCGTTTTGAAAATTAGCAGTTACTTTCTTCATAGTATTGCGCTCTATATGAACCTAAAATCGGAATATTATCATTATTTAAAATAATTTTTTTTTTGCAAATAAAGTTGTAAAAAATGGCAAAAAATCTTGCTTTTTTGTTTTCACCCCTGTAAAAAATGCAATCTTCTATTTTTTTGATAGCATTTAGGTTCATATAGAAGAGAGACATATAATAAAAGTAAATTCCAACCTCGTTTGATTTCAGATGAAAATTGCGGCTTCCAGAATGTACGCAAAATGCTGAGTCTGATTGTGACCTGCAATATGGGGTCGCTAATATCTTCGGTGTTTTTCAAGGAAATTCTTCAAACATTTTATAGTATATACTTAAATATATGTATAAAATATTCTCAAAGTTTCAATAAATTATATTCATTTTTTATACTATAAAAAAATTCATGAAAATCATTGGGAAAACACTGTCCTAACCCTATTTCCTCCCTTAAGGGATAACATTCTAGCGGCAGAAAAAAAGGCCTAAGTTTGATTATTTATTTTGGGAGTATGAAAAAAGGAATAGGATTTCTTTTAGGAGGGTATATTTAACACATATTGGAGTATGAAAAAAAAAATGTTATTATCATTTTGATACAGAAAGGCGGCGACAGAGCCGATTTTGAAAATCGTCTTTTTCAAACTGGGAGGACGTATTACTTGAACACAGGTGCATGGATTTATTTGAAATTTTGATAGTAGCTTCACAATAACATTCTCTATCGGAGTACAAAACCGTTTTTTGATTTAATATACACTTTTTTTTTATAAACAATTTACTGCTCTTATTTTGGCAAAAAATCGATTGATTTTTTCAAAAGTGCACCATTTCAACAAAATTTGATTAAAAAAACAACCCCGACGTATTCCCATAGCCAATAGTATATAGATTATAAAATTTGTTGGTTTTTTGTTCCAGGTCTTAGACTTTACGAGAAAACCGTTCTCCCCTGAAGGTGTTTTAAAAAAATACAGTTTTCAAGACGGGCTCTGTCGCGGCTATTTTGTATCAAAATGATAATTAAACATTGTTTCATACTTCAATATGTGTTAAATAAATCCTGTGAAAAAAAATTCTATTCCTTTTTTCATACTCTCAAAATGAATCATCAAAGTTAGGCCATTTTTTCTGCCGCTAAAATGGTGTCACTCCTAATCTGACAAACCCACTTTTCAGGATGATTCTCAAAACTCTTCCACTTCGATCAATGAAGAGCTTCGATAAGACGTGCGTCTTTTACGTCCTTGCGGATGGAATTGTATGTTCGTGACATTATCTATTTAGGTCGAGTTAAGGCCAAGTTGTTTAAAATGTTTCGAACAATCGACGAACCACGGCACGATGTTCTGCTGAGACTTAGCAGAATTGTTGTACCGATATATCGTAGTTTTTTAAACATTTCTTCGGAGTACGGTAATTTGTTTTCGGTGACGAAAGTGGCGTGTAAAGTCTCGTATATTATATTCGCACGCAACGATAAACGTTTTATCAAGTCGTCGATGACCGGAGGTCGTGAAGAAGATCGTCGGGGTATACCATGAAAAAAAAAAGAAAATATCCTCTCCGAGAAGGGCAAATTGCTTTATCAACGTAAGGCTACACGGTCCGGTGGTGAGAAGGACGAGAATCCACATGACGCACAGCCGCACTGGTCAGAAGACGTGCTCATAGGGTGTCCGTCATGGAAAAGTTCATGTGGTGCTTGCTTATTTATTTTCATTATTATTTTTTTTTCTTTTATCGGTATATCCGACGAGGATGCACGAGGATCTACGTGATCCATACGCCACACGTATATGCATTCCCCTGTGCATTTATATCGGTGGCGCATCTCGCGACAGCGGTGGCTGTATAAGCGGTGGCTTCCACCGCACGTCGTCGGATGCAAAACGACTGCGTCTCTCGCGCGGGAATGAAAGGGATTCCTCAGGTTTATAAACGTTCCGCGCCGACGAAGATCGGGCTCCATTTCACGCTTAATTATGGTTTAAGGTATTCTGAAGATTCTCGCCGATCCGGCAATCGGTCTTTCCGCCCCTATATGTATGGTTCCAGCGGTCTCCGCGAAAGCCCCAGCAATGCTCACGTAAACACTGAAGAATATCGAGGGGGGGGCGAGCATTTACTTCGGTAAGTTACTAAGTACTGCCCGTATGATCAATCTCAAGGCATATATATACAGGATGTCCCAAAACTAGCACGTCAAAGTAACACAGGGGTTAAATTGGCTCTGGACCTTTCAGAATAAACAAATATGACCTCAGTAAAAGCCTCATGGTTTTCGAGAAAAATTGTCTTTTTTTATTTTCGTAACAATCGCTACCTACTACTTGTTATTCCGCTGCCATTACTATGAAAATCTAAATCGTAAGCAAATCAAAATCCAAATTCACACCGAATCCTAAAGTGTTCAGAAACACAAACGAAAGCTGTGAGATAACACGAATAGCGATTTTCCAAAAAATCAAGAAAGACGATTTTTCTCGAATACCATGGGACTTTCTGATAGGTCCGGAGCCAATCTAAGTGTCACTCGGGCGTGCTAGTTTTGGGATACCCTGTAAATATAAGAGCCATTCCACGATATTGTGGCCAACTGATATTTCGAAATTTTTCAAAAATTCTAGACTTAAGGTAGTAGTTTGGTAACTTAAGTCGATTTTCATGTCTTTTTTGGAGCGCGTTTTTTTGTAGGAAAATAAAAATGAATCGTTTTGGATATTTAGGATGTTTTTATTTACATATTAAAGATACAAAAAAAAAATTTTTTGAAAAAATGTAATAGTTTATTATTATTATTATTATTGATCGAAGTTGGCACGTCGAAAAAAAAGCGCGTGGGTGGCTCCGGTGATTTTGGCCCTTGATGTTATCTGAAATTAAAAATTCTTGATAATTCTTAATCTATAGACATGTCATTCTGGTCGGAACTACTGAAGTTAAATTTCATGGATAAATAACAAAATGGCGAGCAAAATAAAAGGACTTTTTTTTCCAAAGTCCGCCATTTTGTTATTTATCCATGAAATTTAACTTCAGTATTTCCGACCAGAATGACATGTCTATAGATTAAGAATTATCACGAATTTTTTATTTCAGATAACATCAAGAGCCAAAATCACCGGAGCCACCCACGCGCTTCTTTTTCGTGGTGCCAAATTCGATCAATAATAATAATAATAATAATAATAATAATAATAAACTATTAAATTTTTTCACACAAATTTTTTTTTGTATCTTTAATATGTAAATAAAAACATCCTAAATATCCAAAACGATTCGTTTTATTTTCCTACAAAAAAACGCCCTCCAAAAAAGACATGAAAATCGGCTTAAGTTACCAGACTACTACCTTACATAAAATTAATGTACTATGTGGTTAGCAACAGTACCAAATTTTATGATCTTATGTGCTTCCGCTTACAACAAAATGCTATTGGTGTTTTAATGCTCCATCGGAAGAGAAAAATCTTTAATTCTGTTTTGATGTTTTAATGAAAATTACCGCATAATATTTTTAGAAAATGTACGTCGTTCCGAAAAAGAGCCATTCCCTATTGAATTCTAATTTTTTTCCATACCATTCTCTGAATCTACAACAAATTGTAACCAAAACCGATAATTCGCAACCTCAGGGATTCATAAAGTTACAATTAAAAATGTTATTTTATTAAAAAATAAAATACTTTATTTAACATGTTTTTCGGAAGAAAAAAAAATGTCTGTGGGCTTCCGTTTACAACAAAATGCTATTAGTGTTTTAATGCTCCATCGGAAGAGAAAAATGGTTAATTCTGTTTTGATGTTTTAATGAAGATTATCCGTGATATTTTTAGAAAATATACTTCGTTCCAAACGAGAGCCATTCGCTATTGAATTGTAATTTTTGTCCTCTCTCATTCGCTGAATCATGAACGAATTGTAACCAAAACCGATAATTCACAAACTCGGGAATTCTTAATCGCAAATCTCGATTAATACAAATAAAAAAAATAATTTTATTTGATAAAAAAAATAAAATACTTCATTTTACATATTTTTCTAAAATCGTACTCGAACCGACAATTCGCAAACTCAGGGATTCTTAATCGCAAATCGCCATTAATAAAAATAAAACAAATAATTTTATTTTATATTATTAATTTTATTTTATTAAAAAATATTTCATATTACATGTTTTTGGGAAGAAAAAAAAATGTCTATGTGCTTCCGTTTTCAGAAAAAAAATCTCAAGTGCTTCCGTTTACAACAAAATGCTACTAGTGTTTTAATGCTCCATCGGAAGAAAAAAAATCGTCGATTCTGTTTTCACGCTTTAGTGAACATTATCGCATGATATTTTTAGAAAATATACTTCGTTCCAAAAAAGCGCCATTAGCTATTGAATTGTAATTCTTGTCCCCTCCCATCCGCTGAATCTACAACGAATTGTAACCAAATCCGATAGTTGGCCAACTCAGGGATTCCTAAACGCAAATCGCGATAAAAATAAATAAAACAAAAAAATGTTATTTTATTAAAAAATAAAATACTTCATTTTACATGTTTTTCGAAAAAAAAAAAATGTCTAGTTTGATTATATGAATGGTACCTATATTCAAGTATACGTGAGAATTTTTTTTATAAAAAATATTCAAAATAGCGCCAATGGTACCTCGTTAAATAAAAGCACTTATTTCGACGATGCTCTCCTGCTGAGCGACTGGTCCGAAGCAAAATAACAGGATATGATTTTAAAGCTAAGATAACCTAAAAATTCGGTCGAATACATTTTTTTATTTCGAGAATATAAAAAAATCTTTGCCGTATAAACAAAAAGTGCAAAAATTCATACATTTTTTGTACATTCGATCGGAGTAAAAAATTGAAAAAAAAAAAAACAAAATTTAGTCACAATCTAGCCAACTGAATTTCAAGATAAAGGAGTGAAGCATATGCCGTTTAAGGTAGTAGTCTGGTAACTTAAGCCAATTTTCATGTCTTTTTTAGAGGGCGTTTTTTTGTAGGAAAATAAAAACGAATCGTTTTGGATGTTTAGGATGTTTTCCAAAGTCCGCCATTTTGTTATTTATCCATGAAATTTAACTTCAGTAGTTCCGACCAGAATGACATGTCTATAGATTAAGAATTATCAAGAATTTTTTATTTCAGATAACATCAAGAGCCAAAATCACCGGGACCACCCACGCGCTTTTCTTTCGAGGTGCCAACTTCGATCAATAATAATAACAATAGTAAACTATTAAATTTTTTCAAACAATTTTTTTTTGTATCTTTAATATGTAAATAAAAACATCCTAAATATCCAAAACGATTCATTTTTATTTTCCTACAAAAAAACGCCCTCCAAAAAAGACATGAAAATCGGCTTAAGTTACCAGACTACTACCTTAAATTTCGAGTGAATCGATAACTAACTTTTCGATGATATCATGTCCACGAATTTAAAAGATTTTAAATTCATCAGATTCGACAAAAATTCGTCCGAATTTTCAGGACTTTGCTTTACGGCCTCAAAACATCAAAATATCAGTGATAACATTTCTCGTATCCAAACAGAACCATCCGTAGTGTCCTATCTTGAAAAATGCGCGTTAGAATTGTCACCATAAATTGCAATTGACACTCGGTTACCTGTGTTCATAAACCCATTATTATAACAACGCGAGTTGTAGTTGAGCCGTGTTGCTTTCGACACCGGTCTTCCCAACCTTGAAATAGCGGAAGATATTTTCTATCGCGCAAACAAAAAACAATATTTTACACAGACATTGGTTCTTCTTCCCTGCAATTACGTACCACGGATAAGTGATTAGTGACGATTGAATGAACCCAAGGTTAGAAAACACCTCGGTCTAATTATTTCTGACCACACATTCCGAATCTCTTGGTAATCATAATTTCATTCGAAAATCACAATTTACGGACGTAAGCCATATTAAATATTCATGGGAATGAATCTCTTGATCGACTGCCACCTGCCGTCTGATACACGTACCCGCGATCAAAAGGCGTTCCCGCGATGCTTCCCTCTTCGTGATCGAATTTTTTTTTCTTTCCGTCAGGGTGTCGCGTCCGTGGGTATGCGTTCGTAATGCGCTTGCGTGTGTTAATCCTCTTTGATACGCACGACTATCGCGTTCGAGGTTGGCGATGCGTGTGCTGTAAGAGAAGATCCCAGAGACGACCGCCTCTTGCTGGGGTATTAAGGCCTTTGCGTATATACAAGGAGAGGTAATACGCTCGTTGACGTGGAGTCCTGGAGTCGTTTGACAGGGCGACTCGTTCACGTGGGCAGAGAGCACACAAAGTACACCGGCAGCCGTCTCGCCGATACATACTATCGATAGTTTTGTGTCGGACGTTCGTGCAAACCTTATGATACGCACGCACTGTGCTACATACAGTACTCGTCAGTCGAAGTGGAGTAACATTATTTTAATCGATTTCAACGACACTCGAAAAGTCGATTACGAAAAACCAATAAGGAACTGTCTGGAGCAGGGGGAACAGGGCTCGATGATCGTTCGTCAGTCCAATTCTCCAGCCATCCATTTATCCATTCATCTATCCGTCGATCCATCTATCTCCAGTAAATATACTCTCACTTCATTTGGTAACTGCTGTAGCTATCAGTCTGATTCCAAAAATTGAAACTGTCACGTACAAAAGAAATATAGGAGTTATAAGACTCTGTCAGGAAGCAAAATGTTCTTTTTCGACCGCAAACAACATGACTTACTATTTATTTATCTAAACTTTGTGGTAAGAAAATTATGGTGGCTTTTATTTAAGATATATTTTGTGTTATCTGTGAAGAAATTTGTTAGGGTGGTTCAGCTTCCAGGCAAATCACGATCGGGATTTGTTCGGGACAGCCCATCAAGGGATTCTTCTCCGGATTCTAGATGGATCGCGGGTCGTACCATGATTAGCGCAGAGAGGCAAAACGTGAAATGTATAAATTGAAGTTTTTGGTTTTAGTAAATCGGACTTGTTGTCATTTTCCCGTGAAATATCCATAGATATTTCCGGATTTTAACAAAGCATTACCTTTTAGGATTCCAGCTGGATCCCAGGTTGTAAACCGATTAGATACATGTGCTACGTGAAAAGGTATGATATCTTATGCGCGAAACGCGACACTCCTGTTTACAACTTCAGTACGTTATTCGAGTGTAGGGCTCGTGGTTATATACCGCAGATTTTGTAAGAAACATTTGTGGTTCAATTATGTACATTTCATCATAAAGTAAAAAACACAAGCACTTCGCGGTGTAGCAAGTATAAAGAAGTTTCCCAACCGGCCGCCAGGTGGAGAGCGACGCGAGGTTTTCGCGTCTGCGAATGAGGCCTCGTGGGGTATAAGAATGGGGCTCGCTCAGATTGATATTGAGTAACTCAGTGCCGCCTTCGGGGATATAGTGATGTGCACCCACCGAAACCAAATAAATGTTCATTTTTATTTTATATTTCGTTTACCGAATCTCGAGTTTCTATTTTACTACATTTTATTTTATCGCTGAACAAATGGTAAGGAAAGGGATAGGAATTTGTGCATGGGATGTAGTGAGAATTTCGTCGTAAATAAATGGTTAAGTTTTACATATCACATTTCTTTTATTCATTTAGAATCTTCAGATTTACGAAAATTCTACACAACATCTGCGAATCTACAGTTACTCTCGATACGTGCACACCGTGTGCACCTTCTGCAGTCTGACGGCAATCTCGCGCTAAAATAAGCTACTTAATGCAGCCACGGCTATATGTATATACGACGTGCACATACCAAAAATATATGGGACATATCCATGTCAGAAAATACAGAGTCGCATGCCATTCGGCGTTTCTCGATGACTGGGGCACTTGCCGCTTGATTGCCTTCCCTGCCTAATGAAACATCTCGCTAACTAGCTACGTTGACTCTTAGTCGTTGCGTTGCCCTGACAAATATTATGCCTTATGCAGATATTGTTATAGCCCTTTTTGCAAATGGCATGGCACTTTGAGTCATCAGCAAGACTTGAAGTTTTATTAAAGGAGAGAGGTTATGGGGAGGGAGAGAAATCGGGGGGGGGGGGGGGCAGAGAGAGAGAGAGAGAGAGACGTTTAAAGGCGAACAGGAATGAAACATTAATGTTTAAAGGCACAAATGAACGAAACATGGACGTTTAAGGCTATGCATGGACGAAAAAGCAAACGTTGTTGCATCAGGGTATGCGCGAATACGGTCAGAAAGATAAAGCTCGCAGCAAATCCGCGTTTTACATGTGATATTATACGTAGCTCACAAATGCGAGGCGACAAGGATGGGACGAATGAACGACCGACGTGGATAAGAGTTTGAAAAATTCGTACGGTTCACGGCCCCTTCCAGGACCCTCTGTGTGTTGTCACGGTATATATGCGATACACATGCACGCGACGATTATTACATATGTTTCTCGTCGGTCCTGCTTGTATTGCCGTACGAACATGTACCAACATGAGCAAGCTTAATCCATTGACATATTGCACATCTATGATTGCAAAGTGACCTATTGATGCTCTGCGATAGACTAATTTTTTTTGCACGCATTGACAATAATGTGAATCATATATCGACAATGCCTACCATTGACTCAAATTGTGCGTCAGTCAGTATACAATTACTGGTGGCACAGTGGGGATGGTTGTAACGTATGATGTGCAAGTCCCATCTGTGCCAACTCCCATGTCCATTTCCCATCATGTCCAATTCCTGTTGTGTGCAACTGCTTTCGTGCCCACCTCCTATGCCGTTCAACTAAACTCGCGCTGCTTCAGTTTTGGCAATTCGTTCGATCCGACCCGGTTGAACTGTCGGACGTCCAAGGCCCCTGTGTCCAACTGTCTTCACGTTCGAATAGGGGTGTGTGTACATTAGACTCGCGATGTTTATACGAAGTGTGCCTTTGTTCGCTTGTCTCTCCGGAGGGCGAGTCTAATGTACACACACCCCTCACTCGACCGTGAAGGCAGTTGGACACTCAGGAGTTGGGGATGGACACGTGGGACATGGGATCTAGTTAAACGCCATGGGAGTTGGGCACGAAGGCAGTTGCACACAACGGGAGTTGAGTATGATGGGATTTGGGCATCGGAGTTGGCGCACATGGGACTGACACATCATATGGTTGCAACGATGGTTGCAACCATATGATGTGTCTGGACAAAGCATTTATGATCGTAGCGAGAGGTCAAAACTGTGGGGCATTCCCCACAGTTTTGACCTCTCGCTATGATCATAAATGCTTTGTCCAGACTTATGGATCGAAATATTAAATTATAAGCATAATAGGTGCATCCAAATTGACAGCAGGGCACGCTCGGTCGGTGGGCGGCTCCAGCGGTGTTAAAAGTTAAGCGGGATTGGCCACGATCAATACTGAGATAGGTAGCCGCACAGTTCTGCACTGGCTTGCGCCCTAACTATTGTGCGGGAGGCAGTAAAAGAATTAATAACAGCGAAAAAGCAGAAAAATTAGAAGCGATTTCCGGTGGTATTACTGGGTGTCTGGCAGGCTTATTGTTTATTTAAAATGTAATTGTCGCATGGAAACGAGAAGTTGAAAAGATAAAACGCATAACTCCTATTTTTGCTCATTGGGCACCCGGAAGTTAAAAGTATTAAAATTCGGTAATTGATTGAAAATGGGAGTTCGGTAAAAATCGCCAGAAAGCCAACAGTCACCACGACTATTTCAGTTATGTCTTTCAACTAACGGCGTCCAACATAATGTTTATGATTGTCCTATAAATGGAATTACGATGGGAACAACTGTTCTCTTGGATCGAAGGAACTGCTTGTCATAAATCTGAACGACTTCATAAAATTAGTTAAAATCCTAAAGTTGTTTTATTATAGTTAAAAAAAACTTTTTTTTCTCAGCGCACTGTTCGTATATGTTCTCGCGCTCGTGTGATACATATCGTCAAATAAAAATATCTTCATCGCTCCCTCGGTTGGCTGTTAAACGAGTAAAAACTCATCGGACACTTAGCATCATAAATTTCATTCTCTTGTTTTGTTGTTCGCGATATATCCCAATGAGAATTCCTTCGCGCAGGTTAGCAATAGTGCATACACTCGCTCGTTCTCTATCTCTCGTACTCGCGGTATGTCTGTCAGCATATAAGAAGGGATGGTGCGTGGCAATCAAGCCCCTGCGCTCTCTATCTCGTCTGATGAACGACGATTGAAAATCGGCATTGTTTCTTAATTACCAATTAGCGGTTAATCATCGGCGAGCAGGTGGATCGTCAAACTGGTCGATCATCGGCGCCGATACGAGACAGTAAGGAGCGCGGGATGTGGAGGGAACGATCGACGACGTTGAACCACGATGCGAGCCGATGAATAGCCGGAATACTACGAGGAGAAACGGCGTACATGGGACTTGAGGAAGATGAGAAGGATAAGCGAATAGAGAGAGAGACGCGATGAAACAAAAGAAAGAAAAATACAAAAGAAGATGATAGAAGAAACGAAATGGTCGTGAGAGGGCGAAAACGCAGGAAGAGGTTGAAGAGGAAAATAATAATTGGAGGCGATACTATAATACAGTAGAGTCTCACGTAAGCCGTCTGTATATGGTCACCACTGAGATAGGAAGTCTCTCATACGTCAATCCATCATCCCGATTCCGTCATGCAATTCCGAAAGAGATGCGAAGCGACATTTTGCCATAAACGTGTGATAAGACGCATGCCCATATGATTCATGTCGAGCGTGTCACATGCAAAGCAAAATTGAGCAGATGAAGACAATGATAATGACGGAGAATGAATTTACGAGAGAGCCGACTGTACCGTTGTCAAGGTGGTAAGAATTTTTGCGAGATCCACGCATAGAAACGAGAATCGGAGTACGGGCAATAGCGTCAGCAGGAGCGCCAAAGCACACGTATTATTAATGTCACCGTTGGCATTGCTTCGCGGTTTTCTTTACGACCGTGGACCTTCCTACCGATCTTCCCTCTTCTTGCAACGCGAGAACTACCTGAGTCTACCTCTATCCACGGTGAGCCAATACGAACGGGCCCATAATATAATACAAGAGAGGCGGAGAGAGGAGATAATAGTCGTACGCCCGTCGAGAGATATCTCGGATGCTGATGCTACTGCACGAGAGTAGAGTATGTAGATCCAATAAGGGAGCTTCTCTCTCTCTCTCTTCCTCCTCTCTTTCTCCATCTTTATATATATGTAACCACTGGTATCGTACGAAAGAGCGTAACTCACGGGATTTAATATGTAAAGTGACATGAGTTACGCCCTTTTGTTTAACAGCAGGCAGATTATATGCTTTTGTTTGGATTCGTTCGGATTGTGAAGGCATGTGTGCGCGTGTTTCGTTGCGTTTACCGCACACTAGAACTTTCCTATCACTTGCTTCTGTCCCGGAGGCTGCTTGCGAGCAACACAGAAGCGAGAGTTATCAAGTGTGTGAGTATGTGCGCTGTGCTCGCGTATGGAATCCGCGAGAGAAGGGAAGAGATCTAACGGGGGCTTGGGTTTTACTCCGCGGGCTTCTCGGAGCGTAAACGGGCCGAGAGAGCTCTTTCTCTGCGATGCTGCGCATCATTACCGCGCGCACGAGGCCCCGCGGCACTCTTTGTACCTGGCACGTAATTTCTTCGCTATCGGAGAGTGCGTTTCGCGTATTTCCTCGATACACACACACATATATATATATATATGTGCCGACGGGTGTTTAAATAGGCTCCCGGAACGAGCATTGACAATGCTCGTAATTTTGCGCAATAATACGTCCAAGGTACATAATATCCTGTGCATACGAGGTAAAATTTCTTTTTAAACTTAAAGAGAGTACGGTTGAAAATATAGTTAAAAACAAAATCGTAAGATAATTCTTTGAGGGAAGGATTAATGCACGCAAATTGTCGTTTTATTGCCGCTCATAATCCCAGCGAAGAAATGCAAGTGAACGAATCGCGCACCGCTCGCTATAATGCCGGACGGTTTCGAAATTACTGGTTTCTTAAGCGGCGGAACAAAATTATGCGGTGAAAATAAATTTCATTTTATTTGTAAATAAAGGGAGAAATAGGGTTGGACGGTTCAAAAAATTGATTTTTTTTTATTTCATAAATTGTTAGTAAAACTATTGAAAAATATGTTCCCAAAATTTTAAATGAAAATTCCGACTCGTTCTATTGTTATAAGCCATTAAAGTGAGTAGCTCTCCTTCAGGTCCCGAGCGCGCTATTTTTTCTTAACGCGGTAGTCTGGTCTAGAAATTTGAAAAAATCGATTTTTTTTTTCATTTTCTTATTCCTTAGACCTTTCTTCATACGCTCCTGAAAACCGTTTATTGATATTTCAAAAATTAGCCGAGAAATAAAAAATCTAAGCAAGCCGCGGGCTCAGGTAGCGCGGTCGGGAAGCAGCTGCGCGGACGGTGTCAAAACTTTTAACGCGTTTATCTCAGAACTATGTTTTTCAAATCGGCGCCCACGATATCTCGATAGTTATCGAGATATCGCTCGATCGGTCCATTAGTTAATGGACCGATCAAGCTCAAATTTTGCACGTACCTTAGGAAGCCTGTTTCCGAGGACTGGTAGCAGAATTGAGTCGAACAATACTTTTGCCGACATTTTATAACTCGTCGAATACCCGAACATGTATGAAATATCATTAATGAAAGTTCAACAGGCCGTCATTTTGTCAAAAAAATTTTTTAAGTACCAATTCTGCTACCAGTGCTCAGAATACTCATACAGATTGAGAATATATATATATTTTTTTTTTCAGATGCATACAACATCGTCCAGAGTGGGCGCCGATTGAGGCGGCTTTCGGCGCACCATGTTGCAACAAAGCAAAAAACTACATGAAAATATTTAAAATAATTTTTTTTTTTAATGTACAATTCTCTAAGGATCAATAAATGCACGTGTAAATTTTCATCAAGACAACTTCAACGGTTTAAAAATTATTGCACATTAGAAATGACGTCAATAATCTCGCTCTAGACCAGACTACCGCCTTAAAACGACTTTTTTTGAACTTGCGTAAACGCTAGTTTGAAAAGTTTTCGACCAATCGTTTTGAAAATTGGCAGTCACTTTCTTCATAGTATTGCGCTCTATATGAACCTAAAATCGGAATATTATCATTATTTCAAATAATTTTTTTTTGCAAATAAAGTTGTAAAAAATGGCAAAAAATCATGCTTTTTTGTTTTGACCCCTGTAAAAAATTCAATTTTCTATTTTTTTGATAACATTTAGGTTCATATAGAAGAGAGACATGTAATAAAAGTAAATTCCAACCTCGTTTGATTTCAGATGAAAATTGCGGCCTCCAGAATGTACACAAAATGCTGAGTCTGATTGCGACCTGCAATATGGGGTCGCTAATATCTTCGGTGTTTTTCAAGGAAATTCTTCAAAAATTTTATAGTATATACTTAAATATATGTATAAAATATTCTCAAAGTTTCAATAAATTATATTCGTTTTTTATACTATAAAAAAATTCATGAAAATCATTGAGAAAACGCTGTCCTAATCCTTTTTCCCCCCTTAAGTTGATTCCATTTAGTATTTGCGTCGTATATACGGAGGAATGGATCGAATTGTTTACAAGCATATGCTGCCCATAAATAATTATTGGAAACAGTGTTTCCTAAAATAATTCTGCACCCTTTCGCCATAATTTTTCATATGACGCATGGAATGTCCGTCAATGCTTTCCGCATTGTTTGAGAATTTTGTGGAATGATATAGTACAATAATAACTCACATCGTTCGGGTAAACACACAAAACTTCGAGAAAATATCGCGCAAGATCGATCGCGCGATCCGGTTGACTTTCCGATAGCGCGTAACGGCGACCCCGCAAAGTTTTAGTTTCATTTTTTTTTTTTTTCATTTTTTATTCGTTGTTATGGCAGCGGCATACAGCATATAAACACAGAAAATAAAACGTGTTCCCTTTTGATTGATGGCGCGGAGAGGATCGTTCTCATCCTCTCGTTGCTTCGGGTTATTGAAATATTGGCATAGAAACGAATGAGGGATAAAAGAGGAAGAAGGGGTACGGCATATACGATAGCGGATATATAGGACGAGCGAGTGAGAGAGAGCTTTTACGCAGTGAAGTATAGCGTGAGGGTGGAAGAGGTCGTTGGTGGTGGACGAAAGGAAAAGAGGGAAACAGCGAATGAGAGAGAAAGCAGCCGTACAGATCGAAAGAGAGAGAGTGAGAGAGAGAGAGAGAGAGAGAGGGAGGCAGAAAGAGAGCTTGGTCCCTTGTGAAAGTTCCCTTTACCTTGATGACAAAGAGCCACGAGCGAACAGGCGAACCTCACTCAATGGAACGGACGAATGGTTATGGAAACAGCATTTAATTTGCATAGAAGGAGCCTCTTTGTCGAGAGTCGTGTGGAAAGAGGAGAAAAAGAAAGAAATGACGGGCGAGAATCCAACCGAGAGAAACAGAGACAAGAGACCGAAGAGAAATGAGAAGAAGAGGAGGGGCCGGGGGTGTGGGGAGCGGACGTAAAGAGGCGGCTTGAGAAGTACTCTTCACTCCTGGCGATGTGAAAAGAGCATTGTCCTTTATCTATCGATTCGATCGTATATTTTATTCAGATTACGCGCTGCCCGCGAACAGCGGATCTCTTTATGATTAGGCATCGCCGCCTATGGTCGAGGCGCGAGATGATGTTTGTCCCGGTATATACGCAAGGGAGACCACTGCCGGCGAGGGGAATTCAA
This sequence comes from Oxytorus armatus, assembly GCA_958009045.1. Taxonomy (NCBI): domain Eukaryota; kingdom Metazoa; phylum Arthropoda; class Insecta; order Hymenoptera; family Ichneumonidae; genus Oxytorus; species Oxytorus armatus. The sequence continues at coordinate 33,150,842 of OY253745.1, read as the reverse complement.
CGTATTTCTATCAGAGAATGCCCTTCGTTTGCGTCAATAACTTCAATGGGGCCAATTTTTCATTCCATCGAGGATTTCTTCTAATTACCATTGCGAAGCTTATCGAGAATGCGCGTCTCTTTGTTAAGATCGTTCGCGACACTCCCCAATTTCTTCATTGGCCTAGCTAACAGTCAGTGGAATTAGATATTAGCGACGAGCACATACGAGCTTTTACTAACATCGAGTTTATGGATATGCGCGTCTACATTTCGGTCCTCGTAGTAACTTGAAAGATAATCCTTCGATTGTAAACAAATTGCAATTGCATTAACGATCCTGGTGGTTGAAAAAAGAGGCCTAAGTAGCCCTAGCTAGTAATTGATCGCAATCTTTTTGTTGTTGCGAAAAAAAAAACGAAGAAAGCTATACGTTCATTCTTGATAGTCCCTTGAACAGTTTTCGTTGGCGTATTGCTACCGCAGTTCACTTTGCTTTTATGCCCCGAGCATTTTTCACTGTCGTACATTTAAGGGGCTACATCGCTATGTCGAAGATTCAAAGACGTGCTGCTCAAAACAGAATGAATTGATCGGCGCTCGTCGTTTGTTTGTCGAACGAACCATTGCACCGAACGTCGGGACATACACAGACATGCACACACGTTGTCAGCTTGAATCGCGTCCGCTTCGCGGATGAATGATGGGAGGCAATGAAAATTCCATGGTGCTCTTTCTTCGGTTATATATACGGGCGACGACGAGAACGGTCGAGGTTCGCGAGTGTTAATTAACAAGATTGATCAACCGACTGACATAGGGAAACAGGTTCTCTCTTGGGACGGGCTGCTTTGCGATGAAAGCTTCTTTCTTTCTGTTTTTTTTTTTTTTCATATGAAACAGATCCCCGCTCGCTGTACTGTGGACGCTACAACATACACGCGAGCTCGTCCGCAATGATGCCCTCAGTTAGATATTTCTTCTGTTGCAACTGTGGTACCGGTACCGATCGCTTTATACCGTCTAGTAATAAGCGGAGAGACGGTGAACGCGCGGTGTACTCGGGTAGTACACGATGCTGCGGGATAACGTAACACGAAGAAAAATCGGGAAGAATAAAAATCCAACGATAGTAGTAGAGAATTGCCTGACAGGCAATGCGCAATTGATAAACAAGACCTCAGAACTGACCGTGTGTCGGGAATTTTTCTTCCGAGAGTTTCTCAACTGTCTCGGACGACAGATAAAAGACGCGGTACAGCAAACTCTGTACCAGCTTCCACCGTGATAATCAATAAATGATTTTGTGCCGGGTATAAGATCATGAGAGGAACGGGTAGAGCAGAAATATTGTAAATAACCGCTGGGAAAATGGGTTTTCAGCAGGAATAACGAGTCACTCGTATCCACGCGACATAGTGTACGATAAAAGCAATTTCTCACGTCAATAGTGCAGTATAAATGCGGGTGCGCTTAATGGGGTGTATATATATATTGCTATAACTGAGCAAAATAAACAGTACTTATCTTTCTTGTTAGTGCAGATACGATAATTACAGAATGCTTCGATTCCCAAAATACATGGTGTTTGTCACATGTTTTTTCGTTCTTAAGTTCGAGTTCCATCGACTGTCAGTGCTCTAACTGTTATAAAATTTTAAGAATCAGTTACGATCATTCGAATATTGCGAGAGGAATATAAAGGACTCAGGGAACTGGACGCAGGGAATGGAACGCAGGGAACTGGGCGCAGGGAACTGGACGCAGGGAACGGAACACAGGGGCCGAAATACAGAGAATTGGATGCAGGGAACCGGATGCAGGGAACTGGGCGCAGGGAACTGGACGCAGGGAACGGAACACAGGGGCCGAAATACAGAGAATTGGACGCAGGGAACCGGATGCAGGGAACTGGGCGCAGGGAACTGGGCGCAGGGAACAGAACGCAGGGGACTGGACATAGGGAACTGGACATAGGGAACTGGACAGAGGGAACTGGACAGAGGGAACTGGGCGCAGGGAACAGAACGCAGAGAACTAGATGCAGGGAATTGGACGCAGGGAACTGATGGCAGGGTAGTGAACGCAGGGAACTGGACGCAGAGAACTAGATGCAGGGAATTGAACGCAGGGAACTGAACGCAGGGAACTGAACGCAGGGGACTGAACGCAGGGAAGTGAACGCAGGGAAGTGAACGCAGGGAAGTGAACGCAGGGAACTGGGCGCAAGGAACTGGACGGAGGAAGCGGAATGCATGGAATTGGACGCAGGGAATTGGACGCAGGGATCTGAACGCAGGGAACTGGACATAGGGAAGTGGACAGAGGGAACTAGACGCAGGGAATTGAACGCAGGGAACTGGAAGTAGGGAACTGGACGCAGGGAACGGAATGCAGGGAAAGTGGACAAGTACATGTAGCGTGTCCGTTTCGTTCGCCCGCCACTTTTGATAAACAGAAAGGCTTTTTCCACAAAGTATTGACATTATCTTCGTATCTTTTTATACAAATATCGATTTTATACAAAAAGGCATAATATCATTTTATGGTCAAGTTTGTGTAACTATGTCAATTGTTATGAAATATGGAAACAATGTGATAACCCTAGATAAAAGTTTTGGAAACGTGCCTGGATATGAAACCAACTACGAAATCACATAAAGATTTTGATATTAATTTCTCCAGTGGATAACCACTTTCACATCTGAACACTTTGACGATTGGCATGGGAAAAATTCGAGACTACTAAATATGATAGTGAAAGAAGAAAATTAAAAAAAATTTGCGATAAATTTATCGCGAAATTGTAAGGATCACTTATGATGATTAGAATATTGCGCGAGGTATATAGAGGACACAGAGAACTGGACGAGGGTGAGTACGGTACTCAAAAGTGATGGTAGTATAATTTTATAAATACTATCTCTCGCGGCAATTCTGGGCAATCGAGAGATCATCGATTCGCTCGCACGATCTCTCTCGTCACTTCTTGTATCACACTCGTCTTGTTCGGTGATATTTCTTTTATTCTTCTCTCTAATATCTTTTGTCCGATATTTATTCATACCTATCGGGCGTTTTCTCATCATTTACATATATAAAAATTATTAATATATAAAACATGGTGACGCGCGCTCTACATTTCGAAGCAGAGTCGCGTCCGCTCATCCAGAAAACCATTGGAAAATCCATAGGACATTTATAGATGAGTGATCGATTTCAATGTGTATATCCATTTTGTTACCGAGGATCTATACGACCACGTTTTGGTCCACATAGATATAGAGAGAGAGAGAGATATAGAAAGGATGACAAATGACCCGAACATAAGAGAAATACTGATAAGATATCTTGTATAGTCCGTCTGGTATGTGTATGGTGTGCGTGTGTGTTTGGAATAGGGTGAATGCGTAACCGATCGTAACCCGAACAATTATCGATAGTTTTGTGGCATCAATAAACGATTAAATGATAAATAAAATAATTTGTAACAATATTACAAAGTTAATTGTGATTCGACTGTTCACTGTCAAGCATTCGTCATATCGAACGTTGATCAATCATTTGTCTATTTATACAAGTGAATGAAATGTATCCTGATATTTATAACAATATATATCATAATTATAGATATATATCTATGTATGTATATGCAGAAAGATAGAGGAAGGAGAAAAATGTAGCGTACAGTGAATCAACGATTGTTTACGATGGGTAATCAGGCGACATCAAACGACACAGTCCGTGATCATGAAGAGGAATTGTTTACCCAACGTTTCTCCGCCTCCTTCTACCTCGGGGTTCCTGATTCAGTTTTCTGCCGACAACGACGACGATACAACATGTATTTATATTTCGTGACTCCGGCGGTCCCGGGACAACCTACCCATCTTTGTCACAACAATAATGTTAATTTAACCGTCCCATATACCGACAGCCCCTCACTATCCCAACAATTTGCCAGGCACACAAAAAGAGTTGACAACTTGAAAGGGAAATCGAGCCTATTGACACAGTGAGAGCGCAAGGGGGGCGAGTTTGGGACATCGACATTAGTCGTCGACCTCTTTTCCACTCCGGTTTTTAATGCAGAACGATATATATCTATCTCTCTCTTTGGCTCCCGAGACTCTTTTATTCGGTTCTTCATCGACCACCCTGTTGTACGGACCACCACCACCGTTACGACCCTCTAAACATAATATGAAGGGCGCTGAGTGGAGCAAGAGCTGATCGTCCCGGAGCAGTTTTCTATATGGTCTAGTGAACACGATTGTCATATGGAACCACTACAACCTGACTGATTCAAATGGTTACAAGCACATGTCACACAGTCATATAGAACACACACGTGAATAATATAGATGAGAAGATGGTATTACTGTTCTATATACGGATTGGACCGTGTTCATCCTGTCTGTATCGCTTTTATTTCGACTTCCTCTATCATCCCAAATCTCAATGTTCCTTTTCTCTCTGTCACGATCGTAGTTCTCTGTCTCACAGCCGATCTGTCCGTCGCGTACTCCGGGTCCATTGCCCCCTTGTCAACGGGATCCTGCTTCGGAAATAGAGCGAAGTATTGGAGGGGACATGTCGATCGATGGTCTGGCTAGTAGTATCAACAGGCTGGCATCTAGGAGGAAGAACGACCCACCGATCAATCATCCTGCGAGACGTCCTGTAGAGAATCCTGGCGTGAGCTAGTTCACGCTTTTGTTCCAAGTCCCAGAGCATAAACATACGCTTCCCAAACGTGTTTCCCTCGATCTGGACTTATATTTACGATCGATGAATGCCGGATTGCCGCGATTCTCAATCCCATGCATTCATTATCGTTAGGTTCATATGTCGTTATGAATATCAGATTATCAGGATACTATATATGACATCTATAGTTTTCTTGATAATGATTGACGAGAGATTGATAAATGATCGATACGACGGAAGCTTGACAGTGGACAATTGAATGGCGATTGACTTCACGGGGATTGTCAATTATCAGAATGAGAGTTAAGAGGCCAAATTGAGAATGGATGGTCGTATGACAGGTCACGTGGATTTTGGAAATCGAGGTATTCTGTAATTAATATATATGCCTCCAGCCCAAACGATAAGTGTTGTTTATTTCACTTTGCCTGTAACAATATATCGATGATTCATAGCTCGTAATTCCCGTTCTTGCCGTCGTACTCGCGTCTATTTGCTATTACGCGTGATAAGAAGTTTATCTGTCACACACACACGGACGCGCTTGTGAAATGATGAAAGTGTCAGCTGTGAGGGCGCAAGCTTTTTCAGCAGATGGTCTTCCGGTGGAAATCACGCCGATTTTTCGATCATGAGTTCAGAACTTGTGGAAATAATACGTCCCTCTGAAATGTGCCGAAAGAGCCTGCCAGTGTTACCATTTAGGACAACAATAAACGAGATAGCAATGCTGAGGATGATTGTAGATGGCGATTTTCCAAATTCTATAATATATCGGCTTTATCACGATAAATAATCCATGACTCGGGATGCCCCGTCTGGCACTCTCTCGGTGACCAAGCTGGAAGACGGTCGAGTAGCGAAGTGACGGAATGTGCGTGTCCATGTAACGTACGTTCTAATCAAAACTGTATTAAAGCCATCGTCACCTGTCTTCACGAAAAATTATGTTCCTAGAGAGGTAAGGAGTAGAGCAGTAAAGTTATATTCCTAGAGAGAGGTCATTGTCTGGTGAATCATGAGCGTATAATTAACATAACAGTGTTGTTGGAATAGTGTGTTTTAGAGAGAAAGAGAGAGACAGCAACTCTCTTATTAAAGGCTCCTAGAGGAGTATTGACGATGCCAATCATTGTCTAAACGACGATTGATTTGAGGGGAAACTCCATTGTGAACAGCCTCAAAGAAGGTCTTTTTTTACGAATTTTTGTTTGCTACTTAATGAATTCTTTCAGGCTTGGGCGAATATTACAATATATTTTGAAGAACACTTTGAAGTTGTTTTATAAAAAATTTCATTAAGAAATAATCAAAATTATGTAATTTATAATTCTTATGTAAAATGTCCCTTAAAATGATTCTTTTAACGGTAGGATTCCTATCGCTGGCATGGTTCATCTGAAAAATAAAACAAAAATATTTTCTTAATCTGCATAGATGCAGTTTTTGTTAATCCCAGCCATTTTTGTTAATTAATTTTTCTCAACATGGCGGCATGATAAAGAAAAATTAATTCATTAAGTAGCAAACAAAAAATCGTAAAAAGGACCTTTTTGAGCCCGTTCACAATGGGGATCCCCTTTAAGACCCTATATATCGATATACTTATAATACATTGATGGATTCGTGATAGTTTTCACTCGTCATCGATTTCGTCAACAGAATTTAACTAAGGACGACAAACAAACAAAAAGATGAGAACTATGTGAATAAAGGTATTTTTATTGAAGGAGAGTTTGCGCGCGTTTGTAGTGTTGAATGAAAACTTATTCGCGCCAAAATCTATAATTTTACCTTTTAGCGAAAGTTGATTATGTAAATTGAAGTGGTAATAAGTTTGTATAGAGAGACTGTACAATTATCACAAACTATCGGACACTCGCGTCAAATGCCGTCCATTAAAACGGTTTATAGTATTATTATAAACCGTATCCATGTGTGTTACCATCCCAGATATTCATTGGAAACCCCCTAATCCCGCAATTCCAATGTATCAGACGGTCCTCATAGTGATTCAAGTCATCCAAAGCAGGCCGAAGATCCTCAAATGAGGAAACGGTTTGTAGTATTATTATAAACCGTATCGATATGTGTTACCATCCCAGATATTCATTTGCGACCCTCTAATCCCGCAATTCCAATGTATCGGACGGTCCTCATAGTGATTCAAGTCATCCAAAGCAGGTTGAAGATCCTCAAATGAGGAAACGGTTTGTAGTATTATTATAAACCGTATCCATGTGTGTTACCATCCCAGATATTCATTTGCGACCCTCTAATCCCGCAATTCCAATGTATATGAGGGCCCTCATAGTGATTCAAGAAATCCAAAGCAGGTCGACGATCCACAAATGGGGTAACGGTTTGTAGTATTATTATAAACCGTATCCATATGAGTTACCCTCCCAGATATTCATTTGTTACCCTCTAATCCCGCAATTCCAATGTATCCGCGGCCCCTCATAGTAATTCAAGTCATCTTAAGCAGGCCGAAGATCCTCAAATGAGGAAACGGTTTGTAGTATTATTATAAACCGTATCCATATGTGTTACCATCCCAGATATTCATTGGCGACCCTCTAATCCCGCAATTCCAATGTATTAGAGGACCCTCATAATGATTCAAGTCAGCCAAAGCAGGCTGAAGACTCTCAAATGAGGAAACGGTTTGTAGTATTATTCTAAACCGTATCCATATGTGTTACCATCCCAGATATTCATTTGCGACCCTCTAATCCCGCAATTTCAATGTATCGGACGGTCCTCATAGTGATTCAAGTCATCCAAAGCAGGCTGAAGATCCTCAAATGAGGAAACGGTTTGTAGTATTATTATAAGCCGTATCCATATGAGTTATCCTCCCAGATATTCATCTCCGACCCTCTAATCCTGCAATTCCAATGTATCAGCGGCCCCTCATAGTAATTCAAGTCATCCAAAGCAGGCCGAAGATCCTCAAATGAGGAAACGGTTTGTAGTATTATTATAAACCGTATCCAGATGTGTTACCATCTCAGATATTCATTTGCGACCCTCTAATCCCGCAATTCCAATGTATCAGAGGGCCTTCATAGTGATTCAAGTCATCCAAAGCAGGCTGAAGATCCTCAAATGAGGAAACGGTTTGTAGTATTATTATAAACCGTATCCATATGTGTTACCATCCCAGATATTCATTGACGACCCTCTAATCCTGCAATTCCAATGTATCAGAGGGCCCTCATAGTGATTCAAGTCAGCCAAAGCAGGCCGAAGATCCTCGAACGAGGAACTCCGTGACTGTTTCACTCGCAACATAGCTATTTCTCACGACCTTTCCTACATGTTACTTACCCCCTCCACGCTTCTGTATACACTGTTTACTTTCACGTAGGCAATACGTGAAGATCGCACTTATACGTACACAGTAACATATTCCTTATAACGATGACGGTATACATCGTTATCGTCTTCGTCGTGAGGATGACCTAGCGCCAGGCACCGTCACTTCGCGCAATCCAACGAGCTTCTGTGACGTTGTTTGTATCATCCGTTTTCCGTTTGATGGTGAAACTACGTAGCTAACTGTGAGTGATTTCGTGGCGTGATATTCTGTAGCGGAGAGAGAGAGAGAGAGAGAGAGAGTCCTGCTAACTCCGCCACCCGGGGAACAAAGTTAGTTGATGAGTCTGTGGGTGGCTGCCGTCTGCTCTGTTACTGGTATCTATTCCCCACAACCCTCCGTCACAGCTACTCTATACGCGTCGCTTCGCGGAGGGCTGTATACCAAGAGGATATATACTGCGTGGGGTCGGCGGTAATTCGGGGAGATGTAGAACGAAGGAAGGTTGTTTTCAAGCGGGTTACCCGCTCTCTTGCTTCCTCAGCCTGGTTTTACACGATGATTTAGAGAAAGAGGTGGATGGAGAGAACGATGGATGGTGGCAATAGGTATGTAAATAGCTAAAGCACAAGAGAGAACGGAGTTAGAGGAAGCGCACGCCAAACAGAAAGTGCGAGTACCATCTCCCCTGCTCTCCTCGTCACGACATTGATATTTAACGGGCGGGGTGTTTCACCACCCCTCACTGGAGACCACTGGCCCGCGCACATCATCAACCCACCTTCTTCTTCACTCCTCCTCCTCCAATCTCTCGACTCCTTGTACCGTCGGCGTTCCCCCCCGTTCTCCTTCGACGTTACTACTTCAACAGCTCCCTTAGTGAGTTACCTCTTCGTTACCGTCTCTTTAGTATCACATGAACCAATAAACATCTTCTTTGATGTCGGTAGCGCATTAATTAGTAAACGACAAAATTGTATTTAAACAATGGAGAAAGATCGTGAGCCACCGGGAGAATCAGCGAGGGAGAGAAAGCGAAAGCAGAAATGTATATAGTTGAATGTATATAAAGACTGAGCGAACGAGAAGGAGGGAAGAGCAAGAGGTCAAAGTAAGCAGTTCACAAATGAACGAAGGCTTGCGACGTTATCAACGTGGGTCGAAATTATATTTTGTGGATAGGGGGTTGGCCTCTCTTTCTCTCTCTCTCTCTGTCTTTTTCTCTCTCCTTTTCCTGTTGTGGCGCGGGACCGGTACTGATAGATCTTATTAATTCACGGGCTAAGATCGTCGTCCTCATTGCGTCTCTGCTGCACAACTCCCTCACCCGCTCCAACTTTCTGTTCTTTGACAATCTTATTTAATTGTACTTAATCGTTCTGCGTTTGCCCGAATAATTGGTGGACGTTCTATTTCGCCTTGTTCCGCGGCGGTCGTTAGATATTTCAGAATTCGAGAAAATATTAATATTAATACAGAGCTTTGTGGAACAGAGAGCGAGAAGATAATTAGCGAGCTGAATGGAAGGTGAAAGCATGCTTCTTACCGACCAACGATAAACGTACTGGATGCGACGTCATTATAATAAAAAATTGAGGTCGATGTGTGAGTTCTGTTCACAGTTAAAATTCTATTAGATTCTTCGAAGTTACCCATTGGATCCTTTGTCAATATCAAATGATAGATTAATGTTTCTGTAACAGCATGACACATAGAAATTTAATATTATATTATGGATACTGGAAGATTGTAGTAAAAGCACAATGTGCCATCTTGTATTGTACCTGTCTTCCACGTGCCTGCATTTTATTTCTATCCATCTATTGTAAACTTGATTACTTTTAACACAGCTCACAAACTTGTAGTATGAAAATCGCTATGAATTTGATTTGGATCGTGTGCCACGAGTATTCACGAAAATTGCCAAAGTAGCGTTAAGAGGTATGGCCACGGTAGAGGGTATGAAATCATGTGCACATTCAACAATTTTTTTTGTATGAAAAAGTGAATTATTCATAAAACTAATTACACATCGATTTAGTATAAATATAAAACTAATAAAAAATATTTTGTTTGTTTCTTTTGTTATACAAAATGGCCGACTACTGCTATTTGCTTTTGTTATCTTTTTTTTTTGAGGCGCTCCACGGCGTGACAATTGGCATCCACAATTGTTGACCTAGAACAACAACAAAAATCCCCTTAATCTACATCAGAATACCTAGAAAAGTACGTATGGAATTGGAAAAATATTGTTTTATTCGAATATTGTAGGCATTTGAACTTGAAAGGTGAATTTCCAGTGAAATATTTCGGATAAAACTGCTCATAAAATGGACAGTTTTTAATTAATCAGAAATTCCGTACGTACTTCTCTGCGAAATGCAATTAAAAACATAATTTAAGGTAGTAGTCTGGTATCTTAAGCCGATTTTCATGTCTTTTTTGGAGGGCGTTTTTTTGTAGGAAAATAAAAATGAATCGTTTTGGATATTTAGGATGTTTTTATTTACATATTAAAGATACAACAAAAAATTAGTTTGAAAAAATTTAATAGTTAATTATTATTATTATTGATCGAAGTTGGCACCTCGAAAAAAAAGCGCGTGGGTGGCCCCGGTTATTTTGGCTCTTGATGTTATCTGAAATAAAAAATTCTTGATAATTAATAATGGCGGACTTTGGAAAAAAACTTTTTTTTCCAAAGTCCGCCATTTTGTTATTTATCCATGAAATTTAACTTCAGTAGTTCCGACCAGAATGACATGTCTATAGATTAAGAATTATCAAGAATTTTTTATTTCAGATAACATCAAGAGCCAAAATCACCGGGGCCACACACGCGCTTTTTTTTCGAGGTGCCAACTTCGATCAATAATAATAATAATAATAATAAACTATTAAATTTTTCCAAAAATTTTTTTTTTTTGTATCTTTAATATGAAAATAAAAACATCCTAAATATCCAAAACGATTCATTTTTATTTTCCTACAAAAAAACGCCCTCCAAAAAAGACATGAAAATCGGCTTAAGTTACCAGACTACTACCTTAAATATTTCAAGTCAATCGGGTAAAAATTGTCGAAGTTATTTATCACGCGGCCGCACTCGGGTACTCTATGGCCGTGCCAAAGGTAGGGTTACGTTATACGCTCAAAGTCGGTAAAAAGTAACTTACGAATAGTCACTAAAGATCAGTAACTTATTTTTATGATGATAGAGCATCGTTTAAGCAAAAAAAAACATCGATTTTTTTTAAATTCTACCGTGGCCATTCCCCTTAAGTGTTTGGAGCGTTCATCGAAACGCTTATCAAAATTCTCTGCGGCTCTTCTCATCCGCCCGTCGAGCAGTCTAGCAGTAAAATATTGAATATTATAAATAGCCTGATACATGTACACATATATAAATCTATCTCGAACGTGATTTTCGAGACCTATGGTGACGAGCATCTGAATACTCGATTTATTTCTTGAAAATAAATTAATTTATCCGTATTATTCACGAAAACCAGTCCTGATCGCATCATCAAACGTCAACGGATTGTACATCGTATTCCATAACGAACATTCTTCGTATTTATTATACTAAAGATTGAATAGTCCAGTGGCCTCAAAAACCTACAAGGCTTCTCGGCGGAATTATGCGTATTATTCATACACAATTATATATATATATATATATATATATATATATATATATATATATTCATATAGATGAGAATTTTCATTTTCTAATTTATTCTTAATTTGCATTGATGATTGAAATCTTGTTTGTATCTTTTGTACTGAACCCAATGAGCGGCGATTATGAAATTTTAGTTTTCCTTATTTTGTGTAAGTCGGCGTATAAATTATAGATGACGTTGTTATATGCATAAAAGATTCGAGGTACGAAGAGATAATGGACAAGGAATTTATATACCGGCTGTCTCAAAACTAGTACGTCAGAGTGACAACGGGGGTTAGATTGGCTCTGAACCTATCAGAATAAGCAAATATGACCTCAGTAAAAGTCTGATGGTTTTCGAGAAAAATGGTCTTTTGTTATTTCTCCGAAAATCGCTACCTAGTACTTGTTATTCCGCTAGTATTACTATGAAAGTCCAAATCGTAAGGAAATAAAAATCCAAATTCACACCAAATCCTAAAGTGATCAGAAACACTAACGAAAACAGCGAGATAAAAAGAAAAGCGATTTTCCGAAAAATCAAAAAAGACGATTTTTCGGAAAAATCTAAAGAAGCCGATTTTTCGGAAAATCGCTATTCTTATTATCTCACTGTTTTTGTTTGTGTTTCTAACCACTTTAGGATTTTATGTGAATTTGGACTTTGATTTTCATGCGATTTGAACTTTTCTTAGCAATGGTAGTAAAATAACAAGCACTACGTAGCGATTTTCCGAAAAATCAAAAAAGAGGATTTTTTCGGAAAATCGCTATTCTTGTTATCTCGCTGTTTTCCTTTGTGTTTCTGACCACTTTAGGATTTGATGTGAATTTGAACTTTGATTTGCATGCGATTTGAACTTTTCTTAACAATGGTAGTAAAATAACAAGTACTACGTAGCGATTTTCCAAACAATCAAAAACGCCGATTTGTCGGAAAATTGCTATTTTCGCTATCTCGCTGTTTTTATTTGTGTTTCTGACCACTTTAGGATTTTATGTGAATTTGGACTTTGATTTGCATGCGATTTGAACTTTTCTTAGCAATGGTAGTAAAATAACAAGTACTACGTAGCGATTTTCAAAAAAATCAAAATAGACGATTTTTCAGAAAATCGCTTTTCTTGTTATCTCGCTGTTTTCGTTTGTGTTTCTGACCACTTTAGGATTTTATGTGAATTTGATTTGTTTGTTGTGTGATTTGTTTGGACTTTGATTTGTTTACGATTTGGACTTTCATAGCAATGGTAGCGGAATAACAAGTACTAGGTAGCGATTTTCCAAAAAATCAAAAAAGACGATTTTTTGCAAAATCACTATTCTTGTTATCTCGCTGTTTTCTTTTGTGTTTCTCACCACTTTAGGATTTGGTGTGAATTTGGACTTTGATTTGCATGCGATTTGAACTTTTCTTAACAATGGTAGTAAAATAGCAAGTACTACGTAGCGATTTTCGAAAAAATCAAAAAAGCCGATTTGTCGGAAAATCGCTATTCTCGTTATCTCGCTGTTTTCGTTTGTGTTTCTGACCACTTTAGGATTTTATGTGAATTTGGACTTTGATTCGCTTACGATTTGGACTTTCATAGCAATGGTAGCGGAATAAAAAGTACTAAGTAGCGATTTCCCAAAAAATAAAAAAAAACGATTTTTCGGACAATCGCTATTCTTGTTATCTCGCTGTTTTATTTTGTGTTTTTCACCACTTTAGGATTTGGTGTGAATTTGGACTTTGATTTGCTTACGATTTGGATTTTTCTTAGCAATGGCAGCAAAATAACAAGTACTAGGTAGCGATTTTCTAAAAAATCATGAGACTTTTACCGAGGTCATATTTGTTCATTCTGATAGGTCCGGAGACAATCTAACACCCGTGTCACTCTGACGCGCTAGTTTTGGGACAGCCTCTATATACATATATATATCTATATATATTCATATAGATGAGAATTTTCATTTTCTAATTTATTCCTAATTTGTGTTGATGATTGAAATCTTGTTTATAGCTGTTTGTAATGAACGAAATGTGAGGCGATTATGCCATTTTTGTTTTTCTTACTTTGTACAAGACGGCGTATAAATTATAGATGATTTTGTTGTATGCATAAAAGATTCGAGGAATTAAGAGATAATGGATAAGGAATGATCGTTATAAAATAAATATCCCTGAGATTTTTAATATTCGAATATCGTCGATCGTGTCGATAGTTTCTATGTCCTCTTCATTAACTATATTCGTCAGTTGCGTATACCTTGAATCTGTAATAATAATTATATTTCGTTCTCCCATATCTCGGGTAGAATAATTCCCGAGAGATATAAATAAATTCATAAAAAACTGTAAAACTACGGTTGAGGCATGCAACTATAGTTATTGGGACTATACGCGTGACTCAATATTTCAACGCGGGGATTCAATTATCTAGGAATTGTGATAAGTCGTACCGTGTGTTACCGGTTTAATGGCAATTGGATAATTGAACCTCGCGTCGGATTTTCGTCCATCATTGATTAGTACCTATATCGTGCTTGGGAATTCTCGGTTTTGATTTGTCGAATGTACAATGGCGTACAGCTATCATATCCCACCCGCGTTATGAGCGCAATCGCAAGAAAGTCCTCCGCTCGTCCCGTTACAATGGTGGTATGCTGATACACAGGGATCGTGATACGCCGGCGAAGGGGTGGATGACGCGAGAGAGCGAAGCAACATTACCACTCCAGGTCCATATATCCTACCAGAGCGTGGAGAACGGGTCATAGCCATCGGCGCGGGTAGGCAACTCATTTCTAAATTACGATGGCCCGGTACATCCCTCCCGGTCTTGGTGGTCGATACGAGCACGGGTACCTAGCAGCGCTGATTGCAAACATGCCGCGTCTATTTATATAGCTTAACAGAAGTGAAACACAGGCGGAATATCCCTTTAAAGGATTACGTCTATACAGAGCTCAGCAGCGACGGCAGCCGACGATCCTCGCGAACGACACGTAAACTAGAGGGACGGAGAAACAGCGAGGGAGGATGAAGAGAGAAAGCTCCGGAGCAAAACATCCGATTCATTTGTATCTGTCGTGAAGCATAAAGGGTGAGTTGATGCTGTTACGAAATCAATCAAAAGCGTGCGGCCTCGTAGGCAGATTCGCGAGTATTAATCGCGGCTTTCGTGGTACGCAGTACCGTATAACGATCATCATACCAGTAACAACGGTATAACGGCGGCCACCCTCTCCTGCTTCTCCCTTATCGATAGGATTGACGGAAAATGTATATCCATTTGTGAAAGCCATGTATTACGGATCTACATTTCGTATAATGCAACGGGATATTGATACATTCCGATAAGCTATGTACAGGATACACCGAGCTCCCCATTGAATAGAGAACAAGGCGATAAAAATGACGGGACGTTATGAAAGCGAGCTTACAGGCAAATTCGATTATCCACATGATATAGCATGAGGTATTTCTGAGCTTTGCGACGAATAGAAACGCCCGGGAAGTTCTCACAGGACTCGAGTTTCTCGGATAGCTATCGAGGCAAATGTTGGGGGCCGAAATTTCGCAGCGTCAACAGATATATTAATTAGTCGACTCTCGGGGAGTTTGTGAAGCAAAGCCCAGTTGCCCTGGGGCAAGATGGCAATGCCCGTACGTCGAAGTAGTAATAGATTACATATATATATATATATATATATATATATATATATATATATATATATATATGATAATTAGACGTGCAGACGCGGTGTGCTTAAGACTCGAGTGCCTCAGGATTCTTCTATATGTTTCTGTCGATCGGCGAAGCTGAACCTGAACATACACATGGCAGCGCATAAGTAAACCTCCGATACTGGTAGTTCACATCCGAGCATATATCCTCTTGTATATAAACTGTTGGCAATAAAGTCCCGAGAGGTAAGTTAGTACGTTATCAGTTAGGCAAGTCGTAATGGTGGTGCTTTCGTGAAGCGATGCATCGTGTGATGCAGCTATGTCCAATGAGATCGATAATCTGCCAATAGACGATCAAACGTGCAGCGGCATATGAGAAAGCACGCGTCGAGACAGCATCTAAAAAGGATCCTGATAAAATCAACCTGCTTAGTCGCCACTCAGTCACATTATCCTTCGGGCATACATATGTTCTCTTATTATTGAACGAAGATATGGTGTGATACAAAGTGAAAAAGGTCCAGGCGGATGTGATGAGCAGGGATAAATTAGAGGACTCTCATTGCTCAGGCTTCTTGACTCACATTCACGCAAGCACGAGGGTATGCTTAAGACGCCGAACTATGATTGACGGGAAAGCGTCAGCGGATCGTGGCAAGCCTCATGTTTTCACTGAACGATGGAGTGTACATAACCATCTTTCGGTGCGTCTCCATCTCACTTTGTTTCACAGTCGCAAATTCCGCTTATATTCCGAAGATGCCTGCAGTCATAGTGTAGTGTAGTTGTATTAGTAGCATAAGAAGGAGGAGTAGAATCGTATGATCCCCTCCCGCGACTGCGTACTCCTTTCTCCTACAGCACTACGATGAGTTGTGTATCTCAGCCCGTCGCGTCGATATACTGCTCAACGTTCGAGCTCTTCTACTCCATCTTCACCAGCATCACCAGTGCCACCGGTACACCATCGGCAATGCCGGAGCACATCTCCACCTCTATTTCTCATCCTCATCGTTGTATCCTCCTCGTCTTCCATCTTTTCTTACTACCTCTATCCCAGTTTCCTCTCTATTTCTCCTTCCCCCCATCACACTGGGCTACACAGGCACATCAGCGAGGAATATTTAGTCAGATGAGGAGACTCGAACAAACGCCTCTAAGGCTTTCTATTAAACCGACTCTTTGATGTGAGCTATCGCGAAGCGCTTTACCAGCACCCGTGTGCTTCCACCCCTCTATCCAGCATACTCCGGACCGTTCACTTCCTTCCTTCCTTCCTTCCTTCCTTCCTTCCTCCTGCACTTGTGCTTGTGCTCGTTTCCACCTCCAACAACTTCAACCAGCGCAATGCCTGCCACCTTTCCAACTCTCATTCCGATTTTCTGTACTTAGTTGCGTGGTGGATCGAGATATAGAAAGCGGGAGACACAGAAGGAGTAAGCTAGATGGAGAGTGGGACATAAGGGTGAATGTTAGATGGATGGAGAAAGGTAAACTACACTAGAACTTCGAAACAAGTGTACTGTGCATCCTAAACGGACTGAGGGATGCAGGCCCTATCCTTTTCCACTTGCCCTCTTTCAGAATCCTCGAGTTTTGCTACTTAGTTCTCTCTGCCTTGAAGGAGCGTAACTCCCCTCATCACCGCCGTCGCTCGCACTCTCTCTCTTTCTCTTACCCTTCCACCCGGTCTCTTTCCGTTCTCATGTTAGCTGACTGTTTATTTTCAGTAATGTAGAAACTCCCAACCAGCAACTTCATTTCCTGCAAATCTCTGGTATGTTCTGCAGGCAAAGCGGCTACCCAGTTGGAGTCTCGTTTCTTTGTTTGTATATTTGTCTCTTAAATCCATCGTTCTTTATTTGGTTAAAGAATTCATCTAAAGGACAACGATGAAGAGTTTTTTGTTGTTAATCTCGCCTGATGTGCAAGGCACGATTCTACAAATGTAGCCAAAAAAAAATTACAACGTTTGCTAATAATACTCTGGGTATGTTGCGAAAGACTATTTTCCACTTTAAAGAACCATGTATGCATTTATGTGTGTTAATGCCACTGGAAAATAAGATACTCGCTTTAGTGACCTTGAAGAATTGACGCAGACAGTAGAGCTTCCCTTTCATTGAAATGCACTTTAACTTATAATGGTTTGTGTTCCGAAGTTTGACATTGTAAATTGCAGTTTATAAGTACAAAGGTGCATTTTAGAGCACAGCACTCATACTCTTGCTGGAGTCCAATTCTTGTCCGCTCTCTTGCACTTTAAATTCCATCGTGGCAACGAGACGACGTCTTAATAAGTGCGGTTGCGGAGAACATTTTCCACGAAGCATAATGCATAAAGCCTGGGCACATATCACTGCTGATGAGCATCAGAAGCGCGATATTGCACAAGGGAACGAACTACTTGCCCTTCTCTTATTCTCATGCCTCTGGTTCGCGTATGATGATATGATGTGGAGTGTACTGTACACGTGAAATGCTGCAGTTATACACATTCTACATGTTTTAAGTATACACAAGGTGAAGCTGAACGGGCTTGCTCGAGTATCGGTTAAGGATTGTACCATTGTAAACGGTATTAAGAATATCAGCTTCACGATGCAGATCTGGTGGAATATGCACATGTGCGTGATGCATTTTTTCTTAGCCAGTATTGCGGTTAGTAAAATGGGCTCTGTGGCTGGTTTCACAAAGTGGCAGATCCTTCAGAAGCTGAGGATAAAGGAACATAAAATCTGAGGTGCGCTTACAGGTGCGTACGTATCTATACATTTATACTACTATAATAATGCTGGAGAGTTTATTGTTTGAACGCGCTTATCTCATGAAATACTAATCCGATTGTGAAAAATTCTTTTTGCATTAGATAGCTCGTTTATTTGAGAAGGCTTTAGGCTATAAAACTTCATGCTATGACCGTAAGGAGTGAGGACCATAGCATGAATGTTTGATCCAAATTTAACTCGGGTCAAACCGTGGGGCACAACCAGTCTATGTACAGTGGGTCAAATAAGTATTCATACACCTTTTTTTTTGGCGATAACTTTATAGACATAAGCGATACGCAAAGAAAGTCAATTTTATTTAATAGTACATCAGGTGCAGAGATAAACTGCAAATGGAGAATTTTTTCCCAGGAATAATAGAAGAATTATGCCAAAAAAACGAAAATTTTCGGGCAAAAAAAGTATTCATGCACTTACGATTATAGTGAAAACCTACATCATCATAGTTGTTAATTATAACTAATATTTGGTGCGCATCCCTTTTGCTTCAATTATCGCCTCGAGTCTCTTAGGCATGGATTCTACTAGCTTTTGCGTTGTTTCTTTTGCTATTTTCGTCCATTCTTCTAAAAGCACTCTTTGGAGATCGGATTTGTTTGTTATTTTTCTTTTTCTAATTTCTACATCCACCAAGTGCCATAAATTTGCAATAGGATTGACGTCCGGAGATTGTGGTGGTGTAATCAATTGTTTGCGGACATTATAGAGTAACCATTCCCTCGTTTTCATGGCAGTATGTTTCGGGTCGTTATCTTGTTGGAAGTAGAAATTTCCATCCAGGCCCATTTTATCTACACTCGCTTTCAAATTGCTGCGCAACACGTCGATATACTTCTGGGCATTCATTGTACCGTCTATAAAAGCCAGATTACCAACGCCATAATATCCCATACAGCCCCAAACCATGACGCTTCCTCCGCCGTGCTTTACAGTCGGTATTAAATTTTTCTGTTGGAGCTCGGAATTTGGTTTCCGCCAGACGCATTTTTTTCCATCGGACCCGAAGATGTTAAACTTTGATTCATCCGAGAATACGACACGTTTCCGAAATTCTCTAGATTTTTTTACGTAGGTTTTTGCGAAACCTAAACGTTTTTCTCGATTTATATTATTAATTAATGGTTTTTTGCGAGCAGTTCTGCCGTATATTTGGGAAGAATGCAAAACGTTTCGAATAGTCGGGGGACACACGCTCTTCCCCGATGTTGACGCGACATCATTCGCTAAACTGCGAGCACTTGTGAACGGTTTTTTCGTAGCCTCTGTAACAATACTTCGATGCTCTCGTACCGTTAGTATTCTCGGTCGACCGGTTCGTGGCTTATTTTCTCTGCTGTTTGTTCTTTCGTTTTTTTTATTATATATTGCACTGTTGCGAAACTTAGATTTAGTTCTTTACTAATTTTTCGATAACTTTCACCGCGTTTCCGAAGAAAAATCACTCTATCTCGCATGGATATTGATATTTCGCTTTTCTTTGCTATCGTGTCTGTTCAGAGCTTGAAGATCTACTACCGCATGGAATAGGTCAAAACCATTGTGTAAACGAAGAGTTGTTTACATTGTACGCAGAGGTCAGACCGTCCGTGAGTGAATATCGAGGTTTAGCAGCTCAATCGTAAGTGTACGAATACGTTTTAGGCCCGAAAATTTTCGTTTGTTTTGCATAATTCTTCTATCATCCCTGGAAAAAAATCCTCCATTTACAGTTTATCTCTGTACCTGATGTACTATTAAATAAAATTGGCTTTCTTTGCGTATCGCTTATGTCTATAAAGTTATCGCAAAAAAACAAGGTGTATGAATACTTTTTTGACCCACTGTATATGAGGTATTCCGGCTGTTGTTAACACGTCTGTCTCTGAACTCCATCGATTATTCTGGAACATTTTATCGAAAAATTGACTGATACATTTATTGAGAGTAATTTTTCTGTTAGGCAAAATATATATATATATATTTGCCAGTAAAAAGTATGAGAAATTTCTAATATTTCAATATTCCTGTTTTATGAACCGGCAATATCTTGCTACAATCAAACCAGGCATTACAGTCACATTCCAAAGGTGACCGGCCACTCACAATACATTTATTCGAAAGTACTTCTTTGATTTCGAAAACGATAAAAATGTTTTTCTTCCACTTCGACCGACGTGTACCGTGTACTCATAATTGATTTGCAGCGAGAGTCTTTCCTGAATGCCGACATGAACATTGATGTTTCCCACAGACTCATCGGACTCTCGAGTATCGACAACGAGTGTGTACAGTACCTGATGGGAAGGGAGCATGTTGTCGCGCCACTATATGTGAGGGCTCTTCACGAGAATGATGGTTTTCGCAAACGTCCGATACCTCTCGGTGAAGTGATGTGTACTGCGGCTCGATAGAACGCTGGTTCAATGTTTGGTAAACCCGTTTGTAAAATGCCCGTACACGGATAAACGTGCGTGCATCTGCTGGCAACACTTGTTCGATACCGCATTATAGTATGTACAATGACTCTGGTACGTAATGCTGGCCGTAAAGTTTGTAGCATTGTACGACGACGTCGAGCATTATCCAATGGAAACTTTAGATGTCATCGAACCTTACAAATTTTTGGACATTCCTCCGATCTTTCTGAGTTTAAATGCATTAGCTGTGTTCTCGATACATAAAACATTGGAAACTTTAGACATGATATTTATAGTTATAGGCAAATGATTGTTCGTTGAATAAATAATTGTTTTTAAATGTATATATTCTCTCCGTATGAGGAGAGCTTCTGTTAAAACAACTATACGACCCGGTAAACATAATGTTTCAAGGGATAACACCATTCGAGCGGCAGAAAAAAATGCCAAACTTTGACGATTTATTTTGGGAGTAGGAACAAAGGAATAGGATTTCTTTTCAGAGAGATTATTTAACACATATTGAAGTAAACATTTTTTCATTATCATTTTAATAGAAAATGGCGGCGACAGAGCCCATCGTGAAAATTTTCTTTTTCAAACTGGGCGGACGTATTACTTGAACACCGTTACATGGATCGATTTGAAACTTTGATAGGTGCTCACAATTATATTCTCTATCGGAGTACATAGCCGGAAATTGATGTAAGCTTTTTTTTTTGTAAACAATTTACTGCTTTTTTTTAGCAAACAACCGATTCATTTTTTCAAAAGCGCGCTATTTCTACAAAATTTGATTTAAAAAATAAAACTCTACGTAGTCCCATAGCCAATACTGTATAGATTATAAAATTTTGTGGTTTTTTATTCCAGGTCTTATACTTTACGAGAAAACCGTCCTCCCGTGAAGGTGTTTTAAAAAAAGACGATTTTCAAGATGGGCTTTGTCGCCGCCATTTTGTATCAAAATGATAATAAAAACTGTTTGTTTCATACTTCAGTATGTGATAAATAAACCCTCTGAAAAGAAGTCCTATTCCTTTTTTCATACTCCCGAAATAAATCATCAAAGTATGGCCTTTTTTCTGCCGCTCGAGTGGTGTTATCCGTTAAGAGGGGAAATAGGGTTAGGACAGCGTTTTCTCAATGATTTTCATGAATTTTTTTATAGTATAAAAAGTGAATATAATTTATTGAAACTTTGAGAATATTTTATACATATATTTAAGTATATACTATAAAATTTTTGAAGAATTTCCTTAAAAAACACCGAGGACATTAGTGATCCCATATTGCAGGTCACAATCATACTCAGCATTTTGCGTATATTCTGGAAGCCGCAATTTTCATCTGAAATCAAACCAGGTTGGAATTTACTTTTATTATATGTCTCTCGTCTATATGAACCTAAATGCTATCCAAAAAATAGAAAATTGAATTTTTAACAGGGGCCAAAACAAAAAATCATGATTTTTTGCCATTTGTTACAACTTTATTTGCAAAAAAAAAATTATTTTAAATAATGATAATATTCCGATTTTAGGTTCATATAGAGCGAAATACTATGAAGAAAGTAACTGCTAATTTTCAAAACGATTGGTTGAAAACTTTTCAAACTAGCGTGTACGCAAGTTCAAAAAAAGTCGTTTTCAGAAAAACGCTTTTGAAAAAATGAGTGACCGCTCGGTTATACACGTGGCGCGCTCGGGGCCTGAAGGAGAGCTTACCATTTTAATGGCTTATAACAATAGAACGAGTCGGAATTTTCATTTAAAATTTTGGGAACATATTTTTCAATAGTTTCACTAACAAATCATGAAATAAAAAAAAATCGATTTTTTGAACCGTCTAACCCTATTTTCCCCCTTAAACGAACTAAGCAAATTACTCAAGGCCGGTCCCCCTCGCATTCCCACCGAGTTTAAATTACCGGTCCATATTCGTTTGTACATGGGGCGTGACATACTATTTACAGATGTGAGACAACGAATCCGTTCAAACTGATTAGTTCCAAAAGTATGCAACGAATCTTTGTGCCAAAAGATTTCTGATTATGGAAGTGCTCTCGGATAACGAAACTAGAAATACAAAACAATATTGTAGATCATTTGTTAATACTCTTGCAACCCGTATTTTTAACATTTCAAGCCTCTGTCTAAGGACAGAATGGGTGCAAAAATACTGCACGCATCGAATAAACGTTTAAGGGGTGCTGTTCCATATAGAATGAGATAGTTCTACATCCGACAATGCAACAGTACATCTTAATTCGTTTTTTTTTTTGTAGTATTAGAGAAAGTTAACCTCAGGTGACAACAATGGTACAATTAACTTATTTGTATACACTACAAGTACTTCCTGTACATTGCACATAAAATAGAGTCCCGATAGCAGGATGAAAAAAAATACGACTGTATAAACGAATTCATTTATGGCTCATCTATACTATAATAATGATATTCTATGAAATCGTGATACAACAAAGAAACTTATTACATCATTTATATTTAATTACGATCAGGCCATCACATATGGCATATTTGTTGTATCTATGAGAAAAATCGATTTGGATCGAAGTTCTAAATTGCGGACGATGTACAAATATAATATGCAACCGTTGGACTGATGGAATTCTTCATATAAGCATTACTGACGTTAAATGAAATTATGTTAGCACGGTTTTTTTCATTTTTACGCAGACATGAGATATTTTTTGAAATAAATTGATGGCGGAGACTCCTCGAGCACTCGTCAGTGATAGAACATCCTTAACTGGCTAGAAATTTCCAGTAAACATAGGAGAGACGGCTCGTTTATTCGTGGAGTTTCCGCAAGTGTTTCCTCTCGTATTACCAGATAGAAGAACGCGTACATCCGCACGACCGTGTCGGTCGAGTGCATCGGGTCGCGCCGGTTACACGAGTTAGGATGCTGCGTCGAGTCGTCTCGACGACTCGATTTACGTCCGTATCTCTTATTCTCTCTCCCTAGTATGGATCGTATTCACAAATCTCGCATACAAGAACAGTACACATACGCACACAGAGGCGGAATGATACGTGGAGTAACCGATAGAAATACTGCAACTGCATAGGCAGAGGTAGTGTTGTACAAAGCACCGAGAGACTCCGGACAACAGATCCCTACGATGTTACTTGCGTTACCCTAGCTCTTGTTGCAAGAACCACTGACGTAAATCTGGAATCCTAGCGGCATGTGCATACTTGGATTTGCTCTGGAATTCTCGTACATGATTGCAATCACAGTGCTTATACAGACTGTAAGTGTCCAACGAAACAGCAGCATAAACAATCATTGACGATAGACCGAAATCCAAATAATACGTAAAGTGATGTCGAAATTAACACCCCTGTAGCGGCAGAAAAAAAGGGCTAACTTTGACAAATTATTTTGCGAGTATGGAAAAAGGAATAGGATTTCTTTTCAGAGGGTTTATGTAACACATATTGAAGTATGAAAAAAAAATTTGTCATTATTATTTTGATACAAAATGACAACGACAGAGCGCATCTTGAAAATCGTCTTTTTCAAACTGGGAGGACGTATCACTTGAACACCGTTGCATGAATCAATTTGAAAATTTGATAGTAGCTTCACAATTACATTGTCTATCGGAGTACGCAGCCGTTTTTCTATTTAATGTAAACTTTCTTTTTGATAAACAATTTACTCCTTTTTTTCGTAAAAAATCGATTCATTTTTTCAAAAGTGCACGTTTTCGACACAATTGGGTTTAACGAAAAACCCCTACGTAGTCCCATAGCATAGTAATTAATCAATGTTTTAATTAACAATTAAATAGTGTATCCCCAGCCCATTACTAATAATTAATCAATGTTTTTAATTAACAACTACAAAGTGTATCCCCAGCTCATTAGTAATAATTAATCATTGTTTTTTAATTAACAACTAAAAAGTGTATCCCCAGCCCATTAGTAGTAATTAATCAATGTTTTAATTAACAACTAAAAAGTGTATCCCCAGCCCATTAGTAGTAATTAATCATTGTTTTTAATTAACAACTAAAAAGTGTATCCTCAGCCCATTAGTAGTAATTAATCAACGTTTTAATTAACAACTAAATAGTGTATCCCCAGCCAATTAGTAGTAATTAATCAATGTTTTAATTCACAACTGAAAAGTGTATCCCCAGCCCATTAGTAGTAATTAGTCAATGTTTTTAATTAACAACTAAAAAGTGTATCCCCAGCCCATTAGTAGTAATTAATCAACGTTTTAATTAACAAATAAAAAGTGTATCCCCAGCCCATTAGTAGTAATTAATCATTGTTTTTAATTAACAACTAAAAAGTGTATCCCCAGCCCATTAGTAGTAATTAATCAATGTTTTTAATTAACAACTAAAAAGTGTATCCCCAGCCCATTAGTAATAATTAATCATTGTTTTTTAATTAACAACTAAAAAGTGTATCCCCAGCCCATTAGTAGTAATTAATCAATGTTTTAATTAACAACTAAAAAGTGTATCCCCAGCCCATTAGTAGTAATTAATCATTATTTTAAATTAACAACTAAAAAGTGTATCCCCAGCCCATTAGTAGTAATTAGTCAATGTTTTTAATTAACAACTAAAAAGTGTATCTCCAGCCCATTAGTAATAATTAATCATTGTTTTTTAATTAACAACTAAAAAGTGTGTCCCCAGCCCATTAGTAGTAATTAATCATTGTTTTTAATTAACAACTAAAAAGTGTATCCCCAGCCCATTAGTAGTAATTAATCAATGTTTTAATTAACAACTAAAAAGTGTGTCCCCAGCCCATTAGTAGTAATTAATCATTGTTTTTAATTAACAACTAAAAAGTGTATCCCCAGCCCATTAGTAGTAATTAATCAACGTTTTAATTAACAAATAAAAAGTGTATCCCCAGCCCATTAGTAGTAATTAATCATTGTTTTTAATTAACAACTAAAAAGTGTATCCCCAGCCCATTAGTAGTAATTAATCAATGTTTTTAATTAACAACTAAAAAGTGTATCCCCAGCCCATTAGTAATAATTAATCATTGTTTTTTAATTAACAATTAAAAAGTGTATCCCCAGCCCATTAGTAGTAATTAATCAATGTTTTAATTAACAACTAAAAAGTGTATCCCCAGCCCATTAGTAGTAATTAATCATTATTTTAAATTAACAACTAAAAAGTGTATCCCCAGCCAATTAGTAGTAATTAATCAATGTTTTAATTCACAACTGAAAAGTGTATCCCCAGCCCATTAGTAGTAATTAGTCAATGTTTTTAATTAACAACTAAAAAGTGTATCCCCAGCCCATTAGTAGTAATTAATCAACGTTTTAATTAACAAATAAAAAGTGTATCCCCAGCCCATTAGTAGTAATTAATCATTGTTTTTAATTAACAACTAAAAAGTGTATCCCCAGCCCATTAGTAGTAATTAATCAATGTTTTTAATTAACAACTAAAAAGTGTATCCCCAGCCCATTAGTAATAATTAATCATTGTTTTTTAATTAACAACTAAAAAGTGTATCCCCAGCCCATTAGTAGTAATTAATCAATGTTTTAATTAACAACTAAAAAGTGTATCCCCAGCCCATTAGTAGTAATTAATCATTATTTTAAATTAACAACTAAAAAGTGTATCCCCAGCCCATTAGTAGTAATTAGTCAATGTTTTTAATTAACAACTAAAAAGTGTATCTCCAGCCCATTAGTAATAATTAATCATTGTTTTTTAATTAACAACTAAAAAGTGTGTCCCCAGCCCATTAGTAGTAATTAATCATTGTTTTTAATTAACAACTAAAAAGTGTATCCCCAGCCCATTAGTAGTAATTAATCAATGTTTTAATTAACAACTAAAAAGTGTGTCCCCAGCCCATTAGTAGTAATTAATCATTGTTTTTAATTAACAACTAAAAAGTGTATCCCCAGCCCATTAGTAGTAATTAATCAATGTTTTAATTAACAACTAAAAAGTGTATCTCCAGCCCATTAGTAGTAATTAATCAATGTTTTAATTAACAACTAAAAAGTATATCCCCAGCCCATTAGTAGTAATTAATCATTGTTTTTAATTAACAACTAAAAAGTGTATCCCCAGCCCATTAATAGTAATTAATCAATGTTTTAATTAACAACTAAAAAGTGTATCCCCAGCCCATTAGTAATAATTAATCAATGTTTTAAATACCAACTAAAAAGTGTATCCCCAGCCCATTAGTAGTAATTAATCATTGTTTTTTAATTAACAACTAAAAAGTGTATCCCTAGCCCATTAGTAGTAATTAATCTTTGTTTTTTATGGATGGTATATGAATTATAAAATTTTTTGGTTTTTTGTTCCTGGTCTTATACTTTACGAGAAAACCACCCTCCCGTAAAGGTGTTTAAAAATTTTTTAATTAAAAAAAGACGATTTTCAAGATGGGCTCTGTCGCCGCCATTTCGTATCAAAAGGATGATAAACATTTTTTTTTTCATACTTCAATATGTGTTAAATAGACCCTCGGAAAAAAGATCCCATTCCTTTTTTTCATACTTCCAAAATAAATTGTCAAAGTTAGGCCTTTTTTCTGCCGCTAGAGTGGTGTTACCCTTTAACACGTGATAGATGGAGCATGCAGATTTTTTAACGTTCATTGATGCACACGACAGTACGATCTAGGTTATTACGATGGTCCAATCTCTGCCAATAAAGGCCCACCCTGTATGTATATAAACTATCGTCCGATGAATCTTATGGTCTACTATCGCGAATTATGATTTGGTCCGGAAGACTGAAAGAGCCTTGTCATGTACGTGCACTTCGATTGACCTGAACTATCCAAATTTGCCAATGTGATCTCGCTAAGAGAGAGTGACAGAGAGTGACGGTGTAACTCAACGATTCGCAATACTCCCAGATTGATAGTGAGAGTAAAGGCCTGGGGCAATGCCGGATGGTCGAACGCTCTGACGGAGCGTGGCAGTAGGCTAAGAGGCAAACGATAGAAAGTAGGTCCCTCTCCTTCTTTCTTGTCGTCTTACTTTTTATACTTAAAACGCAATCGGCATATATATAACTGGATAATGGTTAACATGCGTCATCAACTTCAACGGAATTCATTCCATTTTAAAATGGACATGTGGAAAATGTGTATTCTTCCAATCAAATATATTTATATCATTAGAAAGATTTGTATATTTTTACTTGCTAATAATCCATTTTGCATTTATAATAATGACAATACACAGTAGTGTCACATTGGGCGGCCACAGCGAAGAAGACTCGTACATAAAATGGAGAATAATCAGAGCATGTGTCCTGCCATCTCTGGATTATGGCACTGGCTAATTACTGCCACTGTATAATAAAACACCTATACGCAAAATGGAGACTCGTTACAAAAAATTGCTAAAACAAGCTGCCGGTTTACCGGTGTCTTTTCCAACTGTCGAACTGTGGCTGATTACTGATGAGAAACCCTCTTTCGAAAGACTATGCCAAATACACAAAAACTGGCTCGATAAGCTTCAAAATCACGCCTGTCCCTATCTACGAGGACTTACGCCGGAAAATTGGAGACCATACGACAATCCATTAGCGAGGCCCAACATCCTTTACCCAATTCAACTCCCCCTTCCATAAATCATTTCTTGTAAAGACCCACCTTCATTCACGTCACTTCTTTATTAGAATTAAATAACATATATAATAAATACAGCCAAAAGGCAAACATGAAAATTAATGCAACCATATAAAATTAACTATTTATATTCCATAAGTGTATAGAAACCCTATGGGCAATGATCTCAAGGGGGGAAATAGCCGCAATTTTCATCTGAAATCAAACGAGGTTGGAATTTACTTTTATTATATGTCGCTCTTCTATGTGAACCTAAATGCTATCAAAAAAATAGAAAATTGAATTTTTTACAGGGGTCAAAACAAAAAAGGATGATTTTTTGCCATTTTTTACAACTTTATTTGCAAAAAAAAAATTATTTTAAATAATGATAATATTCCGATTTTAGGTTCATATAGAGCGCAATACTATGGAGAAAGTAGCTGCCAACTGTCAAAACGATTTTTCGAAAACTTTTCAAACTAGCGTGTACGCGAGTTAAAAAAAAGTCGTTATCAGAAAAACCCGTTTGAAAAAATAGCGCGCTCGGGGCCTGAAGGAGAGCTACTCACTTCAATGGCTTATAACAATAGAACGAGTCGGAATTTTCATTTAACATTTTGGGAACATATTTTTCAATAGTTTTACTAACAATTTATAAAATTAAAAAAGAATCGATTTTTTGGACCGTCTAACCCTATTTCCTCCCTTAAGGGAAACCACTAGTGTGACTGCCCAAAAAAAGGTGATTTTCGGGAATTCATTGAAAGAAAAGTATTGCATCGAATCGTTTGAAATTTTGAGGATACATCTGTGAATAAATTATGTATATACAGTCATTTTTTCGTATGAAAATATTGAATTTTCAGCGACTCGTGCGCCATCTCCCGAGTCTCCAAAAAAAAAAAGTTCCCCGACTGCTGCAGTGAATGCAGCCTTCCGAGTGCCTGAAAAAAAAAGTCCGCTAAACTAGAAGGTATTACCTGTGCAATGACGCAGGGTTGTGAAAACAAATAAATTCCAACAAAATTGCGGTGTTCAAAAAAAAGTTCCAAATTACCCCTAAAAATCTGATGGTTTTTTGTATGACAAATTGACATTTTTTACCCAATCGAAAAACTGGAGGGTCATTGTATGAAGAAACAAATACTAAATACGTTAAAACAAAATTCAAGTCGATCGGATGATTCGTATTCGAGTTGGAACTGCAGCAAATTTAAAAAATGTCGTTTTGAGAAAAACGCGTTGAAAGATAAAAAGACGCGTTTCTGACAGACGAGCAGCTGCTCTTTAAGGTAGTAGTCTGGTAACTTAAGCCGATTTTCATGTCTTTTTGGAGCGCGTTTTTTTGTAGGAAAATAAAAATGAATCGTTTTGGATATTTAGGATGTTTATATTTACATATTAAAGATACAAAAAAAATTTTTTTGAAAAAATTTAATAGTTTATCATTATTATTGTTGATCGAAGTTGGCACCTCGAAAAAAAAGCGCGTGGGTGGCCCCGGTGATTTTGGCTCTTGATGATATCTGAAATCAAACATTCTTGATAATTCTTAATCTATAGACATGTCATTCTGGTCGGAACTACTGAAGTTAAATTTCAAGACTGTAGTTAAAAAATTATTTGAGATTCGCACTTGGAATTGTAGTATGTCATTCTTGAAGATATCGACTATCGAAAGGTGCAAATAAAAAAATCGATTTTCGAGGGATATGATCGAGTTGGAATGAAAAAAATGAAGGAGTTTCACTTTTCAAATCGGTGGTCGCATCTTTACACTTATGGTCTCATGTATGCCTGGCGAAACGCATTCTCATTGATGTGCACAACTATCCAATAGAAAGGGAATTCGCCATGTTACGTGTTCACGTAAAATCGATGATACTAGCGCGTAGCTAATTCCACGTACCAACGTAAAAAACTTTAACGGCAACGAGAAAACAAACATACGGTGGAAATCGGTCCGTAGACATTAAATAACGATGTTTGAGATGTGTATGCTGACGAGGATTGTGGTTCCGAGAGAGGAAATGGGTAAACGAGAGGGGTAGGATAAAGTTGAGAAGAAGTGGAGACGGAAAAAAGTAGGCTGGCACTGTTTGAACGTTCACAAAGCAAACTAAATAATGTTAAATAGCGGGGCGTCGGACGAGAGCTTTGCCGCTTGGCTCCCGGCACGATGTTTGTTATAACATCTACTTTGGTGCGCCACTGTTGGTCGGGTTTTACTGCTGCCGATGGAGATGCTGTGACGTGTTGAAACATGCGTGCCAGATATCGTTCACGGCTCTTACGACTCTTTCCGCCATTCCGTATAACTCACTTCGAAGAGAGTACTCGATGTTGACTAGGGCTGTCTGCCTGCCGGAGGCGCATCGTTGTTAAGCTACGGTTCACAGCGTTTATAAGGAGATGTACATATATGTAAACGAATTTCCGGAATGATGGCGAAGCTGATGGGAAAAAAAATCGATCTGCCACTGTACTCTGCGCCGCCGAGATCGATATAACTTAGCGTGGAAGCGCTCGAGCTCTGTATGATATTTACACGGTTCTCCTTATTCGCACTCTTATATACCGATTTCCTTATCGAATCTTTCTCTATGCGGGGTTCGATGCCGACGCGCACCAACGACACAAAACATTATCGTGTCTTTAATGAGTCACTTGATCGATTCCACGAATGGAGATCGATCGTCGATCAATTGATCGGGAACGTTGAGGAATTCAGGGAATAAGTTATGTCGTTCGCTGCTTAATCAAATTCTTTGGCTCGAATCACAATTTCGAGACGCCAAAGGTGGATTGATTTTCTAATCGTCGCCATATAAGTAGCGAGTAATACATTTTATCTGTGGCTTTTTTTATCATTATTATTATTGATTTTTTTTTTCATAAGAAGATAATTTTCCGGGGCAGAAAGATAACCAAGGGTTACGGATAGAGTTTCGGTTCATTGATACTCGCAATTCCACTGCGCACGTCATGCTGACAGGCCATTAAGGGGGGAAATAGGGTTAGCCGGTTCAAAAAATCGATTTTTTTTTTTCTTAAATTGTTAGTAAAACTATTGAAAAGTATGTTCCCAAAATTTTAAATGAAAATACCGACTCGTTCTATTGTTATGAGCCATTAAAGTGAGTAGATCTCCTTCAGGTCCCGAGCGCGCCACGTGTTTCAAACGCGTTTTTCTGAAAACGACTTTTTTTTAACTTGCGCACACGCTAGTTTGAAAAGTTTTCAACCAATCGTTTTGAAAATTGGCAGTTACTTTCTTCATAGTATTTCGCTCTATATGAACCTAAATCCGGAATATTATCATTATTTAAAATAATTTTTTTTTTTGCAAATAAAGTTGTAAAAGATGGCAAAAAATCATGCTTTTTTTGTTTTGACCCCTGTAAAAAATTCTATTTTCTATTTTTTTGATAGCATTTAGGTTCATATAGAAGAGAGACATATAGTAAAAGTAAATTTCAACCTCGTTTGATTTCAGATGAAAATTGCGGATTCCAGAATGTACGCAAAATGCTGAGTCTGATTGTGACCTGCAATATGGGGTCGCTAATATTTTCGGTGTTTTTCAAGGAAATTCTTCAAAAATTGTACAGTATATACTTAAATATATGTATAAAATATTCTCAACGTTTTAATAAATTATATTCATTTTTTATACTATAAAAAAATCCATGAAAATCTTTGAGAAAACGCTGTCCTAACCCTATTTCCCCCTTTAAGGAGAAAACGGACCAAATAATGGAAACGATTGTGGTGATACTTGCTACACGTGATTTCGGACAGATGGCGACAATTGTAGATGTCTGTATGTACGATCGATGAGCGATGCTTCGGGTGTATTTTTTTGAACCTCACTCTGGAGGGGTAACAACACTCTAGCGGCAGAATTACAGGCCTGACTTTGACGATTTATTTTGGGAGTATGAAAAAAGGAATAGGATTTCTTTTCATAGGATTGATTTAACACATATTAAAGTATGGCAAAAAAATTTGTATTGTCATTCTGATCCAAAATGGCGGCGGCAGAGCCCATCTTGAAAATCGTTCATTTCAAACTGGAAGGACGTATTACTTGAACACCGCTGCACGGATCAATTTGAAATTTTGATAGTAGCTTCACAATTACATTCTATATCGAAGTACGTACCCGTTTTTTGATTTAATATAAACTTTTTTATTTATAAACAATTTACTGCTTTTTTTTTGCGAAAAATTGATTCATTTTTTCAAAAGTCCACCATTTCTACAAAATTTGATAAAAAAAAAGGCTCCGTTGTTCCATAGCCAATAGTATGGGGATTATAAAATTTTTTGGTTTTTTGTTCGAGGTTTTATACTTTACGATAAAACCGTCTTCCCTTGAAGGTGTTTTAAAAAATGACGATTTTCAAGATGGGCTCTGTCGCCGCCATTTTGTATCAAATTGATAATAAAAAATGTTTGTTCATACTTCAATATGTGTTAAATAAACCCTCTGAAAAGAAATCCTATTCCTTTTTTCATACTCCCAAAATAAATCGTCAAAGTTAGGACTTTTTTTCTGCCGCTAGACTGGTCTTGACACTTAAGCGGGACATACTCACTGAGCTACCATGAGTGCGAGATAAATATCCTTAAAAACCCGTCCCAAAATCCTCCTAAACGCTTCACTTTTGTTCGAAGGACCAATCGTGTGGGAGAGCAACTTGGATTACAGTTTTTGTTGTCGACTCAATCTGTTTCATGTAAAGAAGACGAACAGACATAATCATAAAAATGAGCGCCGAAATGTCACAGTTAACCTCGACAAAGGCTTGGAAGTCAATTAAAATTGCCAAAATTTCTGATATTTCAAGTATACACATTAAGATGAAAGATTGAACATAAATAACTCAAGAATACTTGGCACATTCGGTTTTCAACTTATAATAGTATTTTCAAATTTATAAATGTACACAAAATGCATAAAGAATCCGTTCGAGTTAAGTTCTTTTTAGCTTTCAATTTTCCACTATTTCTCTTTATGTGCTCGCATCTACTTCAAAGCTTAGAAATCTTGCCAATTGTAATTGTTTTGAAAGTTCTTTTAAGGACAAAGTTTGTACGGAAGCTACAGGGTACTACCAACTTGTGCACGACCTGGCGCAACATTTTTTTACATGAAAGATGATTTTCCTCGGAGATACACGTTACACCGATACTACCACTCATTCTATCGACATTCCGTTATGAGCTCCAGAGTGGTTGAAACGATGAGAGCGTGGTGAGTAGCAGCTCTTCTCCTTTCTTCTCTTCTTATACAGAATTGTTAAGCTAAAATTATTATATGGCTTTCTTCACACACTCGACTATCAGTTTCTCCCTCGCAGTCAGCCGACCTCAAATCCTGATGTTACCTACAAGATCCATAGTCTAGATCCACTTCTTCCATTTTTAAAACAATTCCTAAACGCATTTTTTCTAGCTCTTCGTGTACCATAATTAGATCTTTCACCCATTTTACCCTAATTACCTCTGTGTACCCACAGCCCATTCCAGGACGTCTCGCTAAAGGCCAGGAAATGAATGAGCGGCACCTGATCTTCATGTTCCCCTTCACGGTTCTTTTTCGTAACTTGCTACCTCATTTTTATCGGGCAGGAACCTTAGGTTTCTGGATTATCTGCGATAACCCCTTACGCCCCTACCCCGCCATAAAACAAACGGAGGTCAAGGGCCAAGTACTGATTAAACACTCGGCACCCTGAACGATAGTTTCACCGGGATCTCTACACCCAGTAGGATCTACTTTTTCATTAGACTTTCCATTGCATACCTTTTTTACGTTTTAAGATCCTTTTCCGTTTGTTCCTATTTCCATTCTATTCATCGAGACTCCTCCTTCGAGTATTACGCTGGCAGCCACTTTTTTCAAATGCACTATTCCATTTGCACGAGGGCACAGAGAAACTGCGGAAAATCTGGTCAATACAGACGGCTACTCGAACTCAGAAAACATGCGTGCTGCTCAGTGGCCGGCATACCAGGCAGTGACCGTCTAAGTGGTCACCGATTCCAGTGATGTCAGTGGCCAATACTACTTAACTAGGAAGACTAAAATTCGCACAGAACTTACTCCAATCAATACACTGTAACGTACACTTTTGTATAGCTCAATTTACATATTGCTTCTCAGCTTTTTAATAGCTGTTCTCAGATCGTGCAAGTGGACATACACACACACATTGCGATTGAATCAAGTTCCCAAATAAGAACGTCATGATCTGGGCCTCGGTTTCTTGTCGTTACATCGACAGGATTGTTGTGACGAGAAAGAAGCATCCCGTTCATGTGCCTGCCGCCACCGAGTGATCGTGTAAATCTCTCATCATGTGTACACACTGTAATCAGGAACCAGCTACATGACAGAGAGAGAGAGAGAGAGAGAGTGAACGAGGGAAAAGAACAGAGAGAGAAATGCGTGTTTGTGTGCATATGTGTGTGTGTGTGTGTGAGAGAGAGAGAAAGAGCGAGAGAGAGAGCAACGCGGAACAGAATAGGAAGAGAACGAGCATCTGGAAGAGACCAGCACACGGTGTGCTGGGATAAGAAGCACGAAGGCGGTGTGCGCCAAGTTAAGAGGCCTTCTCATTTAATAGTTTAATCGAACCGAGCAACATTCCAATTATCCCACCATGTGAATCTACCACGCATATACACCAACACCACCATCATCGTCCAATCCCGTCATCCCGATCATCGGAGGACTCCGAGTATAACCCGAGAGGTATGTTTATTGCGAGCTATAAACCTAGCTTGTTCAAATGGGCGACGACGAGGACAAGTACGACAACGATGAGAGAGGACGAGCCACAGGTATATAAGGAATGTTTCAGACAATCAAGAAGTGAGCCGAGCGAGTGAGAGCACGGAACACCGCGGAAAAAGACGAGGTACATCACGCAGAAAAATTTCGCACGTAATAAAATAAACGAGTAGGCGAGACTTTCCGTCGTCGCATCGTACGTTAGAGAAAACAATATACACGCTCATTCCTCTGGAGGATGTAACAGTGTATCATAGTTCTTCACGATAGTGTTATGGTACTGCTATATGTGCAAAAGTATATCAAGAGACGCGGCAGCGTCTTGACGCCAAGTACATATATACATGAAGACCAAAATGCATCTCCCATCTTTCTCAATCGCTTGGTTTTCCCAGCGACGAGTGCGGACTGTAAATTTAAAGTTGGTATGATGTATACGTACTATGTGGGTAAATGCAACATGCGTAAGGGAGAAGAACTGCGGGCACAGTTGATCGAGTGTGCGTGACCGCGGAAAAACAACTTTAAATCATGCTATGGCGGAGTACGTATACATATGTAGGTACATATATGAATATATGTACCAACATATATCGACGTCGACGGGGATTTGCCCTAACAATTATCTCTAATGGCGTACGATACTATAAATCGACATTCGCATAGAAGCCACGGCGGACCTGTCTTGGCTGTTGCCTACGTGGCAGTCGAATGAAATCGGCCGCAACGTCTATGCGTACACTCGGTTCCCTGAAGGTGTATAGATTCGCGAGTTCAGTGTGTATTGCGGAAAGATGATAGAAAATAGAAAACGTGCGTGAGCGCACGCGTTCCTGATGAATCTCCTGATGGCTATGCACCGGGCTCTACTACACCGACGTCTGTCGTTGTGGGTAGTGGTTCTGGTGCACCGGCTTCTTCTGAAGCTGTTTTGTTTTATTGTGGTACACGGCAGGGTGCGTGCGCCAGGTTGCATCTGTGGTACCATTGTACACCGCAGCTCCGCCAATGGCGCACCTGTTTCGGTGAAACTGATCCAACCTGCTACAGTTTCTCGATAAAAGACTCAACGAGACATTGTAGTAAGCCGTTCAGCTTCACGTGGCACATAATACGAAATAATACATCGACGGCTCCCGCAGAATGGGAGATAGGATGGAGA
This sequence comes from Oxytorus armatus, assembly GCA_958009045.1. Taxonomy (NCBI): domain Eukaryota; kingdom Metazoa; phylum Arthropoda; class Insecta; order Hymenoptera; family Ichneumonidae; genus Oxytorus; species Oxytorus armatus. Next base: position 33,114,724 of record OY253745.1, on the reverse strand, counting down.
GAAAAGTTCTCGTGGAGCTCGAAGGAATTTACCGGTTGTGTAACTAGCGGCACCTGACTGCAATGCCGATGGCCCTGAGGCCAGACTGGACTCTCTTGCCTAGCCGAGCCTAGACGAGCGATCAAAGAGTCCAGTACTTAACCAGCGTCTGGTACCAGTGCATATATACCTACATATGCATTGTATATAAGATAAACACATACTGTAGACATGTGGTACAACAGGAGCCGGTCTCAAGGAACCTGTGTCGAGCTACCATCACTAAAATGCACGATTTGCTCGCAATCTCTGCACAGAAACAGTCCACAATCGCACGAGAGAAACAGAGAGAGAGAAGGTTACGTACTTAGTAGCAGAGAACAGCAGCCGATCGTACACGAGGACCCTAGTCAGATGAGAGGGAATGACCGCGGAAATTGTTACACAGTATTACGATCTAATTACCGCGTGCCGGCCCCGTAACTTCGGATATGTTGTCTGGCACACGCATCAAGCGCGGATTGCAATTACGCGTGTGTATATTGAAGGAGGAAGGTATTGCCGTTTTTTGCTCCGAGGCAAAGACGTTTAACCGCGGCTCACTTCGCGACAGGAGCTGTTTTATTTGAGTAAGCGAGAAAGTGTTCATCGATGTGAGGCTCGGTGAACATTATTGGATTTCTTTCTTTAGTCGACTGCGATCCTTTGATACCAGAATAAATTAAACGAATTAGTTTGAACATTGTTTTCTCTGTGTCTATGGGATAATATGGATTGACATCCAGATGAATTTCGATTCTGCATTCTATGCAGGAGACATTTTTATTTTATGATGCAGTGAGGCGTTCGCTCGTCTGGTAAGGTTTCAGAACTTTGTTTGGAGGTAGACAAATCTTTACGAATAATGCTGATCCATGGGGATGCCTGGTTATTGGAGCCGATCAGAATGCAGCATTGGGCAATGGCCGGTGATCAACGTTATCCGATATTTCTGTGGATTCTGCTGATGGTAAAATGAAATAAGAAATAGGACTGGTAGATTCCAAGATTGCATCTTCCTGTTTGATGGCATTAAACGATTTGAACTCAATCTATGATAAAGCGTCCGTTTGACCTCTATCGGGAGATCGGATATTATGATAGAACGAGATTCTTCGGAGTGGCCAGGTGTTTGATCGAATTTGTCGGCTAGATTGAAGCGAATCTTAATTGATTTGTCCATCATTTTCCATATTCAATAGCATCAAAATTAAATGTCGTCTAACAGTGCAGCAACTCGACTGGGAAAAGCTGCAGACATGACGGTTTATTGTCAAACTAACACATGACCAAACGACAGGTTTACTTTTGTCTATTAAATTGTGAAACTCAAAACTTCCTGCTGTGCGGAATGTGTGAACCGGAATCACCAGTGATATACGCAAATCTTCATTTTCATGCGCCACATCACGACCACAATATTATCGAAGATGATGAGGCCACGCGAATAAATGTACATAAGTGAGCAATTTTTTTCGAAAAGCGAAACACTTATCGGCTCTACGATGACCGATTTTCATGTAACTCCACGCTATATTTATGTATATAAACTTGCAGTGACATTACACCGCATGACATCCTCTTATTAAGAGCACTTTACTAAAGAATCATTTTGTAAAATTTCGAGGGAGCAATTTGCAAGTTTCAACTGACAATTTTTTGTTGCGTATTTCACATATCTTGCAAAGTGATGATTTCACCATAAAATCCAATACTTTTCCAGAGTAACAATCGGTCAATGTAGATACACTAAAAGATTTAGTGTGATTCTGCCAAGTTCCATCATCGTACACTGTTAGATTTGGATCCCTTTCCCTTTTCACCATTATATATCTATTCCTCTTTCAACATCGACAGATCGCAAACTGGACGTACAGAGAGATGATTGTTCATACGACTTTATGCTAAAACTAATAGATAATCCGTTTTGGCAAATTCATTATGCCACAACATTTTTTGATGAGAAATAGGCTTAGGACAGCGTTTTCTCAATGATTTTCATGAATTTTTTTATAGTATAAAAAATGAATATAATTTATTGAAACTTTGAGATTGTTTTATACATATATTTAAGTATATACTATAAAATTTTTGAAGAATTTTCTTGAAAATACCGGGGATATTAGCGACCCCATATTGCAGGTCACAATCAGACTCAGCATTTTGCGTACATTCTGGAAGCCGCAATTTTCATCTGAAATCAAACGAGGTTGGAATTTACTTTTATTATATGTCTCTCTTCTATATGAACCTAAATGCTATCAAAAAAATAGAAAATTGAATTTTTTACAGGGGTCAAAACAAAAAAGCATGATATTTTGCCATTTTTTACAACTTACTTGCAAAAAAAAAATTATTTTAAATAATGATAATATTCCGATTTTAGGTTCATAAAGAGCGCAATACTATGAAGAAAGTAAGTGCCAATTTTCAAAACGATTGGTTCAAAACTTTTCAAATTAGCGTGTATGCAATTTAAAAAAAAGTCATTTTCAGAAAAACGCGTTTGAAAAAATAGTGACCGCTCGGTTATACACGTGGCGCGCTCGGGGCCTCAAAGAGAGCTACTCACTTTAATGGCTTATAACAAAAGAACGAGTGGGAATTTAAATAAAAATGTTGGGAACATATTTTTCAATAGTTTTACTAACAATTTATGAAATTAAAAAAAAATCGATTTTTTGAACCGTCTAACCCTACTTCCCCCCTTAAACGTAAAAACTATTTGACCGTTTGTCATAACCGTTATTGCTCATAAAAAGGTTAAAAAGAATAGAGCACGCTGACCGCCTCCCTTTACTCTGGTCTCACTACGAATTGCTTCGAAAACATACAAAATAATTGGATCGTCGACGACGCCGACGATATCTAATTGTTCTAATTGATGTTTTATTGCGGGTTAAGAGTTGAATTTTTTCTGCGATTCTACGAGTCGAGACATTCGCTCCTTACCTGCGTAGGATGTCAATTCTCAAAGCAGTCACATTTTTTCTATGCCAATTCAACGAATCAGGATCCACGACACAAACCCGTGACGCCTTCTCCTTCCACTCACAAAAAGAGGGAGTAACATTTCGAGCGTCACCCACTTTTGACATTTCGTTACTCTACAGCGACTTGTTGCCAAGTCAACATCAAGGGTTAACAAACGGAAACTCTCTACACACATACAACAGTACTTGTAATAATTTGACCGTGAAGTTTGAAAATATAGTCCATATTTGTCGTTAGCCTTAACATTGCATTGATTCATTCATTCACTTTTACGCGAAACTAGTTGTCGTCAATTAATTTTGATTACAATAAGTACAGTGCAAACTCGTCGCAACATGGCGCAGATGAACTTACAATTCCTGTGGGAACCATCAATAAATTCGCGAGAATCACGGTACAATAATCGATATTGTTAATGTTGCACGGTGGTATGACACCATAGCGGTATGAGGCCGGTTACAAATGGTCGAGAAACAAATCATGATTATTAGAATACTCGAAGAATGAAGAATAATTTGCAACGAAAAAAAATCAGATTATGCATCATTCCTTCCTTTCTTTCTCGAGTTCCATTTCAATAAATAAAGACTGTCAAAAGCTGCATACATCAGGTTCGCCAATCGCGAAGAAGAGGATTTCCTGTGTCGGGGTCCCACTCTACCTCTTCATCTATCTCTCTCTATCTCTGACTTGGTGGTTGGGGTACGTGCGTGGGCGTACCACAGCAGTAACGAGTCAGTGAAAGGGAATTAGATATTCGATCTGTTGTCGGGTGTCGCATGATTTACAACACTCGTTGCGAGCCACTCGTTATATAGCATTGCAAACAAGCGTGCACGCGTGCCCGTGCCGCGACCCTGGTCTCGGAGAGATGAGCCGGTCTGATAACTCCGGCAAGGAACCCCAAGAGATAGGTGACAAATGATACCCCTTTTCTGCCGTAGTGTTTCGTTAATGTAACTTCATTTTCGTGCTCCTGCTACTGACTGTTATATTACTGGATTGACACGAGACATAAATAAACATTAATCTGTCGCAACGTAGACAAAGTCCTCTGAGTCTGAAATCTCTTCCTGCAACTGACGAATACGATCTTTATAAGAGCGTCACGAGGGATGACGATAATCGATTGTAGAAAGCGAAAAAAATCTTTGCAGTACTGGTTGTATAGCGAATAATACACAAAATGTTGACATGTTCATCGATTCTGTTTAGACGGATGTGACTCTTCAAATTTTTCCTTCAAAACGAATGTGTCTTGTTCACATGGTATGCGATTATGTTGAAAAGAAAATGAGACGTCACAAGACCCGATGGCTTCCAGTGGATTGTTCTGAATCACGTGTAGAGTCTTGACAAGCTCGAAGAAATCAACTGTTGAAATGAAATCAGCTACCAGGCTTATTATTTTTATTTGAGCTCACTTTGAACAAGAGCAATCTCCCATTTCCATGGCAAAGTAATTGGTCAACCGCCCCTCCGTGCCATTCCGATGGAAATAAAGTACACTTGAGATATGTAAAAAATATATAAATTATATACGAAAAGTGCCGACGAAAAATGCTATACCCTCTATATATATTTTATATACCGTCGTATATACATATATGTATATATTTCATTAGGGCGATTTTTTTTTCGACTATTTTTTTTTCTCAGTCCCCACCTGAAATTTTGTTGGATATGTCGAAAAAGAAATTCCCTGAAAGTTACAGCCCTTAATATTAATTCTAAGTACCCTTAGCGTGAAAAGATTTTCCATCTAAAATACACGTGAATCGATGTTTTTTTTTTTCAAAATTCTATAACTCAGCCCTATTTTATGCTATTATATTGTTGTCGATTTCGATTTACTCAGAGTGAAACAATCTAGAAAAGTGCCTCTTGCGGCGAAAGTGTAAATTGTACTGGTGAGTTGGTACGGGTCACTGAAGTTGATTTTTACCAAAAATTCTCGATTTTTTGCTGTTATCTCCGAAACAATCAACTTGTAGTATACAATTTTTACGGTTTATATTAGCGTAAAAATGTTATACTACTCATAAGTTAAAGTTCAATATCTCAAGAAATATTAATCTAAGCAATTGGGTCGATAGGACCTTTTTTGTAGGAAATTACCAGGGGTGTTAGTTGAAGTTTGCCAGTTTTACCAGTAGATGATGCTAGCAATATGTATACATTTCTATGATTTGGCATGCATGTCATTTTTTTCTATTGACATTAACCTACAAAAATACGCAAGTCACATTCCGCCAAAATAATAGCGTCATATTTGTTTACCTCAGTGAATATGTCGAGTTTCGTTCCAAGTAAATCGCATTTGCGGCATTCGTTGCTTTTCTTATTTCATCAAAAGAAAAAAGCAGCTGAAGCTCACCGGTTGCTGGTAGAAACTTATGGTGAACATTCTCCAGTGATTAGAACATGTGAGACATGGTTTCGTCAATTTAAAAGTGGAGATTTCGATTTGACAGACAATGAACATCCTGGTGCAGCGAAAAAGTTCGAAGACGAGGAATTGCAGGCGTTATTGGATGTTGATCCAACCTAATCGCAACAAAAATTGGCACAAACACTAAATGTGACTCGAGGAGCAATTTGCCAACGTTTAAAAGCTATGGGAAAGATCCAAACGTATGGAAAATGGATGCCACACCAGCTGAACGATGGACAAATGGAAAATCGAAAAACCGTTTGTGAAATGCTGCTTCAACGATTCGAAAGGAAATCTTTTCTGCATCGAATTGTCACAGGGGACGAAAAGTGGATTTATTTTGAGAACCCGAAGCCAAAAAAATCATGGCTTTCACCTGGTGAAGCCGACCCATCGACTGCAAGGCCAAATCGCTTTGGCCGTAAGACAATGCTCTGTGTTTGGTGGGACCAGTGTGCTGTGGTGTACTACGAGTTGTTAAAACCTGGTGAAACGGTGAACAAGGATCGCTACCGACAACAAATGATCAATTTGAATTATGCGTTGATCGAAAAACGGCCGGAATGGGCCCGAAGACATGGCAAAGTTATCTTGCAACATGACAACGCGCCGTCTCATACCGCTAAACTGGTGAAAGACACATTAAAAACACTTAATTGGGAAATATTATCACACCCGCCGTACTCTGCAGACCTCGCCCCGTCCGACTATCACCTTTTCGCATCGATGGGACACTCCCTTGCACAGCAGTGCTTCGCTAATTTTGAAGAAGTCGAAAAATGGCTCGTCGAATGGTTTACCTCGAAAGAGAAAAAGTTTTTTTGGGATGGTATCCATAATTTCCCTGAGAGATGGGCGAAATGTGTAGAAACCAATGGTCAATACTTTGAATAAAAAAATTTTGAGATTCCTCTGAAAATTAAGTGTTTTCTTTATCGAAAAAACCCGGCAAATTTCAACTAACACCCCTGGTAAATTTCTGTTATTTCCAAAAAAATTTGGAAATAACAGAAACAAAACGAGAATTTTGGGTAAAAATCAACTTCAGTGACCCGTACCAACTCACCAGTACGATTTACACTTTCGCCACAATGCGCACTTTTCTAGATTGTTTTATTCTGAGTAAATCGAAACCAAGAATAATATAGTAGCATAAAATGCGGCTGAGTTATAACATTTTGAAAAAAAAAAATTCGATTTATCTGTATTTTCGATGGAAAATCTTTTCACGCTAAGGGAAAGTACTTAGAATGGTAAATATGGAGCAAAGGGGACCCACTTCCGATTGACTTGCCTTTAATATATGTTGTCTAGGGACCCTTTCTGAACAACTTTTTCCTCTGACACAATTGGGGGTCGTTATTTATTAAAAAGCTTTTAACAAATAAAGTTAATAATTCATATAGCTATTTTCCTTATAGCAGCTAGTCCCAATCATCTTGGCCTTCACATGTGTTGTTAAGAATACCCCCCTGAGTAACATACCAAAACTTTTAACCGTCATCATTGTTTGTTAAAAAGTTATTAACAAAAGAAAATTCATAAATAGAATATGAAATACTTGCATGGTGTCCAGTACACGTATGACCGGAGGGGCTGCGGCCCCCTGCCCCCCTGCCCCCGCCGCATACCAGCCCATAGACAAACCAAAAACAACCCAAAACAACTCCAGTAACCTAAAAAAACAAACAGACAAACCCAACAAACAAACAAACCCAAAAAAAACCCAAAACCCAAACGAACAAACCCAACAAACAAATCGAAAACAAACCCAAACAAAAACCCAAACCCAATAAACAAACAAATCCAAAACAAACCCAAACCAAAAAACCCGAACCCAATAAACAAACAAATACAAACCAAACAAAAAACCCAACTAAACAACCTAACCTAACAACCTAAACGAACAAACCCAACAAATCCAAAATAAACCCAAACCAAAAACCCAAACCCAATAAACAAACAAATCAAAAACAAAAAACCCAAACAACCTAAACAACCCAACCCAACAAACAAACCCAACAAACAAGCCAACATTTATGAAACTTTTTTTGTCAATAATTTGTTAACAAACAATGAGCGACGGATAAAACTTTTTGTATGCTACTCAGGGGTATATTCGTAACAACAAATGTGAAGGACAAGATGATTAGGACTGACTGGTATAAGGAAAATAGCTATATGAATTATTAACTTTATTTGTTAATAACTTTTTAATAAATAACGACCCCTAATTGTGTCAGAGGAAAAAGTTGTTCAGGAAGGGTCCCTACACAACATATATTAAAAGCAAGTCAATCGGAAGTAGGTCCCCTTTGCTCTATATTTACCCCTAGAATTAATATTGAAGGCTGTAACTTTCAGGGAATTTCTTTTTCGACATATCCAACAAAATTTCAGGTGGGTACTGAGAAAAAAAATAGACGAAAAAAAAAATCGCCCTAATATTTCATATTTCGTTATATGTTCGTATTATATATTAGATATAATGTTTTTAAATTTGAATTATATTGAGCCAAAGAATCAGTTGAAAATTAATGTAGATATGACGGATTCACGAAGGTTAGTGGGCCGCCCAGCCGCTAGATGGCCAACGTTCTCGCAAGCAAGACGGCATCTGTATGCAATGATAAGCAAAACAAGCGCCAAGAGCATCTAGACTCGTCTCCTTACTATTTTTTTGTCAAACTAGGTACGTCAGGTCTACTGTGCAGTTGCTTTTTGCGGATGAGTGTTATTTTCAAGAATACTTGTATATTAGCGATGCTTATATATTTTTGGTTTTAATAACCCACGGTTTCAGTGTTACCAGATATCCGGCGCATGAAGGTATTATCTCAATTTGTTGAGAAGTGCGATACGAAATTATCGTATTTAATTTAAAAAAATATACAACACAAAATTTAATGGAAGACTTCGAGTGAACTCTTCAGTGAAAGTCTTTAGAAAAAATATAACAACTTGGTTTATATATTAAATATGTACGGTCAGAATCTCATGACGGCGACTTCTTTCGGACGCTGCCCGCCCGGCAACCTGCGGACAAGCGACCCGTTCCTGGCTCTTCCGCACCCGTTCGATGTCAGGCAACCTTCTTAACATACAACAGCTCAGCCGAGGTCTTCCACAAATACCGGAAATTTGTACGAATTCATTGTGCTGCCACGAGACGACGAGGCGCGAGAGAAATAAAAAGTAACGACGATATGCACTCGACGGCACGCACTCCCGTGAAGTGTTCTCATAAGTCTCTCGCAATTATACGGTTTTCCGTATTTTCCTCGAGGGAGAGAAATGGGATGGCGGAGGGATCGCGAGAGAAGGATCGGCACAACGATGAATCATCTCATCCTTTCAAGTATACATTACGTGTACAATATACCGTGCGGATTGTATATAGTTATATACAAGAGAGGATATATATTCGTAGGCATACTATATATACGCGAGAGCGAGAATACTCGCGCGAGCTCTTTCGTGTAACTCTTACATGCCGCGAGCATTGTAATTCCCGGTCGCGTGTAAAAACAAGACGCACAGCGCGTTGACTCTGTACGAGGGGCCTAAGGCTCTCTCTCTCTCTCTTTCTCCGCCGCCTCCAACGACGACGAAGCCGACGTCGCTAAGGCAGAGAAGTGTACATATAGGCTCAACAGTTTTGCAGCACTCTCGGGTTGTGCGCAGCGCGTTAGCGATAAATAACGCGGTCACTCGGGAAATAAGGGAATGAACGAGCCTGACTCAAAGTGTATGTGCATGCGCATGTGAGAGGTGGAAAGAGGAGACGAGGTGGACAGCCAAGAAGATATCCTGCAAGTACGCGGTACAACGTGGAATAGAAGAAGAACAGGCAGAAGAAGAAGAAGAAGAGGAACAAGAAGAACAAGACGAAGAAGAAGAAGAGGAAGATTCTGATGAACAAGTGGTAAAAAAGACGAAAAAGAAGAAGATAAGGGGATAAAACCAGGCAACAGAAAGAAGCTACGGTGCAAGTTGCGGATAAAAAAGTTCGATCAGAAGACATAGAGAATGGGGCGGCTGAAGATGTTAGGAGAGGAGAGAGGATAATAATAGGCATGTACAAGGAGTTATATACCGTACTCGTACACACTAGTTCGATACCGCGTGAGAGGCGACAGCAGCGCTGCGCGGTGACGACCGCGGTCCCTACTGGGCCCAACGTCCCGGTCGGCTTACACGTGTTTTCCATTGCGTCATATGCTCGTGCAACAGTAAAAACGACGATTTCAAAATTTCGATCACAGCATATAAATAATAAATGTTTAAAAAACTAACAATATGACTGCAGTTAGTGTTTTTTGGTGTTTCCAGAGCATCAAACTAGATATTATTGGTCCTAAATCGTTGCCGAAAGGTTAGGAATCAGTATTGTATAGAGAGGGATGTAATTAGAAATCGCAGCCTCTCTCGTGTTACTAAGGGGTAATACTACTCTAGCGGAAAAAAAAGGCCAGATGTTGACGATTTATTTTGGGAGTATGAAGAAAGGAATAGGATTTCTTTTCAGAGGATTTATTTAACACATATTGAAGTATGATCAGCAAATTTTTAAATATTATTTTGATACAAAATGACGGCGAGAAAGTCCATCTTGAAAATCGTCTTTAAAACACCTTCACGGGAGGACGGTTTTCTCGTACAGTATAAGACCTGGGACAAAAAACCAAAAATCTTTATAGACTATATTAGGGTGGGTGAAATAAAATGACTAATTTTTTTTTTCCTCGATATAATGAAAAATGTATTGTTTGGCATCTCAAAGAAACCCTCTGCAAGTATGAGCCCTTCATATTTAAATTAAGACGTCCCTCATCGCGAATTTTCATTTCCCATTTAAATAACATGGACATATTTTTTTTTATCTTTGGAATTGTATTAGACTTAGACCGTTGATGTTAGGAGAGTCTTTTAACATATTTTTGTAGAATATTTGATGCTCTACAAAAAAGCTCTCTTGTGTCTAATCGATAAAAATAACCGTACAAAAAATAATCGGTGATAATTAGCTCTGGATTCTACTTATCTCGTTTATTAGTACATAAATTTCAAATTTTTTAAAATTTTCGTTATTAATATGAATAAATATACTACTAATATATACTACTAATATATACTATTAATATATTACTAATATACTAATATATTACTAATTGTTTTCAAACAAATATGAGAGAATCCAGAGCTAATTATCACCGATTATTTTTTGTACGATTACTTTCATCGATTAGACACAAGTGAGGTTTTTTGTAGAGCATCAAATGTTCTACAAAAATGTGTTAAAAAACTCTTGTAACATCAACGGTTTAAGTCTAATCAAATTCGAAAGTTAAAAAAAAATGAAGCTGTCATCGGACAGCTGGTAGATGTGAAACATCCAACATCTTGAGAATACGGTGTGGGATATGTGGCGTGGAAAATTAAAAAGAAAAATAACAAGAAAAGTAGCTTTTGATTTTCTTCTATAATTTTTTATTTAGTTGCTTCATCTATTACTTCGGTTACATTAGCAGTCGGTGCTGCGTTTGATTCGATGAAACTAACAATCGGTCGATGATAGCTAAAGTATGACACGAATGTTTTAGATGTCATCTTATCAAGATATCTATAGAACACTGCATCTATAGTCGTGCCATACCTTGTAGTAGGCTCATTTACGGGGTTGTTCATAATCAATTGAAATTCATTGTGGAGGAAATTTATAAGCGGCAATGATTCAGCCTTGGCAAAATTAACATTAAAATCCCCTGCTAAAATTAATGGAAGTTGATGAAATTCTGCTTCTAATAGTCTTGAACCAGCTGGACTATATTTCAGTAGTTCTCCGTGTAAAAATCTTAGGATATTGTCAATTTTTCGGTTTGGAGAAATATATACGACAACCATGACCAATTCCCTTCCATCCTCCATAACAATTTCTGCTGCACATAAATCGCCAATATCGTCTTGACCAAAACCAAGTCCCCTTACATTTCTGAATCTAATAATTATGCGAGATGTAATAATATCCAAACAATCTCTATTTTGATAAATAGCTGCACCACCAGCTAGAAGTATTGCGTTTGAAATGAACAATACAATCAAAGTTGGGGATATCGACGTTTTCTTCATTACCAAGCCATGTTTCACTCAATAATAAGAAATTACTATTTTTAACAATCGAATCTTGTAGATCTGGGGCATGCTTTCGGAGACTTTGACAATTCAGCGTAAATAACGACAATCCCTTTCTTCATGTTATAAAATTTAATACTAATCCTTGGAGTGTCTCGAGTCTATTAAGCGATAATCTTTTAAATTCTTCTTGCAACGCTACAAACGATGGATCAATTCGTCTGCCGTGGTAGAATTTTCGATCATTATTACGTGTATATATGTATAAGCCTGTCTTTTTCGTCGGAAAAATTCCGACAGAAATAGAACAATTTATAGACTTATACACAGGAATATATATAAGTTACACACAATATAGAAAATTTATCTTGAAGAGTATAAGGTAAGCACGTGTTAAAGCGTCGTTCCGGGATTAATACGCACATCGGCATGCGTTGTTACTGGCAATGACTGCCATCAGCATGCGCAGAGCCCATGCTGATGAATGAACCCGTGCGCAGAGTTGGGTGGAGGGGAGCGTCACTTTAAGTGGGGGAAAAGTCGCCACGACGCGGCATCGAGTTCCCTACTGACCGATTTACTCTCTAACGCGCCTAAAGATGTTTCACATAAAAAAAAATGTTTCCATATTATTTAAATGGGAAATGAAAATTCGCAACGAAGGACCTCTTAATTTCAATATAAAGGGCTCATACTTGCTGAAGGTTTTTTTGAGATGCCAAACAATACATTTTTCATTATATCGAGGAAAAAAAAAATTAGTCATTTTATTCGACCCACCCTAGACTATATCCTATTGGCTATGGGACTACGTACGGTTTTTTTTTTAAATTAATGTTTGTAGAAATGGGACACTTTTGAAAAAATGAATCGATTTTTTGCCCAAAAGTAAGTAGTAAATTGTTTATAAAGAAAAAAGTTTACATTGAATCAAAAAACGGCTACGTACTCCGATAGCGAATGTAGTTTTGACGCTACTGTCAAAATTTCAAATCGATCAATGCAACGGTGTTCAAATAATACGTCCTGCCAGTTCGAAAAAGACGATTTTCAAGATGGGCTCGGTCGCTGCCATTTTGTATCAAAATGATAATAATTTTTTTTTTTCATACTTCAATATGTGTTAAATAAACCCTTTGAAAATAAATCCTATTCCTTTTTTTCATACTCCCAAAATAAACCGTCCAAGTTAGGCCTTTTTTTCTGCCGCTAGAGTGGTGTTACCCCTCAATAGGAAATATTAGGTGTTCAAATTAATTCGGTGCCTTAATAAATCTAGCTTGATATTTCCTTTGCAAATTTATATAAGTTCTGGCGCAACACTGAATTTTAAAAACACCATATGTTTCATGTAAATAAATCACTTAACTTCAAAAACAGTAGTGAAGACGATGACTGTCGATAAACAACATTTAACATACTGCGTTCTTTTCGTACTTTTCTAATTAATCCGCTTTTAATAATTCCGAGAGCAGATGACTCAAAGCCGAAGTTAGTTCCCTGTTTAATCCAGGCCCGTTCAGTTGTAGGTAATTCTTCTGATAAAAAACCGTGAGACACACTTGTGACCTGATGGCGGAATCCACGAGTGTGACAAATGTCTACAATTTTTCATTTTCGTTCTTACTCTGAAAACGCATCGTCCACAATGATTGAAAAGAACTCATCAATCTTATGATTATTGGGTAATGGGTGATCAAATGGCGTTTCGGAGTAAGATGCGTGTCGTAAGCTTACATCTACAATTTGTGGTGTTCTCTTATTAATGATAGTAATTTATCAATCCTCTCGCACCGAGTCACTAGTGCGAAGACCGTTTTTACAATTTATCAATAATAAAATAACTCCATTTTTATTAATCGGCTTCGTCGGATTTTTGCAATGGCATCGCTTAGTACCAGATGCTAAAATCTAAAATATCATTAGTGCGCGAAAACTTGCGAAGATTTATCGGACTAGTTTTCATCGCTCGACTTTCCAGACCATAATTAAACGTCAAAATACATCTCTGAAGCAAAATGTCGAAATACAGAACGTAAGCTTATGTTCTGAAGGAAAATGTTCGTCTTGTCGACCAAGAATTTGAAGAACAGTTTCATTCAGAGCTGAAAAATTCCTTCTAAGAAATTGGACGTTATATTTTTTGTAATGCGAAAAACGTGGTGCAAATGAGTTGCCTCGAGTAACGGAGTCTTGTAACGATTCAATAAATTAAGCCTTCATGAATAATGATAAATTTCCACAAAGTTCCCAATATTTCGGAAGGAATCAACGCTTTTTGGTCATTTAAATACCGTGGAATACCTCGAATATATTCACATAATAATGTAGAAAATGCACACTTTAGAGAATACACGGTTAAAGATTGCCACACCATAATATACATATGTACAGATACGGCGGTTGTTGGATACCACCGCAGTATATGTTTCCATGTAAAATGGTCGAATGTGTACGTATTACGAATGCGGCATGCGCGTTTCCAGAGGTGAGCACACAAGACGTGTTACAATGCTCAGGAAGCGTGTGCAAAGCAGAGGATGATTTACATTATCCTCGACTATAACCATCAAGCTTTCCCTCTCTGGGTAGCACGAAAGAGGCGAGACTTATTCTTCCTGCCCTGTCCACTAGTGTAACTGGACGTGAAACTAGTATATAAGAAGGTGTGTAAAGGAAAAAAATCCGAAGAGAGATGAAAGATCTGAAGACCGTGTGAAGTGAGTATCGGACAATGTGCCTGGAGGGATAATCCAATGATAAAGACCAAACAATTCCAAGGTATCACGCGTTGTAAAGTTTCATGATTCTTCATTATCGTTCTGCAAAATATAATAAAGTTAGAGCAATTCTATGATTTTGCAAGATACACAAAAGTCCAAACATTCAAATTTTTTTTCCAATCGTTAAGCACTTTAATAGTATGCTCCGAACTCAATATCGAACGTAGTTATCCATAAACCTACTTTTATGGCAATAACCACCGCTCTAGTTGGACATTTTTTAAAGTTACACAAACATACAACTTCTTATAAAATATAAAAAAATTTTTTTATTTTACATTTAATAAAATCTTAACCCCTTTCACCGATTAATGAAAAATGCAATACTAATCATCCTTTAATGATCATACATTATTGGGAAAAAAATTAGCCCATGGTCTTAAAACTTTTGGAAATTAAATCAATCTCAAACATTTTTTAAGAACGCAAAATCTTATAAAAATCTGAACTGCTGAAGCGATTTTTACCAAATTTGATACCAAACATCCTTGACCCCTAATACTATTACGTAAAAAGTTTTGACTCGATCGATGGAAATTTACGAAAGTTACAGCGATTACAGACATTTTTCGAAAATTTCAAAATGGCGTAGAATCTCGAATTCTCAAGGAATTCTAACGAAAATTGCAACAAATACTGAAAGTTCGATGCCCTAAATCTGTGCAAATTTCGCAAGAAATCGGTCAATTCTTTCTCGAGATATAACGAGTTGAATTGTTGGATCCTCTATTACACACACACGGACATTTTTTCTAGACGTGATTTTCGGATGCTTTGGCACGTTTTAAGGAAGTTCGAGCGAAACTAATGAGTCAAAGCAGTGTTTGAATTTTTTTGTTTATGTAATTCTTCAACTATTAATAAAAATTCATTATTTTAATTTAGAATAATATAACAAGTTAATAAATTCATAATTGTTAGTTATTTAATGAAGAAAGTAATGAAATGACTTCGTTATTTTGGATTCATATGGTTCGATAAAAAGATGTGGCAACAGCGCGCTGTTGTATTTTTATATAACGGCGTATGTGTATATGCATGTGACATTTGATAAAAATGAACCGCTGCAGATATAAAGGTAAATTATGTAAAAAAAATATAATGAAATGGAAAAATAACGTTATAAAAAGCAATAAAGCTCGAAAAGAAGATAAAGAAAATTCCAACTTCATAGGTAATTATTAATTTATTATTTTTTAATTTTAGGTTATATCCATGTTACTATATTGATGTAGATTATTATAGTTTTGTAATAATCATCATATAAAATTTTTAGTTGAAAATATTTGACTAAATATTTTGTATGCCTTTCAGAATTAGCTGGACGTCGATTAGTCGACATAAATATATCGAATAAAGATTTGTGGTGTCATTCTTGTGATAAACCCTTGTGGTTGGGAAATGCAGTCAGAGAATCAAGAAATGGGTTAGCGAGTGTATTCCAGGTGAAATGCATGACTTGTAATGGAATAATTCAAGTGAATACATCATCAACTGAAAAAAATTCATCAACCAGACCAACCTACACTGTCAACTCTAAGATTATAAATGGTGTGGATAAGTGATTATTTTGAGACATGACATTGTAATGATTTCTCAGTTTTTAAATTATATTTTAACGAGACTATTTTTTCCTACTAGGTGTTATTGAGAGTGGCATTGGAAGTACTCATTTAAATAAAATTTTAACAGCAGCGGAAGTTCCAGTAATGTACTCAACAGTTTTCAAACGACATGAAAAAAAAGTTGGTGCCGCAATTGAAATTCTCGCAAGTGAAAGCTGCTTACAAAATTTCAAATCATAGATAATCTATGTAAGAAAATAGAGTCAATTATATCAAACAGTTCATAACTTAATATAGATCTTCAGATTTTTATTTTTCACTTTTCAGATTTTTATTTTTTACTTTTCAGAATTTTATTTTTTACTTTTCAGTTTTTTATTTTTTACTTTTCAGATTTTTATTTTTTACATTTCAGACTCTTAGGATAGTTATTTCATATTCATATCACGACTTTATTTAGTTACATTTTCTGATAATAAAAAAATTTGTTAAACTTAATGAATGGATTTTTATATTCAAATATACCTTACCACCCATAGTAATTTTTAATAATTAATATTATAATATTATTAAAAACTTATGAATTTCAATGAGCAATGACCGATTAGAATATATTTATTATTTTATAGATAAATTTCATAGGATCAATAAATATTTTAACACACTAAACAAGTTTTATTAATGAACGATTTCAAATATATTATTTATTTATTCAAGAACTAAAATTTTTCTAACTTCTGAAACATCAATTTCAAAATTTAAAGCGAGAGAAATTAATTTCTCATCTCGTCTCTCTTTTTCATTATATTTCTATCTTTTTCTTTTCTCTCAGCTGCTTCCGCGACGTTGCCAAACTTTCAGTAATATGTATCACTGTCGATAAACGAGATGAAGAAGTAAAGTTTAACTTCAATTATGTAAATAATTACAACGGTGATAGTATATTGTTAAAATGTTATAATATTTTTAAAGTATTCAACTTTTTGCATGTGATTTTTTAATCTTCAAACTTGGGAAAATAATATAGAAAATAATAGAAAAAGTCATGACGGTAGCTTGTCAGCCATAAGAGTCTGTGTATAAGAATTTAAAAAAAGTCATATTTAAAACTTTTTTTCTAATAAACTAAACCGTAGATAGTTTTGAAATTTTGAGAATACATCAGTAAAATATTCCTTTATATGTATGCTAAGTTTCAAATCTTAAACTTGGAAAATTCGTTTTACATAAGATTCGCTCGAACCTCCTTAAGCAGAATAACATTAAAAACTCGATATTTTTTCCACGTTACCAAATCTTCCTCTATGAGGAAGTAAAATGAGGAAAACCCGTGCCGATACATTCGGAACCACAGTCGATCTTGGCTACCCGAAGAATCGAATGATTTCTGTCGCTGAGCGACCAGCGCGAATACTTTCGATAATCGCGGCTCTTCGAATACACTGCGCACTTGGTTTCAACATTGCGACTATTTCGAGGTTACGAATGTTTAGTACATGCGTCAAGCTATTGGGACGCCAATCGCGACCTCTCGAAGTGGTATAGAACGGCGGGAAATACGAATGGAACTTTGTCCAGATTTTGGCGCTGCGCCCTGTGCAAGTAAACTAAAGCACGAACATGCGGTCAGGTGGTTACAATTCGACCAACGAGAACACTCCCGACATTGCACTTATATATCCTTGCGTGACCTTTGGGCATGGAGTTTTTTAAAGTAATATCTGTGCGAATCTCCACCAGAAGCGCATAAAAACCGCATACAAAACTTCACTGGTTCCGTCCCGGGAATCTCTTCAGCGTTCACGGATCCTGAATCACTCTTCCGTAATGATCCAGGCCTTCCTGACCCGCTACCCTCCCTAACGGAATTATTATAATTGTATGCAATTTGTTTGTTGAAAAATTGGTTTGAGTGGCTTTTTATTTCACAAGTACGAATCTCTGTTGATCACTAATAATCAATATCTTCGATTAATAATTACATTTATAATTTAATATTAGTATATTACATTCATAATTTAATATTAGCATATCCAATATGATGTCTAACGGATGCAACACTGCACAGCTATAGGATTCTTCTGGATTTATGGTAATTACGACGGAGTGACCGGAGGTAAGAAAATCCTCATGGAATCACGGAAACGAACAAGACAATATGTTACAAGCGTTCGTGAGACGTCTGTACATTGTACAGACAATTTTTTGCGCAGTATCAACCTTTCTCTCGAGTTCTCGTTCGTTCTCTTTATCTCTTTCTCTCTCGAAGATTTCGCGTGTTATTCGCGATCTTATGAAGCTCACTCGAGCCTCATATACACCGAGTGGACATGTTAATTACCAGCTGTCCATTTGCACTGCGCAAAAGTTTCTTGCATACTGCCCACTTTCTAATGTAGCGGGATTTCATCATCGCAAAATCCCTCGCACCTCATCTTCATTCGACAATACTGCATCATCGTTGTATTTTATGTTGTTTTCCTGTTATTTTCGCTCCATCGCCTATTTCGTTTAGTACGACGTTGCCAAGTCAGCATAGAACTCGAGGCAATGAAAAGACAGCGGTCACCTCCGACAAATCTGTATGCCGGAAAAAGAGTGGGATGCTCGACGGGAAGATTTACTGTACCAATAGGAAACAAGTTATGGTTTTGTAGATTTTCAAAAGAGGCATTTGCTTTTACGAAAACAGCTAATTAAACAGTTTGTTTTTTTAATATCTCGTTCAGAAACGTTAATGAAAAATAAAACGGCACATCATTAAGGGATAACACCACGCTAGGCGGCAGAAAAAAGGCTTAACTTTGACGATTTATTTTGGGAGTATGAAAAAAGGAATAGGATTTCTTTTCAGAGGGTTTATTTAACACATAATGAAGTGTGAAAAGAAAAAATGTTATTATCATTTTGATATAGAATGGCAGCGACAGAGCCCATCTTGAATATCGTCTTTTTTTTAAACAGTTTCACGGGAGGACGGTTTTATCGTAAAGTATAAGACCTGGATCAAAAAACCAACAAATTTCATAGTCTATATACTATTGGCTATGGGACTACGTAGCGGCTTTTTTTTAAATCAAATTTTGTAGATATGGTGAACTTTTGAAAAAATGAATCGATTTATTGCTCAAAAAAATGCAGTAAATTATTAATAAAAAATTAAGTTTACATTAAATAAAAAAAACGGTTACGTACTCCGATCGAGAATGTAGTTGTGAAGCTACTATCAAAATTTCAAATCGATCCATGGAGCGGCGTTCAAGTAATACGTCCTCCCAGTTTGAAAAACACTATTTTCAAGATAAGCTTTGCCGCCGCCATTTTGTATCAAAACGATGATAAAAATTTTTTTTTTCACACTTCAATATGTGTTAAATAAACGCTCTGAAATGAAATCCTATTCCTTTTTTTATACTCTCAAAATAAATCATCAAAGTTAGGCCTTTTCTTTTGTCGCTAGAGTGGTGTTATCCCTTAATACCCACTTTTCATACGCTAATTCGGGTCACTCGCCGTCTTAGCACGCTTCGGGAGATTGCGCCGCTGAACTGCAATTTCAGTATACCTGTGATTTACGACCCCCAGTAAGGCCCCGTCAAAAATACGGTTCTCGCGTCGGCTACCACCGAACACCATATAAAAGTATAGTATAGAGAAAGATGAGAGAGAGAGAGAGAGTGAGATATAAGATAATACAGACGAAAGACGTGTGCGCGTACTCTCCTCCGAACGCCATTGTTGTTTGTCTTCCAGAATATTTTAATTGGACGGTAGAAAACCTCATGGTACCTTGCACAGTTCGCGTTATTTATCGTCTAACAAAGCGTGGAAGACTGGTAATTAATTACGTTGTTTTGTTACTTTATATAAAGATAGCAGGTTGATAGGAGAAGTTAACCGGCGGGTGGCATGCTATGGCTGCTGTTTCTCTGCCTGCCGGTAACAACAATGCTATACAATGCGCAATTAGCGGAGTGCCTGGAGAACAATGCGGGGAGTCAGAGGCCTTTCAGGATAAAGGGAAGCGCGAGTGTTCACATATCCTTGCGTGCACTCTCCGCTTGTACTCAAGTGTCTTAAGGGCTTATGTATACTATGCATATATATATAGAATACATATAAATATATATGTATTATAATGTACATGCATGCATATATAAATCTTATATATCTGTTTCCTTCAACCTACTCGCGGGTTCCGAGTAGCCAGTCGGATTTCAACGATAATTCCGAATGATCGAATCACGAAAAAAAGTTCAGAATAACTAAAAAACTCTTAAACCGATAGCAGTGAATGCGTGGCTGTTGCGCGGCTTCGGCGATCTTCCGTGTTAAGGGATGACACCACTCTAGCGGCAGGAAAAAATGCCTAACTTTGACGATTTATTTTGGGAGTATAAAAAAAGGAATAGGATTTCTTTTTAGAGAGTTTATTTACCGCATATTGAAGTATGAATGAAAATTTTTTTATTATCATTTTGGTACAAAATGACGGCGACAGAGCCCATCTTGAAAATAGTCTTTTTTAAAAAAACCTTCACGGCAGGACGGTTTTCTTGTAAACTATAAGACCTGGAACAAAAAACCAACAAATTTTATAATCTATATACTATTGGTCATCGGACTATGTAGGGGTTTTCTTTCAAATCAATTTTTTTTATAAAATAGTGCACTTTTGAATAAACGAATCGATTTTGCGCCAAAAAAGCAGTAAATTATTAATAAAAAGAAAAGTTCACATTGATTCATAAAACGGCTACGAAGTCCGATAGAGAATGTAATTGTGAAGCTGCCATAAAAATTTCAAATCGATCCATGGAACGGTGTTCATGTAATACGTCCTCCCAGTTTGAAAAAGACGATTTTCAAGATGGGCTCTGTTGCCGAAATTTTGTATCAAAATGATAATAACATTTTTTTTTTCATACTTCAATATGTGTTAAATAAACCTTCTGAAAAGAAATCCTATGCCTTTTTTCATACTCCCAAAATAAATCGTCAAAGTTAGGCTTTATTTCTGCCGCTGGAGTGGCGTTACCCCTTAAGGGAGGAAATAGGGTTAGGACAGCGTTTTCTCAATGATTTTCATGAATTTTTTTATAGTATAAAAAAGGAATATAATTTATTGAAACTTTGAGAATATTTTAAACATATATTTAAGTATATACTATACAATTTTTATACATATATTTAAGTACATACTATAAAATATTAGCGACCCCATATTGCAGGTCACAATCAGACTCAGCATTTTGCGTACATTCTGGAAGCCGCAATTTTCATCTGAAATCAAACGAGGTCGGAATTATTTTTATTATATGTCTCTCTTCTATATGAACCTGAATGCTATCAAAAAAATAGAAAATTGAATTTTTTACAGGGGTCAAAACAAAAAAGCATGTCTTTTTGCCATTTTTTACAAATTTATTTGCAAAAAAAAAATTATTTTAAATAATGATAATATTCCGATTTTAGGTTCATCTGGAGCGCAATACTATGAAGAAAGTAACTGCCAATTTTCAAAACGATTGGTTGAAAACTTTTCAAACTAGCGTGTACGCAAGTTAAAAAAAAGTCGTTTTCAGAAAAACGCGTTTGAAAAAATAGTACCAAAAAAACAAGCAATATGGGGTCGATAATATTTTATAGTATATACTTAAATATATGTATAAACATTTTATAGTATAAAAGTAGTATTTTATAGTAGTAGTAGTTTTAAATATATGTATAAAATATTCTCAAAGTTTCAATAAATTATATTCATTTTTTATACTATAAAAAAATTCATGAAAATCATTGAGAAAACGCTGTCCTAACCCTATTTCCCCCCTTAATGGCTTATAACAATAGAACGAGTCGGAAATTTCATTTAAAATTTTGGGAACATATTTTTCAATAGTTTCACTAACAATTTATGAAAAAAAAAAAAAATCGATTTTTTGAACCGTCTAACCCTATTTACCCCCTTAAGCAGCGTCAGCAGCAGTCAATACTGAGATGCGTGATCGCTCAGTCGTGCACTGGCTTGCACGCCGATTAATGAGCGGGAAGCAGTTTTTCTGAGTTTCTGATCGTAACACAACCGAAACTGAGTAAAAACAGAAGCTGTTGGTACCGACACGGATTTTGCCTCCTCTCCACCGCGAATTTGTAGCTAAAAATCAGCTGCAAATGCTACGGAAGTTATATTAACTTAACATAGTACGCGTAGGGTTGAGTGATGAGAGAACAATCGGAAAGGGTTATACAGAAAAACCCTCAAGGGTTTCCCGTTGGAAAACACAAATAATAAAAAATGCTCCCGATGGAAAAAGTGACCTAGAAACATTCACACAAATATTGTAGATATTTAAATAAGTGAAATAATTCGGACAATTCAGAATATTTACAATACGATAATAATTATTATTAATAAGTAACACTGAGAATTTCAAATGGTTACGATAGTCGTGAGGTTTTATGGTCTCATTCCCTGATTCGCCTAAAAAAAGATCGTTCAATTTGCTTCAGAGGAATCTAATGAATTCGTGGTGAAAACGAAGACAACTGTTTGCCGATTTGTTTTCGTAAATTTCTGTTACGAATTGGAAATTTAATTAAGGTCTACAAGAATCATAAAGGTATGAGAGGTGAAGCGCGATATTTTTTTACCGTTAATTGATTCACCCGCTCGCGAATCGAGATACAGCTTTTTCTTCTTTCTTATATATATTATTATTTGTTAAATGAAATTAGCGGACTGATTTCCTTGCTCGGAGATTACTTCCGACAGCGTTGTCGCAATGATAACAATATTTGTATAGATATATATCATGAATGAGTATAAAGATGAGAATAAAATGAAAAGGCGATCAAACATTCTGCACGGGTACGGAAATTTATATTCACCATTTATTTATTCCATATTCCGCCGAGCAGTGTGTATTTATAATTATTTTATTTTGTCTGTTGCAAAATATATTATTATTACTATTATTATTTCACTTTTTCTTTTATGATCCCATCCCCCTGGAGTACGTTAAAGAAATACTTTGACTTACCTCCCCTTCGGTATAGGCAACAGGACATTGCCACGTGTGGCCATGTTGGTCGATGATCACACGATAGATCGACAATTCACTGGTGCTTGTAATGGAGTGGGAATAAGTGTGATATACAGTGGGTTATGACGCTGTGATTGCACTAGATGCCATTTGTATTTTTTATTTTTTTGCTAGAATAATATATTGATATTTCGGCAATGAACATTTAATTTAGCGAGAGCAAAAGTAAAGTGAAAGAACATTTTTGCCCATCTGCCAGAAGCTTTTCATGGTTTAGAACCAGAGGAAGTCGATCCGGGAAAGAAGGATGAGTTTTTCAGGAGGTTTTTCTTTACATGAAAAAACAATTGTTTTAAACGCAATCTCTGGAACTTCTCAAACAATTTACAATACAATATTCGTACGCGTATTTTTTTAAAGAGATATTTAGACAACGAGCCCTGGCGTTATTGAGTAATTTATAAACATTAACAAATATAAATATTGTACAAAAACAATAGCAATTGAATTATTTTCAAGATTTGCAAAACTTTAATTCACCAAATCGACAATAATAATGTTAACTTTATTAAAGTAAAAATCGTGATTTTTCACCGGTTTGTTATTATATTAACTTGCTAGACGACTTATCAATAAATAACATTTTGTAGAGAAAGAATTGTAGATTGCGTTCGGCCGAAAAGCACAAAAATACAAAATTAAAATAAAAAAGAGAAATACCGATAATATATCTCATAGATATTATCTCTACATACAATGGTGGGACACTTATTGTAAAAATCCATTACATATTCGATAATATTCTAATACTAGCTGACTCGGTGAACTTTGTACCGCCTAACAGTCAATGAATGTCGTGTTAACTTTTAGCTAAACTTAATTTAGGATTTTATTAACGTAATAAAATGAATACTAAAAATGTATTAAGTTCAACAGTTTATTAAGATAATATATATAAAGAAAATAAAAATTCAATAAAAGTACAAAAATCAAGTATTTCAATGGCGTGTCAGCAAGACATTTGCTGTATTGAAGCTATGCATTTTGCTGCATGGGTTGCACTCGAGTTGATTTTCTTCAGTGAAGCACCTTGTGATATACGACATTTTTCGTTTTGTTATCGGGCGCAAGAACAAATAAAGCGGATGGTTTGCCGACACGTGAACATGCCACGTACAATTGACCATGAGAAAAACATGCCCCCTAATATACCCCGTCCCCTAACCTACCCTGCCAGCAACCTAATTTATTTAAAAACTCATTTTATTCATAATTTTTTTTCCGTGCATTTTCCAGATATTTTAATAGTTATTATGCTATTCAGGGCGGAGACGAATCCAACAAATGAGAGATCATTAAAAACGGTCCAGCCGTTCTTGAGTTATAAATGGTGTAACTGACCCGACTTTGTATTATATATTAAGATAAGCAGCTATGAGTTTCGATTCGAAACCTATAAGAATATAAATTTTTTACTGAAGTTGAACGAAATTGAAAACCTTGAGAGACCTCAGAATATTTTTTAAAACGGAACTTGCACTAATGTAAATGTAGGTTTGAAAGAGGTTACCACAAATTGTGCGGTAGAGCAACTTAAAAAAGTATTGATTATTTTAGCGTTAATATTTATGCGTGCGTATACATAATAGACCAGCAGCACTGGGTTTAGAAAGGATTTAGAAAGTTTCATATGTAACGTAAAGCGACTAATGCACAACGGCGGGCGTCTCTAATCAATTACTGTGTCGTTGAGCAGCAAATGCGTCTCGATGTGTGTGTGTCTGCGTGCGAGAGAGACAGAGAGATAGACGAATTATATGCAGACGACGATTATCGATTCCGTGTTGAGATCTCACATGGTATGTCCATCTATGCAAGATGAGAATAAGTGTTAACTGTAAGTTCGTTTCAAGATAAGAATAACTGTTTGGTAATGAGGTAAGGGTTAGGTGGATAACGCGTGGGGGGATGATCAATGTCACACGAGATTTGAGCTCTCGTTCTATTGAACTTTGCTGCTGCGGATACGTAAGAATTTTTCTGCTCGCTGCTTTTCAATGGAGCGTCTAACCAAATACAAACTCACGGAAAACAAACTTTGCTGCTCGTCAGCGGGGGGGTTTTCTGCTACCGAAATTTCAAAAAATTGTCCCTGAGGGATATTTTGAAAGACTCTCCGAAGTTTCATCAAAGTTTCGCTCCGTGCTCTGTCACCGTTCTCATACGAAATCGACGAAAAATCGTTCATAACGAAATAATTTCGTTTTTCCAATTGTTTCAATTTTCGACAAGAGTTTTCAATTTTTTCGAAAGTTGACATTCGGTGGTAAAAATGGCATCGATTTCGTAGGACATTCTGTTTATTGGTAACCCGTGAATCGAATCGTACAACGCGATAAAAGATTAAACGCAGCGAACAGCGTTTGGTAATATCGAAGTTATTAGAAGGGCCCGACTACGGTTAAAGTGCAAATTATGACAGCTGCTGATAAGAGATAGCTGAAGCTAGGTAATCTGAACGATGTGTACAGACGTATTGTTGCAAGAATGACGAGTGATAATAATTAGAAAGATGATATGGCTCGGGTTTACCATGTCATATGTGTAAATTAATTGAAAAAATAAAATGGCAGACATATATACCGATTGATATACAGGAGTGATCGGTGGATCCTTCTTATAGAGTATTGTTTATCGAAAAGCAGTTGAAGGTTATATTGTCTCTCGAAAGAGGTATGGAAAACTGGGGGTCTTTCTGTCACGTTCTTTAAGTGGTTATTACGCAGTCAAGATTTAAAAAAAAACTTTTATTTCATTTTCGTAATGTACATATATTTAAGTATATACACAGAAAATTCCATGTCAATCCGAAAAATATTCTCGAACTTACACGCATATTTGTAAAGACGTTTCGGAACATCTGAGCATGATTTTGAATGTTTGAATGCGTTTTTATCAAAACTGTGTTTTTAAAGTCGGTGAGCAAGATTCCTCGGAAACGGCTAAACCGATCAGTGTCAAATTTTTACACAAGCTTTATAAATATATTTTTTTGTAATTAATCGAAGCTTTTTTCTCGCCGATAAATATTTTGCATTTTATAAACAATTTAAGGTCAACATTTTTATCGAAAATCGAAATTTTTTTTTGAGAAGCTGCCATTTTGTTAAAAATTTATATTTTGCTTATTCCTTCGATTAAATACTAAATAATACCTTATATTAACGAAATCTTTTTTGTTTTTTCATTTTGGATGATCCAATCCAGAGATATCGTGCTCAACGCAAGAGACCTTTTTTTAGAGGACCTCCCGGAGATCCGCTATAGCAACTTGAAAAATCATTATTTTTACAAATAAAAAATATGATAATAAAGGTAAAAGTTACCACAGTATGTATATAAATTTTCATGTTAATAAATTAAAATGTCTTTCCAGAAAAAATTCTTGAAAAGTCGCTTTTTGTCGGTCTCCTGACCGCTTTCGACCCTTTAACCTATAAGGAAATTGCTTTTTCATCTATACATGAAAAGATCTTCAGGTAACAAGAACTTGGTACCCTAAAAATGTTGATACCTGCTCATCGCTTTTTGCTTTGCAATCACTGAGAGAAAGGAAACTACATACGTCTACAAAACGTTGAAAACAATTAAGAAAAAAACGGATCTCGTCGGGAATCCTTGCTCAAATGACGACAAACATACTACCACCATTGACTCTCACTTTGAACGTCGACAAGGAAACTGCATTGACCGAAGAAGGTACAATATATCTTTTATGAAATTTCATGGGCAATTCATTGTCACGTTGATAGGCTGGGAATAAAACAAAATTGCATATGAATGTATACGAAAGAAAGAGAGGAACGAGTTTCCATATGAAAGAGATGGGTTCGTTGAACGGAAGAGTATGTCCAGTGGTTTGCGTCGCACCGAAACTTAGCACCAAAGGCAATTTACAATCAGAAAGATGATATCGACAGTCTCGGTATCATACTATTTGGGATGACTACTTGCGTAATTGATTTTATGATGCTAGAACGTAATACCGTAAAAATTTGAAAACGATCGCCGTTTCCTATGATCGTTGAGAGACAAGGTAGACACAAGTTTAAAGTTATTAAAAACATGAATAACCATTTAGGAAATATTGAATTTATCGCCCATAAAAATGCAAATCCATGAATTGAGTTGGAAAAAAAAGTTACAACACACATACCTTGAAAATGACTGGTAGTAGCCATAATTACTACAAACTATAAAACCTTTTTTACATAAATTTTACTGATTTTGCCGCAAACAAAAATATAGGATTATGAAAAAAAAATGTTTAATGGATACCTTATGTTTAATGGAGTGTTTGTCAGAACTCGAGCTCGTGCAATTTGTTTTAAGGGGGACACTTTGAAAAAATCGATTTTTTATGCATTTTTCGATAGTCTATACATTCAAGAATAACATACTAAAATTTGAAGTGCGGATCTCAAATAATTTTTTGGACTACAGCCTTCTAAAGCACAGCTGCTCGTCGGTCAGAAACGTGTCAACGCGTTTTTCTCAAAACGACATTTTTCCAATTTGCCGCAGTTCCAACTCAAATACAAATCGTCCGATCAACTTGAATTTTGTTTTGGCGTATTTAGTATTTGTTTCTTCATACAATGACTCTCCAGTTTTTCAATTGGATACAAAATATCAATTTGCCATGCAAAAAACGATCAGATTTTAAAACGTAATTTGGAACTTCTTTTCAAAACACCGCCATTTTGTTGGGTTTTAATTTTTTTTCACAATCCTCCGTCATTGTACAGGCAATACGTTTTAGTTTAATTGACATTTTTTTTCAGGCATTCTGAAGGCTGTAATCACTGGAGCAGTGGGAGAACGTTTTTTTGGCGATTTGGGAGATGGCGCATAAGTTGCTGAAAATTGAATATTTTCATACAAAAAAATTACTGTCTATACATAATTTATACACAAATATGTCCTCAAAATTTCAAAATATCCAATGCTATACTTTTCTTTCAATAAATTCCCGAAAATCACCGTTTTTGGGCAGTCACGCTAGTGGTTTCCCTTAAAATTTTTAGATTCCGCCGTAAAATTTCGTATATAGATGAAATGTCATTGATTCATGATTTGGGTCGAATTTCGCGAGAATCCTTGAAACGATTTGAAGAAATTCCAAATTATTCGAAAAAATTTGGAATTTACAGTACATGTAAGGAAATAAGTTCCAAGTTGAAAGTCGCCAGTTGCTTCCTCGAAATTTCATTCAATGCTAAAAGCGTCCTGTATGAGGAAAGGAAAATTAAGAAAAGGCTAATTCCTCATAGATGAAGCTTTGAACATTGTGTGAAATTTCGAGGAAGCAACTGTCAAGTTTCGAATTGCACCTTTTTATTTCTTCAAAGCTTTCAAGGGGATATTATAATATGGAAAATGTTTAAAATTATGATAGACAGTCTATTTCGCCACGATATCAATGAAGGTATATTATAAGTTAAGAAGGTAGTAATAAGTTGAGAGAAATATACTTGCACTACGAGGTTATGTGGAGCATTGTAAAGTCGAATGAATAATCAGAGGCAAACGGATCATTGCGATGTCACTGGGTTTCTGGGCGAGAAAAACCGATAGAGGGCAATTCAATTATGACGAAATCAATGGGGAAGGAGAACAGGATGGTGAGCTTGTAAGGTCGTATTGATCGTTTTCTGACGTCGAATCAAGCATGGACCCAATAAACCTTTTCACGTCGAATAACCTACCCTACCATAATTTCACTATGTACTCGTATAGTGGCCAATGGCCACGAGTAAGGAAATTTTAGGTTCCATGTAGAGGAAGTTAAAATTGATAAATCTTCGTAAAAAAATGTATAAGATATGTAGAAAGGATATTTGATAAAGGAGATGTTCAGATGGCGAAACGTATATTAAAAAGTGTTCGAAAACGTAGATTTATTCGATACATGGATATAACGTCGAAAATATAAAATGTCTCAAAATACTCTTAGTTCTTCTCCGTGCAAGGTCTAGGCGACGACTGACTTTCTTTTCTCGTACCTTCGTCGCACACTCCGACGCATGTGTCCTCTCTCTCTCTGTTCACGCTGTTTACTTCTTTGTCTCGATTGCTCGCGTGCTTCGCATGTAAACAAAAATATCGAGCACGAACAATAAAACACTTCGCACGGCGTATGCCCGAGAGCCTTCTTAGGAACTACGGTCTCTACAGTTGGTAAGTCTAGACACTCTGAATGTAGCTTCTACAATGTAGAATCTACATGATGCAATCCACTTAACTTAACTCAATTACACATGTTTTCGGTTAATTTATAGTTAATTTAACTTGCCTCCGTAAAGAATGTATTTAATAATTTATTTAATTAAATAACCTATATTATTTTATTTTTTCATCTCTGAAAAATGATGATTTCGGGAGAACCGATACAGAGGATAGTAGACTCACGACTTGTGATTCTCCTTTTGCGGTTGTCTTCTGTCCTCCTCCCTCTAATTTATTTCTCATTCGGTGATATTGTAGGGCACTGGGGGAGCAAACGGAGAATTAGAAACGGTAGAAAGTTATTGAGGAGGCCCCCAGTAGTAGTGATGAGGACCAAAAGAGGGCGGAGGTTGAGAAATACAGATGACACTTCATCAGCTCAACCGGCAGCCTCTGCATTGTCATTTATCCTGCGGTACAAGCTCCCGCGCTTTGTACCCTATCCATCGTTAGTCCCGGTACCGAGTGCTTCTAACGCCCGTGTATGTATCCATATATATTCACATAAATATACATCTGTATACAAAGATCAGCGAAATGTGTATTACGACGACTACAGTCACGAAGATGAGGATAGTTCGCACATTATTAAACGAGCGTTCTTGCACGTAGGTGTCTCGCCTCACCCTCCATTTCTCCTTTTTCGTGAATCTCTACATCTCTCACTAGGATTCATGGTGATTTCATTTCTTTTGTCATACGGTAGCATTCTCTCTCTCCCTGTTTCCCATTCTTTTATCATTCTTTCACCTCCATCTCGATGTGATCACGTTGTTATTCCGCATTTTTATTATTTTCGAAGCTTTTCTTCTCATTTGCTGAATTGTTTATCCATAGGTACATCGACAAAAATGAACTTGTTCAATTTCAATAAAGAATTTCTCTTAACTACTCAAATGAGGGCTGGCGATGAAAGTAGAATATTCATTCCCTCGATCTGACATGAACCTATTCATCCTATTCATCCAACTATTGATTTCACGTATCTCCTTATTATTTGCATGAAAATTTAAGTTAACGCAGTCTTCTAGTTTAAACGAGGATTTTTTCGTGGCTAAAAAAAAATTTCATAAGTACTATTAAATATTTCAACATCGGTCTTTTTCCACTTATTTATTGATACTTGCAGGTAATCTGCAATTTTTTTCGAGTAAAATAAAAATAAATTAAGTGTGCTATGCGGTTCCAAGTCGCCATGATTCCATGGTGACTGCGACCATCATTCCAGATGTTGTACTCATCTGAAACAAAACAACCAAAAAGATTATTGATCAGTACAAGTATGGCTATCGCACGAACCTCTAAAATTTTCACGAAAAAAAAATTCACCAAATGGCGACCTTCTAAAGAATATTTACAGATTTTCAAATTTTTAAAAAATCTTGGAACCCTAAAAAATGTTTCATATTTTTTTGTATGCGATAGCCATACTTGTACTGATCAACAATCTTTTAGGTTTTTTTGTTTCAGATGAGTAGAACGTCTGGAATTATGATCACAATCGCCATGGAATCATGGCGACTATGCAATTTGCAAATTTGCAGTGTATCGGCAAGTATCGATAAATACGTGAAAAAAAGACCGATGTTGAAATATTTAATAGTGCCTATGATTTTTTTAAACCTCAAAAAAAAATCCTCGTTTAGCCTAGAAGACTGCCTTAAAGAAAAATGTAAATTCGCCGCAAAAAAAAACGTGACACATGAATAATTACTACGCGACACCAAAATTGTTACGCATATATAAAGGGTGCCATACCACGTCACTTTTGCTCATATACACACGTTTATCCCTCCCGTTTATGTCTTGAAAGAGTCGATTTCGAAAAACATATCTGTATGGAAATGACGGTAGGAACGAGACCATGCTCAAAGCGTTCTTGGCGAGAGGCAATAATTGCAATAATTGTCGACTGGGCGATTGTTCAGGGCCGTGGGGCGGCCGGGTGAGAAAGGGGAAGGAAAAGTAGGGGTTTGGAGGAGCAATGAGATACAGTGCAGCACTTCGAGGAGATGAAGTAGCCGTGGACAGGGTGTCCAATGCCGAGCTCCTATGTACCCGCGTATATGGAACAAGTGGTCGCTTGATTCTCGACTGATTATTCTATTCTGAGAGCTGCTCTGCAGCATCCCTCTCTTTCTCTCTCTCTCTCCCTCTCTCTCCACTCATCCTCAGTTCGCACCATCTCATGTTCTCTCCAAATGTAGGCTCCAATGTGCGATGGAACAGAACTCACCTACACATGCTTACGCGAAAGGGTGGGTTGGTGGACACTTACTAACATTTACCGACCAGCACCTCAACATCCATTCTCCGGGCTGATTCTCTTTCTCTATCTCTCTCTTTCTCTCGTATTATATGGCTTCGCGGACTGCTCATTTCTGCTTCACGATACAGAATCTCCAGAATTACCACAGTGTCCGCGGCACGTCCGCAATCCTGAAGACCTGATATAGAACACAAGGGTGGAAAGGGAAAATGGATGAGAGTCAGTGTGAGCTCTCTGTTCGTATATCATTCTGGAGGTTCACGGAGAACGACCAGTTTGGACGAGAGAACCTGACGAACAAAACAATCGACGATTCCTTGGGCATGATTGGCCGTATTGTTTGCTCGTGGATCAACGGGAATGGTACAGTTGGCAGTGGACAATGAATCTTCTCGCTTTTATTCCCATCCATTCTGGGCGATACTAGCAACACCCTTGCAAGGTGTTGCCGTACATCGTTTTGGTTTTTTTTTTTTTTTTTTTTCAGAACAAAAGATCGTGCAAAGGAAGTGTGACTTCGGACAAAATAACGTGTGTATATGCATATAAATTTACTGTGAGTCTCGCAAAATTAAAGCCACTCACAGATGCTAACAAACCCACTTTATAGACACCCCGACACATCTACACTCCAGAGATTTTCTTTAAACATTACTGATTCATTTCCACTTCCTCTATTAGTTATATAATGTCCAGAGCTGTCGGATTAACCTCCGTCGCGTTCTCTTAGTTTTTATATGTGACAGCCGAAATCCAATTTCATTTCTTGATTTTCTATCGGGCGTGTTTAGTACATTAAAGTAGAAATGAATGACGGAATTGACTTCTCGCTTTCTCGTCATTCTGATTGTTATTTTCACCTTACTTTGATATTGTAATTTGATGTATTTCTTCTTTACAGAAATGAAAAACTTCGCGAAATATATTGAACTTCAATTATCGCAAAAGTAGCGGCTTCAGCGATAATCGAAGTTGACGAGATGTTCGGATTTCGGTTATATGACTATTTCGGATCGCAGATGACCAACACAATCTATCGAGTAGCATGAAAAATGCGCACGCTGATTCTAGGCGTATGTAGAGAAAAAGTAAACTCTGGATTTAAAAAATAATAAAAATTCAGCAAAACTAAAGATACAATATGAATCAACTTCGTTAACGGCAACAAATCCAATATAGTCCAAAGTATATTTGTTGGGCAAACATATATTTTCCATTTGTATTGATAATTGAATTATAAGTTTAACTTGAAAAATAGTTACGTCCATTATGAATATATAGTAGAGGCTCAATAGTTATCGTGACTAATGGAATTTATCAGTGTGTCCATATTTTGTCTTTTTGCATTTTCCACCGTGTGATCTATCGTTGATAACTGGTCCATTTATCTCGTCATCCATATGTGCACTTTGTCACCTCATCGGTGCTACTCGTTCGTTAATGTAGGGGCGAGTGCATGTGCGAGAGTTCTTGCTACGAGTATGTACGCCGGGTATATGAGGGGCGTTTTTCGGACGAGAGAATTGAATTTGAGAATTTATTTTTGACATTAAACATTACTGAACTTTTCAGTTGGATACCTGAAAAAATCTTTATTCTTATTTTGATTTTTACTTCTTTCATTCTCTTTATTTCATTCTCTTCATGGAGGAATGAGTTTACATTTCTATACTCGTAATCTTTGCCGAAATTTATTACAACGGAATTAACTTTCCATGGAATATTGCGCACATTCAAGATAAAATGATGTGGAATTTTGGTGCAGAAAATCGCATCGTTTCCGTAATGGGGAAAATAACGGAGAAGCCGAAATTTTAATCCTTAAAGTCCTACATTAAGGTAGTAGTCGGGTAACTTAAGCTGATTTTCATGTCTTTTTTGGAGGAAGTTTTTTTGCAGGAAAATAAAAATGAATCATTTTGGATATTTAGGATGTTTTTATTTACATATTAAAGATACAAAAAAAAAATTTTTTGGAAAAATTTAATAGTTTATTATTATTATTATTTTTATTGATCGAAGTTGGCACCTCGAAAAAAAAGCGCGCGGGTGGCCCCGGTGATTTTGGCTCTTGATGTTATCTGAAATCCAAAATTCTTGATAATTCTTAATCTATAGACATGTTCTTCTGGTCGGAACTACTGAAGTTAAGTTTGATGGATAAATAACAAAATTTATTTGCCAAAATAAAAGGACTTTTTTTTCCAAAGTCCGCCATTTTGTTATTTATCCATGAAATTTAACTTCAGTAGTTCCGACCAGAATGACATGTCTATAGATTAAGAATTATCAAGAATTTTTTTATTTCAGATAACATCAAGAGCCAAAATCACCGGGGCCACCCACGCGCTTTTTTTCGAGGTGCCGACTTCGATCAATAATAATAATAATAATAAACTATTAAATTTTTTCAAACAAATTTTTGTTTGTATCTTTAATATGTAAATAAAAACATACTAAATATCCAAAACGATTCATTTTTATTTTCCTACAAAAAAACACCCTCCAAAAAAGACATGAAAATCGGCTTAAGTTACCAGACTACTACCTTAAGGGGTAAGACCACTTTAGCGGCAGAAAAGAAAGCCCAACTTGGACGATTTTTTTTGAAAGTATGAAAAAGGAATAGGCTTTAATTTCAGAGTGTTTATTTAACACATATTGAAGTATGAAAAATATCTCTTTTTATTATCATTTCGATACAAAATGGCGACGACAGAGCCCATTTTTTAAATCGTATTTTTCAAACTTTGAGGACGTATTACTTGAACACCGTTGCATGGATCACTTTGTAATTGTGATAGTAGCTTCACAATTCCATTCTCGATCAGAGTACGTAACTGTTTTTTCATTTAATATAAATTTTATTTTTTGTAAACAATTTACTACTTCTTTTGGCAAAAAATCGATTCATTTTTTCAAAAGTGCACCATTTCTATGAAATTTGATTTACTAAAAAACCCCTACGTAGTCCTATAACCAATAGTATATAGATTATAAAATTTGTTGGTTTTTTGTTTCAGGTCTTATACTTTACGAGAAAACCATCCTCCCGCGAAGGTGTTTTAAAAAAAGGCAGTTTTCAAGATGGGCTCTGTCGCCGCCATTTTGTTTCAAATCACAAATTTTTGTTCATACTCCAATATGTGTTAAATAAACCTTCTGAAAAGAAATCGAATTCCTTTTCTCATATTCCCAAAATAAATCGGCAAAGTTAGGCCTTTTTTGTCTGCCGCTAGAGAGGTGTTACCCCTCAATTGATAGATCGTTGATCTTTAGTCAATTGACGCTTTGAGGATTGTTTTTCTTTTGTTTTCACCGAACCGTGGGAGTTACGGACGAAGCAACGTCTACGATAGTGCAAAACTGTGCGAAGATCACTGCTTACAAACTGTTGCACATCTTGGTATGTGGGTACGTACTTGAATATCTAGAGAATCGGTATAGTTTACTCGGACTTCACGTTTAAACAATAAAGCTCTAATTTGACGACG
This sequence comes from Oxytorus armatus, assembly GCA_958009045.1. NCBI lineage: Eukaryota > Metazoa > Arthropoda > Insecta > Hymenoptera > Ichneumonidae > Oxytorus > Oxytorus armatus. Next base: position 33,079,704 of record OY253745.1, on the reverse strand, counting down.
ATGAACGCAAAAACACCCCGTATTCACTCGGGGGTTAAAAGGTAACAAAAAAATCGCAAATCGCAGGTATGGGTGACATGTTAAATAGTCCGGAAAAATAGAGGATCGCCCATTTGTCTCAGTTCGCGTGATATAAAATATTGACAATGTTACCAGAGTATAATGGGTATGATAGGGCGTCGGGTAAAAAACGAAACAATCAAGAAGAGTTCCGTTCATCTCTCCCCACGGCTCTTCTGTATGATTGCCCGTATTGTCTGCAGGAACTCGTCAGACAACGGCGTGCAGTTTATGTCGCGCCCTCTGCATCCCCTTGCGGCTTTTCACAAACTCAGTTCACCCGGAATCTTTGTCAAGAAGGTGGATTCTGGCCTACCAGTTATCATATACACCGTTGGGCGACAGTAAGCCTTTTTTTCTCGGAGAATGAATAATCCATTCTTTCCTAGCAAATCGTAAGTCTCATTTTGTCATACATTTTCCAATATTTTTAGCTCCCGACTGTAATGGCCGAGCGCATGAATAAAATATTTAAACAAAGTATGTTTACACAAATATGTCCATTACTGGACATTACATATCTGTTTCGACAAAGGTATGTCCTGAAATACGTGCATAATCAGGACATTAAAATCGTAGCCAAAATGAATGGCATATCTCGAATTGCGATTTATTTCTGAAGCCGAGTTACTCGTCATTATGATTGGCTGTCGATGTCGTGCACAAAGTTCGTTCATGCGCATACTTCAGATCGCACGATGAACCTAACCTATAAAAGCAGCGCGCGAAGCGCGTACACTGACTCTAGTAATACAATGAAGTGAACGCCACCACATTACAACACGATATTTTTTTCAGTCGTGACAGGACAACGAGCATTTCAAGGATTGAATATATTACGTCGTAAAAACTTGGTGGGTTTTTATGGCGGCGACGGAATTAGATTGAAATAACGGATTAAGCGCCATGACGCCTTGTAGCGTGACGCTGAGGAAGCTCAAGTACAGCGTGCTCCCGGACGAGGCGTGCCGTGCAGTTAAGAATCGTTATGGAAACACTCTTTGCTGCTCTACGTTGTCTTAAAAAAAAATTGCAGTGCATGCTACTTATCGAGTATTGCATCCACAGGAAGAAGCGTCACCAACGGGCGAGTATTCGAGAGCCTCGTGATTTTGTACAATCTCATCACATACGAAGCTTGTGTAGAAAGTGTTACGATAAAAAAAAATTCGAGTGGAAGATTATGGTCTCCATACATGCTGTAGATGTTCTAGAATTTAAAAAAATATTTTCCCATATCAGTTCATCTGTCTGTATCGTCCAAAAACATTATAACTTTTCAAGATGCGGATCGCAGCGAAATTTGGTGGGCATATGTCAAATGTCGTTTGGAAATTCAATTTTGCACAAGGATACCCATCCCTTCTGATACTTCACAATAAATGGGAACAATAAAAACGATAGCAATAAAAACAAATGGTGAAATGAAGGATATTTTCAGAAATTGTAAAAAAAAATGAACGTGTGCACGTTTGAACATCCCGCGAAAATGGTTTTTGACGGCGTGCGAGTCAACGTTACTGTGTGAAGGCCTCGTGATTGGGGGAATTTTTTTTCGTGAATAATCTCGGGTAAAGTATTCGGCCAGAGTCACGAAGAAAAATAAAAGTGCTTGGCATGTCGGATCCGCGTCAATAACAGCAGCAGTAGCATAACCAATTAGGTACATGCGATCGATCGCGCGGAGATAAAGACCCTCAATGTATAGTATGCAGTGTGCATGAACTATATTTGGTTATACTCACTTGTTCAGACAGAAATTATTCTGGTGGGCACTTTGCCCATGAACGCTTTACGAGAGCACGTCTGCCGTACTGGCAGACCTATACATTGTACGAACTGCACCTTTATAATATTTGATATATGCATATTACAGTGTTTAAAAACACTTTTATTCCATCCGTGACCCGTCAGTTTGACACATTATGACCCTCAAGATATCTGCATCAGAGAAAATCTGATGCAGTGTTTTTTATCATACAAACTTCGCTCAGGTTTCATTTTCTTCGTTTTGCGATTCTGTGGAGTTGCAATTAGTTTGTTTTTTTTTGTTAAGTCTCCCTTAAGGGGACAAAACGAAAAGAAATTCTTAGACAGCTATGCGATAAAAAACACGGTAGTTATAGCTGTCCAAAAATTTCTTTTCGTTCTGCTCCCTTAAGAAAGGCTTAAGAAAAACAAAAAAATTGCAACTCTACAGAATTGCATAACAAAGAAAATGAGACCTGAGTGATGTCTGTACGATAAAAAATACCGTACTTATAGCTGTCCAAAATTTTTTTTCCGTTGTATCTGACCCTGAAGATATCTGCATCAGAGAAAATCTGATGCAGTGTTTTTTATCATATAAACTTCGCTCAGGTTTCATTTCCTTCGTTTTGCGATTCTGTGGAGTTGCAATTTGTTTGTATTTGTTGTTGTTAAGTCTCCCTTAAGAGGATAAAACGAAAAGAAATTCTTTGACAGCTTTGCGATAAAAAACACGGCAGTTATAGCTGTCCAAAAATTCCCTTTCGTTCTGCTCCCTTAAGAAAGGCTCTAAAAAAAAACAAAAAAAATGCAACTCTACAGTATTACAAAACGAAGAAAATGAGACCTGAGTGAAGTTTGTACGATAAAAAACACGGTAGTTATAGCCGTTCAAAGATAAAATTTTGTCTGATGCAAATATCTTCAGGGTCATGACACATTGGAGTATAATAATGAATCTCATAGTGAAAATTAAAGTTAAACAGCAAAAGATAAGCAGTGTGTAGCTCGTATTAACGGCGGGGTAGGGTTTTAAAGGCGAAAAAAAGCATATTTTTATGATTTTTTTGCGGCGACATGAGTAATATAATTTTATTAAATAGAATTACATATTTTTGTACAACTATTGAAGTATCTCAGAAAAAAATTTCAATGAAAAATATTGATAAATAAGCCGGTAACGTTGAATCCCCCCCCCCCCCCCCCTAAAACTATGACACCTCTCAGTATGCTTTGTGGGAATTCACACTTCACGACGGGTAATCGCTAGTTATAATTAACAACTTTAGGGGGTGCAAGATGAAAACTATGTGTATATCCCCGAAACGCACTTGTTGCGGGAAAAAATTGGTCAGGTAGGGGCGGGTGGCGTTCCTTCTGCCACTGGCACTATGTGACAGCGCGAGAAATGAGTGTAGTTATTCACTGAAATAGTCGATTCCGGACTCAAAACGTTTATTTTAGATAGCAAATTACGTTCATCCAGAAGTCTTATGCACATTCGGTTTTATGAGTACCATTTTCTAACAAATAGAATTGTGATGGAGGCCTGCAGGAGGAATTTGTTGTTATCATCAAGGGCTCGTGATTTTCCCCTTTCATCACAAGTTTTGGCATTTTTTGAGAATATTTTCTGACAATTTTTTTCATTTCAATTCCAGCTTCTTACCATTTTCATATTTTTAACATTTTCAGCAAACTACAGAAGGGATTGATGTTCTTTTGCGAAATACAATAACAAGAATTCATTTTATATGCAAAAGAGACACGCCAAATTTTGCTGCGGTCTGCAGTCTCTTAAGGGGGGAAATAGGGTTAGACGGCTCAAAAAATCGATTTTTTTTAAATTTCATAAATTGTTAGTAAAACTATTGAAAAATATGTTCCCAAAATTTTAAATGAAAATTCCGACTCGTTCTATTGTTATAAGCCATTAAGGGAGGAAATAGGGTTAGGACAGCGTTTTCTCAATGATTTTCATGAATTTTTTTATAGAATAAAAAATGAATATAATTTATTGAAACTTTGAGAACATTTTATAATATATTTAAGTATATACTATAAAATATTAGCGACCCCATATTGCTTGTTTTTCTTGGTACTATTTTTTCAAACGCGTTTTTCTGAAAGCGACTTTTTTTTAACTTGCGTACACGCTAGTTTGAAAAGTTTTCAACGAATCGTTTTGAAAATTGGCAGTTACTTTCTTCATAGTATTGCGCTCTATATGAACCTAAAATCGGAATATTATGATTATTTTGAATAATTTTTTTTTTGCAAATAAAGTTGTAAAACGGAAAAAAATCATGCTTTTTTGTTTTGATCCCTGTAATAAATTCAATTTTCTATTTTTTTGATAGCATTTAGGTACATATAAAAGAGAGACATATAATAAAAGTAAATTCCAACCTCGTTTGATTTCAGATGAAAATTGCGGCTTCCAGAATGTACGCAAAATGCTGAGTCTGATTGTGACCTGCAATATGGGGTCGCTAATATTTTATAGTATATACTTAAATATATGTATAAAAATTTTATAGTATATACTTAAATATATGTATAAAATATTCTTAAAGTTTCATTAAATTATATTCATTTTTTATACCATAAAAAAATTCATGAAAATCATTGAGAAAACGCTGTCCTAACCCTATTTCCTCCCTTAAAAAGTCATTGTGTTTCCGGACAGACAGACAGACGAAAATGCAGGAATGCATACTGTGCATTCTAGAATACGGTAAAACAGGTACTTCAACCATAGTGTGAGAGTCGATTTTTTTATATATAACATCATCTTATATATAATATAACATCATTTTTATATATAACTTCATCTTATTACACACGTCCGTGTGAGATGAGAAAGTAGAAACAGGTGAATACGATTTTTCTCGTATCGATAATAGATCGAGCGGTATATCGATTTCCACATTTTATTGACGATACCACTGACCACGTACCATCCCCCCAGAAAAAAGACATGTCACGAAATATCTCGAAATGCGATTTGTTTCTGAAGCCAGCTAACTCGTCATTGTGATTGGCTGTCGCGGTTGACGTTCGTTCATGTGCATACTTCAGATCGCACGATGAACCTAACCTGCAAAAGCAGCGCGCGCACCACGTACACCGATTCTAGTATAATTATGAAATATATAATGTGAGAATGAACTGGCTCACAAAACTCGACCTAATGAACGGCAGAAAATATTCAAATTCGAACGAAATCTAACGGAATCGTTTGAAAAGCTTATATCTCTTGTGGAAACACGCACAACCATCAACAACTATCTTCGTTTAGGAGTGAATTCTGCGTTGCATCTGTAACGAAAATGGCCGTCATACAGTTCGTTATTAATTCCAAGAACATTGATTGTTAAAAATTATTGAAATTCTCGTAGAACCGACTCTCTATCATCCCCGAAGGCTGCAGCCAGCCGAGCATCTATTCTATCTTTTTGTCACAACATCGAAAAAACTATGCCGGTCGCGTTTTATCGGGCGACTGGCGTCCCTAATAAAAGAAAAAAATGTCCGCCTTCTTCGTTCTTTGTCATCCGTTTCGTTCAGACACGTCGTTAAAATGTTGGTCACAATGTACAAAGGCACATACGGCAAGGCATGTACCTGCGCGTGTTTATGTGTATCCATATTTGCGGGTGTGTATTCGCTTTTTGTATGAGTGTGTGTGTAGGCTCGACACTGTCGCCGACGCATCGAGAACGTCCCTTCTATCTCTCTCTCTCTCTCACTCTCTCAATATTCGTATATTAACGCAGTGTGATAGAGGGGTGAGACCACTGCCGAGTGTGTTCGTTAATCTCCGAGACTACGAGGACTCGTATACGTCTCGCCATTATAACAGACCCGTAGGGACAAAAATAAAAATAAACCAATTAAATATCTTAATTAAGGCTATTAATCAAGTTGTCGTGGATGCAGCTCCCGTGTGTGCCCCCGAGTTCCATGGTATTTTCTCTCTATATACAACGAGAGGTGGCTCTGCGCGTTTCAGGAATGGTATGGCGAGAGGGGGAAAGAGCAAGGGAGAGACGGAAAGAGACCTGTTTCAGTTAGACATGCTACACAATTCCTCACCAACAAACTTACGAGATTCACTTACATAGCGAAACGTTAGGCGACGGGGATGGAGGATGGTGAGCAGGAAGGGTGCACGAATGACTTCGTAAGTGTGTGAGCGAAGCTCGCTTCGAGAACGTGATCCACAATGGCATTGGATGTATATATCGTACTACCGTACATCGCGAAATGTAACAGTGTGCATACTGGTGAGACGTATGAAGATATGCCTAATCGGGAAAAGACCCGAAGGCAACGCGCTCGTGCACCGCCATACTGGGATTTGGCCTCGCCACTCATACACTATTACCCCATTACGGCATTTCTTTTACCTTCTTTTCCTGTTTTTTACCTCCTGGCTTCGTGTGGTCCCGGGGCTCATTAACGACCGGACAATGATGTGCCTCGCGCCACAACGATGACGACAAGGGAAGATTAGGTAATATCGGAGTTTAGAAGCGACGTAGGCGAAGATGAAGGGGAAACGGTATAGTGAGAGGGAGGGTAGACAGTTTTTACAGGATATTTAAGGTAGTAGTCTGGTTACTTAAGCCGATTTTTATGTCTTTTTTGGAGGGCGTTTTTTTGTAGGAAAATAAAAATGAATCGTTTTGGATATTTAGGATGTTTTTATTTACATATTAAAGATACAAGAAACATTTTTTGAGAAAATTTAATAGTTCATTATTATTATTATTATTGATCGAAGTTGGCACCACGAAAAAAAAGCGCGTGGGTGGCCCCGGTGATTTTGGCTCTTGATGTTATCTGAAATAAAAAATTCTTAATAATTCTTAATCTATAGACATGTCATTCTGGTCGGAACTACTGAAGTTAAATTTCTTTTTATTTTACAACCCCTTCTTTGCTAAAATAGAAGGACTTTGTTTTCCAAAGTCCGCCATTTTATTATTTATCCATGAAATTGAACTTCAGTAATTCCGACCAGAATGACATGTCTATAGATTAAGAATTATCAAGAATTTTTTATTTCAGATAACATCAAGAGCCAAAATCACCGGGGCCACCCACGCGCTTTTTTCTCGAGGTGCCAACTTCGATCAACAATAATAATAATAATAAACTATTAAATTTTTTCAAACAAATTTTTTTTTGTATCTTTAATATGTAAATAAAAACATCCTAAATATCCAAAATGATTCATTTTTATTTTTCTACAAAAAAACGCCCTCCAAAAAAGACATGAAAATCGGCTTAAGTTACCAGACGACTACCTTAAAATGCATTCAAAGTGCAGCCTTATTTTATCGAGGCTGCACTTTGAAAGAATGAGAGAGTGAGAGAGGAGGGAATATTCCGAGATTATTCGAAATTATTTTCTGCGGCTTCAAGAATCCATGATGTATCGATTGATGGAGAACGCGCGCGCTCCCGACCACTTGACCGGCTTTAGTATGAAGATTTCTCGCGATCCATTACAGATCAGCGGGAAAGAGAGCCGGACATGGAACGTGAAAACGAGAGGAAGAGAGAAAAGATTGGTGTGTACTTCGGCTACTCGTCGATTCATTCATCCGAGTCCATCGATCATCGCGTCTCTCCCGGCTTACGGTCCTTTGGAGAGGCTGGGACACTCACCAACACCAAAACATCGGCCAAAGCAGACCAGGCATCACTATTGCATTTTACTGAACGGAGAGCGGACTTAACGATAATAGTGGCTACGTTATATATATATATATATATATATATATATATATATATATATATATATATCTATATATATATATATCGCTGGGATTTACGAGCTTCAAATTAAGCGACTTATTCGAACCCACTTGCTTCACGAATAACTTCTTTATTAACGATTTACAACATGTATATATGTGAGTATGTGTGTCTGTATCTTGTGTGTAATGGCGAGGCTTTGATGCGCGATTATATTTTTCGCTTGTAACAGGCCGCCGGAAACGACCGAGTGCAAACAACATAAAAAAATATGTGCATAAAACTGGAACGGGCAATTAAGATAAAAACCGTGCTCTTTTTTTTAATAATATTATATTAATTTTTATCTTTTTGCCAGAAGCATCGCATCATCTCGGATTGGTCAGATGATTACGTATCAATGTAAAAAAAATAATGAAAAGATGGCCGAAAGTTACTCGTATTTGTTTATTCTTATCTGCTTATGTGTTATTTAAGGGCTCACATACCCCTGGAATTTACAAAAAATCGATTTTTTTTCACAGATTTTTATTGTTTATACTTTTAAGAATAAAAAAAAAAAAAAGTTTTCAGAAAATTTCACTCTGTTACAAAGTTGGAGCAATAAACGTGACCGGACATCGGGTTGGGACGGTTACCTGGTTAACCTTTAAACGCGGTTTTTCTCGAAACTATGTTTTTAGACAGTGTCAGCACGATAATTCGGTCAAATTTTAATATTTTTTAACTTTCTTGTTTTTAAATCTTGATCATTTCTTTCTCTATAGTCTGACGATAGGTTTTTTTAATTTTGTGGTTGGACAATTTTTTATAAACTATTACATACTAATTTTTTTTTTTTAATCGTATACTAAAGTTTGAAATACCGTAATTTCTTTATTTTTGATGAAAAAAATTCTCTCCGTTAGACTATTACTACTACATTATTTTACTAGATTCTTTTTTATTTTTCGAGATTGGATAATTTTTTGTGAAGTTATGATGTCGACAAGGAGGCGCCATGGTTTTCATAGATAGTCCATTTATACCCGTGAAAAATAATGTTAATAGATTTAGAAAATTTAATTAATTTTTTTCCTATAGTTGAAAAGTTAATAAAAAATGTGAAATCAACAATTTAATTTTTTCTTCACCATATAACCTTTGTAATAATTTTTCAAATTTATTCGGTTTTCAGCGCGCGCAACGGTGTGTGTGCCGTTAAGGGTGGAAATAGGGTTAGACGGTTCAAAAAATCGATTTTTTTTTTTTTTTCATTAATTGTTAGTAAAACTATTGAAAAATATGTTCCCAAAATTTTACTTGAAAATTCGGACTCGTTCTATTGTTATAAGCCATTAAGGGGGGAAGTAGGGTTAGGACACCGTTTTCTCAATGATTTTTATGAATTTTTTTATAGTATAAAAAATGAATATAATTGATGGAAACTTTGAGAATATTTTATACATATATTTAAATATATACTATAAAATTTTTGAATAATTTCCTTGAAAAACACCGAAGAAAATTTATGACTGCCTTGACTTTGTTTTTTTTGGTACTATTTTTTCAAACGCGTTTTTCTGAAAACGACTTTTTTTTAACTTGCGTACACCCTAGTTTTAACAGTTTTCAACCAATCGTTTTCAAAATTGGCAGTTACTTTCTTCATAGTATTGCGCTCTATATGAACCTAAAATCGGAATATTATCATTATTCAAAATAATTTTTTTTTGCAAATAAAGTTCTAACAATGTCAAAAAATCATGCTTTTTTGTTTTGACCCTTGTAAAAAATTCAATTTTCTATTTTTTTGCCAGCATTTAGGTTCATATAGAAGAGAGACATATAATAAAAGTAAATTCCAATCTCGTTTGATTTCAGATGAAAATTGCGGCTTCCAGAATGTACGCAAAATGCTGAGTCTGATTGTGACCTGCAATATGGGGTCGCTAATATTTTATAGTATATACTTAAATATATGTATACAAATTTTATAGTATATACTTAAATATATGTATAAAATATTCTCAAAGTTTCAATAAATTATATTAATTTTTTATACTATAAAAAAATTCATGAAAATCATTGAGAAAACGCTGTCTTAACCCCATTTCCCCCCTTAATCTGTACGCTATTCATTGTAAAAATTATTCAATATTCTTTGAAAATCAAGGAACATTCATAATTATTTTCCATTATTCGAAACAAAAATTGGAATATTTATTGAATCACGCCTAATACAATAAATGATCACTTCTATTATGCACAATTTTTGCCAATTATTTTGTCGTGAAATTGTGTTGAATTGACTTTTCAGTACCTATGACGTGTGACTTATAATGAATTATAAAGAACCGGTTTCGATTTTGTTTTTTTCGTCAATGGGACGGTGGAATCGATTTTCGTACATAATTGGGAACAATCTTACTTTTTCCTGGTGTCCGAATAATTCTTCTTGCGTATAATGGTAAAAGTCTCGAAGGGTATGTTCACTCAAAAGCTTCGATATCATGTAAAAAAAAACCTTTTTAAAAATCACAATTTAACTTTCTTTCCGTACGACGTGGACGTCACTCATACGATTGTACGACTCTGCTGCCATGTTGGCACGATGGGACCAACGATCGCTGGCGACTGGATTAGGCCACTCTAGAATTTGGGAAGAATCGACATTTTTTATTTCACTTAAAAGGTGCCTAAGGGTCGTAAAAATGATATATCAAAATTCTAAGGACGGTCAAAATCTGCAACCACCACAATTTCAAATTCTTCCGCAGCCCCTCGCAGTCCGCTTCGAGCGCGTTTTTCTCGTATCCACGTTTTTTGAACTGGGCGGAAACATAACTCGAAAAAATGTTCACTAATCGATTTGAGAATTTCACTGTACGTTTAAAACTAGATTCTCTACATAAGTACGTAGAATCTTTGTGTTATATTGCATAGTTCTTTCGTTATAAACAATTATCTGATGATTTTTTCCGAAAATGTTTAACCCTTTAAAAAAAAATGCCCCATTTTGGCAAAAATCAATATATCAAAAAACCCCTACGTACTTCAGCAGCTGTTCTTATATATAATTGAAAACATTTTGGTTTTTTGTTCTCGGTCTAAAATTGAATGAACTACGTTACCGCCCATGGACCCTTCCGAAAAAAATGTGGTCAACGGAGAAATGCTGTGTAGCCACCATTTTGTTATTAATCACCGCAAAAAAATTACTTTCCATTGTTCATTAGTAGTGTTATAAATAACTGTGCACGGAATTTCGATATTTTTTATTATTTCGCTAAAAAAAATTCCTGAAATATGCCTTTTTTTTCTCGCTGTAGAGTGTCTTAACCCCTTGAAAGGAATATAGAGAGGGGCTTACCCGGTGGACTTTTCGCTTGCGGACAACTCGATCATATACACGAGAAAGCTGCTCACCTCTACGATCTAGCAGAAACCCGCGAGAGAACTTTATCCCGCGTACTCCTTACGACCGGGACCTCGTCCTCACAATCCTTGCTCATTGGTACGTATTTTATTCAATTCCACGTGTCGTAAAGTGCCAATATTTATCGCAGTTGCATGAGGAAACTTCATGGACCCAGATAGTCCGGCCAGGAAATAAACGCTCTGTGTGATACCAATTGAAAGTTCTAGCAGCGTCGTCGAGCTTTCGTGCTAGACCATTATTCTGAGTAGTAAATTTACACGCGAAGAAAACGAAAAACACTTACTACTTTAAACAGTATTATTGTTTCTTGCTGTCGATTAATCAGATATTAACCTCATTGACCTTCATTAATCATTATTCACATTCAAATTTGATAGCCCACCACCGAATGGTACCCGCCGTAAAAAAACAACAACAAGCTACCAAAGAATATAAAATGGTTCGCGTACTTGCCAGTTTAGATTTTTTGTCTACAAGCCGTAATTAACTTTCGCCGTTAGACGAGAGGAAATTTATCGTGAATTTACTTTCGCTATTTATAATATTATATATGCTGTATTGAGCATCAAACGTATGTGCTGCAGCTGCATCGGAGCAGGGAAGCGACCGGAGAGCCTGCCACGAGAATTAAAAGGCGAACGGGATTTATCGTGCAGTGAATGAGAGGGAGAGAGAACTTTAATATCCCCTAACAGACTATGGGATAGTGAATGCAATACAGACATGATCAGAGTTTCACGGACAAAGCAAGTAAAAGTTTATAGTGCAAGCGAATTAGGTATATTTTATATTTAAACACGAGTGATATGATGAGAAATGGACAAAAGTTCTGAAAAAGTAATGATACAAAATTTGCACTTGAAACTGAAACCACTTGAGGAATGGAACACAATTATTTCTATTGGGGGTACAAGTAAGTTTTAAAGGATTTACAAGAGAGGGCGTTACTAGTAGTTATTATTAGTGGACAACACTCTTGGGATCTAAAGGAATGAAATTGATATGGAAACAAAGGGAAAGGGACGTGAAAACTGAAGATTGATACGATGGAAATACTAACAACAACTGAAAGATGCGTTGGATCAACTATATATCCATTGACCATTAACAAAACGGTTACTCAACATTTAAATATCTATTTACTAATACTTAATAAATTTTATTTGTGCCACTAATCAGCGTCGATAAGCGTTAAGGGGTAACATCACTCTAGTGGCAGAAAAAAAGGCCTTCCTTCGACGATTTATTTTGGGAGTATGAGAAAAAGAATGGGGTTTATTTTCAGAGGGTTTATTTAACACATATTGAAGTATGAAAAAATAATTTTTTATCATCATTTTGATACAAAATAGCGGCGAGGCAGCCCATCTTGAAAATCGTCTTTTTTTAAAACACCTTCACGAGAGGACGGTTTTCTCGTAGAGTACGAGGTCTGTTCAAAAAGTATCGTGAATTTTGAATTTCCGCGGGCTACGTATATTCGATTTTCGATTTTTTTGTGGCGTTGGGTTGGTACTCGTGTCCCTCACTTATGCTGAAAAAATCGGCCATTTTGAATGTTTAGTTAATTGTTGACAGCTGTTTTGGTTAGACGTGTTTTGGCTTGTCTTTGATTTTTGCCTATTCCAAAAAATGGATCAAGGAATCTGTATAAAATTTTGTGTGAAAAACAAAATTAAGTGCGCGGACGCATTCCGAATATTGACTGTGGCATATGGTGAAGCTACCTTGGACCAAAGCAACGTTTATCGGTGGTACAAAATGTTCTCAGAGGGCCGAGAAGATGCGAACAATGAAATGCGTTCCGGACGCCCGAGCACATCAACAACAGACGAAAACATTGATGAAGTGAAGAAAATAATATTGGCCAATCGTCGAATCACCGTTAGAGAAGTTGCTGAGGAACGAAACATATCGATTGGCTCGTGCTATTCGATTTTTATCAATGATTTGGGCATGAGACGTGTCGCCGCGAAATTCGTGCCAAAATTGCTCAATTTCGAACAAAAACAGTGTCGCGTTAACATTGCTAAGGAGCTGTTGGACTCGGTCCGCGACGACCCAAATTTGCTCCAGAGGGTCATAACTGGTGACGAATCATGGGTTTATGGTTATGACGTGGAAACCCAAGCTCAATCATCGCAATGGAAGCTGCCGCATGAGCCAAGACCGAAAAAAACGCGCCAAGTTCGGTCGAATTTGAAGGTTTTACTCACAGTTTTCTTCGATTGCAGGGGCGTGGTGCATCATGAGTTCTTGCCACAGGGTCGTACAGTCAATAAAGATTATTACCTGCAAGTTATGCGCAATTTGCGCGAAGCAATCCGCCATAAGCGCCCGGATTTGTGGAAGAACAAAAATTGGCTTTTGCACTTGTGCGCGAATTTTTTTGCCAAAAACAACACTCTAATGATGCCGCAGCCACCGTATTCCCCTGACCTGGCCCCCTATGACTTTTTCCTGTTCCTAAAACCGAAGAGGCCCATGGAAGGACGACGCTACGCCACGATTGAAGCGATAAAGACGGCATCGAAGGAGGAGCTAAACAAGATCACAAAAAATTATTTTTTTAAGTGCTTCGAGGATTGGGAAAAACGTTGGCTTAAATGTATTATATCCGAGGGGAATTACTTTGAAGGGGACAAAATAAATACTTTTTGAAAAAACACAAAATTCGCGATACTTTTTGAACAGACCTCGTATAAGAATTGGATCAAAAAACCTAAAAAAATTATAATCTATATAGTATTGGCTATGGGACGACGTAGGGGTTTTTTTTTTCAAATCGAATTTTGTAGAAATGGTGCACTTTTGAAAAACTGAATCGATTTTTTGCCAAAATAAGCAGTAAATTGTTTATAAAAAGAAAAGCTTACATTAAATAAAAAAACGTTACGTAGTTCGATAGAGAATGTAATTGTCAAGCTACTATCAAAATTTCAAATCGATCCATACAACGGTGTTCAAGTAATACGTCCTCCCAGTTTGAAAAAAACGATTTTCAAGATGGCCCCTATCGCCGCCATTTTGTATCAAAATGATAATAAAATTTTTTTTTCTTCATACTTCAATATGTGTTAAGTAAACCCTCTGAAAAGAAATCCTGTTCCTTTTCTCATACTTCCAAGATAAATCGTCAAAGTTAGGCCTTTTTTCTGCCGCTAGAGCGGTGTTACTTTTTAGGCGTGACTCAGTATTTGGATAAACAATCATTGATAAAAATCTTGATGATAGCAGTCAAAAGTTCGTCGAGTTGGCACGGAATTTCTCGCACATGTAAATAGTTGTAGTAACTATGTATGGTTCGAAAGCTCTTATTGAGTTTTGGTGTTGGTTCGCGTAGTTGCAACGAAAGATCGTCCGTGATGTGTAGCAGTGGGGTTGTTAGGTGTACTAGTGCACCATCCCCCGGCAATGGCTTGCCAAAGGACACCCTTACGTACTGTACCGAGAGGAAAGGACTGAGGATCGACGGAGTGAAAGCATTGCGCGAGAGCGAGACTCACGCCTCCGCTATAAGGGTAGCTAGGACGACGTGCTATGTTGTGATGTAATTAGGTTGTCTGGAACACTCACGTCACGTCATGGAGCGAGAGCTGTTGATGCAAGGCGGATGGAGACATAATGCGCGAACGTCTATGTAGGAACTCCAGTTGGCAACCTCTTTACGAAGTCTCTTGGTTCCTTCGTCGCTGCATCATAGACCATGCTACATAGGTACTGTGCATACTATTCTAGTGTATAATATGTACACTTTGTCCCATAGCGTTGAATGTACATCCCGGAAACCCAACAGTCATAGCGGTATACGCATGAGGGAGAACGGGGGTTCTCCCTCCCGCCCTTCTCTTCTGATGGGCTCCCCCGAGTCCACCGGAATCGGAAGAACATTTTCATGCCCAATTCCTTTGTGTGTATTCTCCCCGGAGAAATAGAGAGAAAGAGAGAGCTCCGAATTCCCATTGCAACTGGCTGTAACTCTGATGCTACAAACTAATAATAATATTGATAATTGTTCGTTGAGGAGCATATTTTATTGATATCCTAAAGCCGTTGGATGCATGTATCATTGATAGACTATTTACACACCGTCGATAGGAATACCACCCGTGTAGAATTTTGCTAGGGTGTAGCCGCTTCCAGACAAACCCCAATCGGGGTTTGTTAGGGACTCCCTATCAATGGATTCCTCTCCGGATTCAAGGTGGATCCCGGGTTGTATCCCAATTAGCTATATACACTATGTGTAAAAGTCTGACATCTTATACGTGATATGCGACTCTCGTGTTTACAGCTTCAGTGCGTTATTCGAACGTAGTGCTCAAAGTTATATACCCCAGCTTTTGTAACAATTATGTATGGTTCGATTTCGTACATGTCACCGTAAGCCAAAAAACCCACCAATTTCGCGATTTAGCTAATATAAAGAAGTTCCCCAATCCGCCGCTAGGTGGCGAACGTCGCGACGTTTTCGCGTTCGTGAACACAGTCTCCCAGGCTATAAGAATCGGGAGGCTCGCTCAAGTTGATACCGAGTAACCGAGTGCCGACTTCGGGATCTAAGCGATATACACACACAAAAACTAATTGAATGTTTATTTTCATTTTTTAATTCGTTTACCGAAACCAGAATTCCTATTGTTTTATATTTTATTGTGTCACCGAACAAATGGGAAGGGACGAAAAAATGTGAAGAGATATATTATGTCGTCACTGATATTGCAGATCAAACAATTTCGATCAATTTCATGACCCTGTACAATTATGTAAGGATCCCGTCAGATCCCATACAATTCTTTAGAAAACCCGTAGGATCCGGGTTGGATACAGTTAGGAATCCAGTCGCCAGTCCCTATCAGGATCCAATTTACAAGCGTGACGTTTCCGTGTTGTGATCCGATCCGATATCTAGTCGGATCCTTACCAGAAGGTAGAAATAATCACAGTCATCCAGCTGGTTCCTTGCCACTATTTCTGCACGGACACTGCTAATAATAGTTGTAGCTTCGTGTTTGTCACTAACGCGACGACACCATGAACATAAAAGAGCGGGAAAGCCTTTGTTATGCTGTGTGGTAAATTGCTAGTGTTGAGAATTTTTTTCACATCTATTATTTAACGGTTAACTAAATGAAGGCCATCATTGTAAGTGACGTGCATTATGTATCACAGAAATACTTGTTGCTATTACTTGATATTGCCTAACAAATTTCTTGTATAATTGCTTAAGGTAGTAGTCTGGTAACTTAAGCCGATTTTCATGTCTTTTTTGGAGGGCGTTTTTTTGTAGGAAAATAAAAAAGAATCGTTTTGGATATTTAGGATGTTTTTATTTACATATTAAAGATACAAAACAAACATTTTATAAAACAATTTAGTAGTTTATTATTATTATTATTATTGATCGAAGTTGGCACCTCGAAAAAAAAGCGCGTGGGTGGCGCCGGTGATTTTGGCTCTTGATGTTATCTGAAATCAAAAATCCTTGATAATTCTTAATCTATAGACATGTCATTCAGGTCGGGACTACTGAAGTTAAATTTCATAGATAAATAACAAAATGGCGGGCTTTGGAAAAAAATGTTTTTTTTTTCCAAATCACCGGGGCCACCCACGCGCTTTTTTTTCGAGGTGCCAACTTCGATTAATAATGATAATATTAATAAACTATTAAATTTTTTCAAAAAAATTTTTGTTTGTATCTTTAATATGTAAATAAAAACATCCTAAATATCCAAAACGATTCATTTTTATTTTCCCACAAAAAAACGCCCTCCAAAAAAGACATGAAAATCGGCTTAAGTTACCAGACTACTACCTTAAAACTTTGTTTGAATACAGTATTTGCGGTACAGTATGCATTTTTTAACGCATTCGCGAACTATAGTAAACACTTAAAGTCATTATTGCGATAAAACTTCTTCGCTGGTAGTGACGAACTGTCAAGCACTCTCACCTCCACTTCTACAATTGCACGCTACGAGTTTTGTTACTGATACCACGACGATGTTTAATACGGTGAAAAAACTCTTCCAATCTTATTGCGATGCAGCCGGGGTACGCGCGGCAGCAAAAAAGGACCGTTACCAAAAACCCTGGTAGTATATATCCACTTACCACGAGGGAACGAGTAAATGATAGGTTATCTCGGTCCTCGCCTCTGTCCCCTCATTCTCTCGAGCCCATCTCTCGAATCGCGTCGTCGTCCCTTGGGTTTCTTTGCGTCTCGCCTCGTCCATTCTTCGTCCGTTTCTTTTTTTTTTTATCCTTATTATTATTATTTTTCATTTTATTTGCCCCATTCCTTTTCGTATGGTTTCATAATCACAAGGTCCTCGCGGGGTCCACACGAAAATAATATACTCCGCGTGCGCATCCGCGAATTATGAGAGTCTTCCGAGTATATATACGGAACGGAGAGATGGCGATTGATCGGGACCGGGGCAATTGCAGCAGCATCACCAACCGGGAGCGTATACGTGTAGTATGTAGCGAGAGATGAGCGCATCCCTCGGGCATTCGCGATGCAAAATATAATTTGATCGCGAATTTTCTTACCTTCGGTTTCGCTCTTCAACCATTCTGCACCAGGGATTCTGAAGTTCCGAACTGCACTTTTCAACAAACATCGTTTTGTGAATATAAATTTGCCGTTGTCGCACTGTCCATCGCGCTTAGAGCGATGCGTAAGACTGCCGTCCAATTCGTCCAATTCGTCAAATTGTTTTTCTCTCGTCATCTTCTTTGCCAAGTCGAGTCGTGGATGCAGGCAAAGCATAAGATTTAAATAATGACATTAATGATAAGAACAACAATAACGAAAAACAACAACAACAATAATAATAATATAATAACAACAAAATCTTCCAGAATTTCTGAGAGGAATGAGAGACGCGGCTCAGTTGTGAGACTGACGGTGACGTTTCCCGGATATAAGATGGAAATGGTCCCTCGCTTTAACGGGCGGTTATTAGTTTTCTCTGGGCGCGCACATGCCAATCTAACTAGTGAAAAAGAGAGGCAACTTTTTCCATGCGACGCGACATGTAAGGTACAACCGATATTATATATTTATAATGTATAAGTATATGCCGTTCGCGAAAGGTACGGCCGGTGGGGTGATGGAACGGAAGAGTTTGCATGAGCGCGAGGGCACGGGAACGAAGTAACATGGAGTTTTGCCATTCAATCGTTTGCGCGGACGATTCGCGACAGGGCGCATTGGAAGACGTAATATCTTTACTTTGGAAACTAGGATTGCCCACGATTTTTTCAAAGACCGTGCGACGTGTCATTTTGCTCGACGAAGCTTCCCTCATTGGCGGAGAGTAGTGACGAGAAAAATAATTTCACCTCTCTACCTCTCTTTCTGTCGACCTGTGTCGATGCCTGTGTGCGTGGGTGCTTGTGCAAGTTTCGTGTGTTGCTTTTCTCACCAGTCGGAAAATTAATTAATACCATACAAATGTCGATTATTCACTTTTTTTATTTTTCAAACTTGTACTCGCGACATAATTTCTCATTTCGCTGGTGAGAACTCTCTTCGAAGGAGATAACTCTTAGCAAAATTTGTCATTCATTGTCATTAAGAATTGCCATTCTTTTCGACGAAATGGCAATTGAAGCCAGTTTTGCCAAGAGTAAAAATTCCATTCTAAATTCCATTGGTATTGTCGTTGCTTGTGCCTATGGGAAATGAACGGTAAAAACTCCATTCAAAATCGCATTGGTATTGCCATTCCTAGTGCCTATGAGAAATGAATGGTAAATTTACCGTTCAAATATTTGAATGGTAATTTTACCATTAATTTCCCATAGGCACAAGCAATGGCAACTCCATTGGGGGGTTTCAATGGAATTTTTGTCATTGGGAAAAATGCCAAGACAGTTTTGCCAATGACAAAGTTTTACCATTCAATATTAGTAGTATATATAATATATGTATACTAGGGCGATTTTTTTTTTTCGACTATTTTTTTTTCTCATTCCCCACCTGAAATTTTGTTGGATATGGCGAAAAACAAATTCCCTGAAAGTTACAGCCCTTAATATTTATTCTAAGTACTTTCCCTTAGCGTGAAAAGATTTTCCATCTAAAATCGAATTTTTTTTTTTTCACAATTCTATAACCCAGCCGCATTTTATGCTATCATATTGTTGTTGATTTCGATTTACTCAGAATAAAACAATCTAGAAAAGTGCTCATTGCGGCGAAAGTGTAAATTGTACTGGTGAGTTGGTACGGGTCACTGAAGTTGATTTTTACCCAAAATTCTCGTTTTTTTGCTGTTATCTCCGAAACAATTAATTTTATGAAAAAAATGTAAACGAAAAATTTGTTGGAAATTTTAAATTTTATTTCCTACAAAAAAGGTCCTATCGGCCAAATTGCTTAGATTAATATTTCTTGAAATATTGAAATTTATTTTTTTTTATTTTTTTTATTATTTAATATTTCATATTTTATGAATTTTATACTACTCATAAATTAAAGTTCAATATCTCAAGAAATATTAATCTAAGCAATTGGGTCGATAGACCCTTTTTTATAGGAAATTAAATTTCCAATAAATTTTTCTTTCACATTTTTTTCGTGAAGTAAATTGTTTCGGAGATAACAGCAAAAAAACGAGAATTTTGGGTAAAAATCAACTTCAGTGACCCGTACCAACTCACCAGTACAATTTACACTCTCGCCGCAAAACGCACTTTTTTAGATTGTTTTATTCTGAGTAAATCGAAACCAAGAACAATATGATAGCATAAAATGCGGCTGAGTGATAGAACCAAAAAATAATAATTCGATTTACGTGTATTTTAGATGGAAAATCTTTTCACGCTAAGGGGAAGTACTTAGAATTAATATTAAGGGCTGTAACTTTCAGGGAATTTCTTTTTCGACATATCCAACACAATTTCGGGTGGGGACGGAAAAAAACCCCCCTAATGTATACATATATTATTTTATAAAAAGAGAAAGAAACTGAAAGGTAATATTACCATTCAGTTTCCATGGAAAAAAGTACCATTGGTTTTCCATTCAGCTTGCATGGAAAGAAATTGCCATTCGAGTTTGCCATTGACTTTCCATTCAGCTCGCTCTCATTAAAAATTTTCCCTTGAGTTTGCCATACAATTTGCATTGAAAGTGTATGGTAATCCGTCAAAATTTGCCATTGGCAGCCAATGGCAAATTTTGTGATGGGACTCCTGAAAATGGGAAATTTCTTCTTCTTCTTCTTCTTTTCCTTCTAGCAATCCCACCAGGGGCATGCCACCAAGGGCATGTGCTATTTCCATCAGTTTGGTTACTCTAGGTTGGTAGTGTGCTTATCGTGTATTGTCTTGGCGATGGGAAAGGAACAGTAAGAATGGGCGGGAAAATTTAAACGGATACTTTTAAAGTAGTTAGTGGTCCTTACCCAGTCTAAATTGATGGGTTGTTGTAGATGAAAAAGTCGCAGATCGGGCTAAGGGTTGTTTCGCTAGCAGTTAAGAATGAAGTAGTAATATCCTTGCCAAATTAAATATGCAGTTCGTCTAGAACCAATTGTATGTTAAATCTCGCTGTGTGTAATGTCGCACAATCCCAAAGTAAGTGGTGTATATCGCATACATCCTGCCCACATTCGTAAAATGGGTCCTGAATTATATTGGGAGATTTAATGAAAAAGTATGACACGTGATTTTCTTGTGAGAAATGTTGAATGTGGCCAGTGCGTATAGCCTCACAAGACAAAGGAATAACATATTCGTCCTACGCAAATTTCCTTGACTAGCCTCATTTACACAACGGTCTGTCATACCTCGGCAAATCAGGAGGACGAAGAATATAGGTATATGTCGATTGCTGGTGAGCCAATGACCACAATCCGTACGATTTGACAAGAAAACCGATGTAAATTTCCATCTTTTGTTTGCCAGCAATCGAAGTACGTAAGTACTGCGAGAAACTCATTGAAGTGACGACGGCAACGAGGCACTCGATAAATAACTGTCGGTCGTGTGAATTGCTGGTGTACGTACTTTACATACGTCGTATATATGATCGTCGAGTGATTTCACGTAGATACTTGTAAATAACTTTAGTACTCTCTCTTAGTCGGTATTTTTCTTGCTCGCTCTCTTGCTCTCTCTCGCTTGAAATATTTCGCTTCGCGACACGCGCGAGTCTATCAGATATTTTATCTTAACGACCAAACGCATTGGCGCCTTTTCTGACTCAATCGCCGTCAAATGCTTTGGACATTAAATCCCGTAAGCCAGCAAACGACCCCTAGTAAGCGTGGGTATTCGCAAACGGGTATAGTATATGTAAAGTATTTACACAGCTCTACGATTTAGCTGGTAAGACTGTTCACACAAATTTATTTCGATGGAAATACTTCATCGATAATAAAGTATAACGGGAGCGTATTCCCGTGTATGGAGTTATAGGCAAGAAATAGATAACATCTCGATTTCGCACTACACGCCTGTAATCCGGGTCACGATCCACGAAACTCGTAAAAATCAATAAACGAGTATCGCATTGGCGGGATAATTAGCATATGCACTACTGAAAATAGGAGACGAACAATCTCATCGAATGGTTATCACAGTTTACACATACGAAACATTGTCTCCCATTCGTCTCATTTCGCCTTTCGATAGAACTTGTCACGAATATTCTAGTAATCCATTTTCTTTTATCAATGCATAAATAAACACCAACTTGCCCAGATCATCTTAAATTATAAAATAATTAAACTAGTAAACAATTACACATGTAGCATCACAAACATTTTTGACGATCATTTATGGATTGATCAGTAAAAAAAATGATATAGAAATATAATAAAAATGGAAACAGTGTACTTTCTTTATAAACGAAAAAATAAGATATTCGACTACAATGACAATCGCACACACAGCTTATTTAAGAAAAAAAAAAAGGAACCGTAAACACGAATTAAGTAGAAGTATCGTAAACGCAATTCTGACCGAAAATGATGGCACTTACGACTCTGGCGCCTCTAGCAGAAAACAAGAAACATATTCATAGTCAATTCTTATATATTATATAAGGCGGTCATTATATGACCCTCTAACATGTCTTAAGATAGGATAAGCGGGGTCTTAAGACCACCTTCTACAGAAAGAACTAAATTTCGACATAGATATTATGTCAACAGTCAAGATTTGTACCTAAACTCGATCAAGTATATATCAATCCCCTCATAAAATAAGAGTGCCACGAAATCTCGAAGTGCGAGTTCTTTGTGAAGCCAGTACAGATGCATTCTGATTGGATGTCGATGTTGTGCTCGGAGTTCGGTCATGTGCATACTTCAGATCGCACGTTAGCAGACGGCGAACCTCACCTACAAAGCACGCACGCAGCGCTTGCATCGATTCTAGTCCCCTCATAAAAGAAGAGGGTCGCGAAATCTCGCAGAGCGAGTTATTTGTGAAGCCAGTATAGACACATTGTGATTGGACGTCGATGTCGTGCTTGGAGTTTGGTCAGGTGCATACTTTAGGTCACGCGTTATTAGACGACGATCCTAACCTACAAAGCAGCGCACGCAGTGCGCGCACCGATTCTACTCTCCGCATAACAGAAGAGTGTCACGAAATCTCGAAGCGCAAGTTATTTGTGAAGCCAGTGTAGAAGCGTTCTGATTGGACATCGATGTCGTGCTCGGAGTTCGTTCATGTGCATACTTCAGATCGCACATTAGTAGACGACGAACCTAACGTACGAAGCAGCGCACGCAGTGTTCGCATCGATTCTAGTCCCCTCATAAAAGAAGACTGTCACAAAATCTCGTAGTGCAAGTTATTTGTGAAGCCAGTATAGACGCATTCTGATTGGACATCGATGTCGTGCTCGGAGTTTGGCTAGGTGAATACTTCAGGTCACACATTAGTAGACGACGAATCTAACCTACAAAACAGCGCACGCAGTGCGCACATCGATTCTAGTATGCTGTGTCCTGTCATTTGAAATTTAAACAGGGTACCATTCGTAAAAACATTCACCGTAAATTTAGAGACAAAAAATAACAAGAATAGAAACAATACAACGGAAGGTCTTTCTTGAAGACCTATGATAAGACTTAGCTTTTTGTTCGATAAAGATGATCAATCCGCATTACGATTGATATTGAACTAGGCCTGGATTCGGCGATAATTTATCCTCCAAAATTTTAAGTACATTGCTCGTTAATATACGCGATGGTATGCTAACTAGTTAAATTGTATCAATATAGACTGATTTGGTTTGTTAACTCGTCCCAATAAAACGTTTGATTACCATACGGAGCCTCGAGCAACCCGAGAGCACAAGTAACGGGAGTTCTTTCGGGTATCCTAAATTCGGATTGTGTAATCATTAGTAACCTTTTAAAGTTCGTATCACTATTACTTATAAAATGGTCCGCAGTCCTGCAGCGTTGGGCGAGTCATAACATTAATTTTCGCGTGTGTCAGCATGAAAAAGCTGCGAGAAGTTGTCCCTAAAATCGTGAATTCATGTTTGCTCAATAACAATTGGTACGTCCAAAAATGTCTCTCTATTCCGAATCACCGTGTGTGATCGTTAAATCGCTATGGTACCCGAGCAATCTAGAAAATACACGTATATGCAACTGAACGATAAACAGGGGAGGAGAGAAGCGAAGATTCGAGCGAATTCCTTGACAGGAGGGAGAAGTTAATTTCACGATCCTCGATTCTAAACCACCATAGAGAGATCTCCGAGAGCAACTATACTATAACAGACTGGAGGGAAAGGGCGGAGACAGGGAGTAAGACGTATTTCGTCAGGGTGCGAGAAACAATCGTGTTTCACGAATCTATTACTACCGGGAACCCATGCAATATCGGCACGGATATTGTTTTGCGAAACATCGAGTTCCGGTTCAGGGGATGGAGTCTTCCCCCTGTATAGACGTCTCAGGACGTTATATAGATTTACGACATATAGAGGAATTGGTGTAAATGTGGACCATTCTTTCGTTTCAATGTGATCCCGATCAAATAAGTGTTCATAGGATTAAACCGAAATTAATATTTTTTCAGCATCTCAATAACGGCGTAAATATTGGTCAAGCTACCAGGTCGAGTTGACGCAGAATTTCCACATACATATTCGCTGTACGCAAGTATGCGAAAACTAAAATTTCCGAGACGGTGGGACGCTGCTGAGCTATTCTCGTTGTGCTACACATTGCAATGAGGGTTTGGGAATACTATGGGTTTATTACGTTCTGTTCTAGGGGCGGTTTCCCACAAGACCGTCTGGGGGTTACACTGGAAAACAAGGGAGGGTGAAGATTGAAGGGAGTATTGTTGTTTTCAGTGATCCATTCTGTACCGCAAGTTATTATTTCCAGCACGAAATACAGATCGACAATTGTAGCCACCATAGTCACCAAGTCTATCGCAGAGCCTTCTCATTCTCTGAAAGCTCTCTTGTCATCGCGGAGTTTTAATCCTAGGCCAAGTCAAGCGGAGATTCTATAGTGTCCCAGCGGTTTACGGAGGTTGTTCTCGCCCTCAACTTCAGTTAAATACGAGAGAAATAGAGAGATCGGAGGCGACCTGTCGAGCATGAAAATACAATTATACCCACAACGCCGGAATAACGTTTCTACGTGCGAGAATCGTGGATAGCACAGGAAGGAGCACAGTACGAGGGACGAGACCGAGAGAGACGTCGACGTAATGATGCTTGATTGTATAAGCTAGCAGCAGGATATTCGATTAAATAAACAATATTGAATCGGCAAATGTGATTGCGTCGCGTCTACACAGCGCGCTCTCTCCATCTCGCTCTTTCTCACACGGGAAAAATAAGGGGAGAAACACTTGTGTCGGGGTTTTACTGTTTAGGAAGAAACATGAATTCCGAAGAAACATCGAAAGTTTCATGCTGCGGGAGTATGTAAGATTGGGATACGCGATGGCTTTCAAGCGAGCAATAAAACTGTATATGGGAATGAACATCTCGAAGGACTTTATGCTAAATGTTGCAAGTTCTGCAGGGAATCGCTTCAAGCATGACCTTGAATTTCTTCAGCGCTCCAAAGAGAGAGCCTGATATCTCGAACTTTGACAATGATTACTTCATTCAAGTCATCTAGATCGATAGCAATTTTTCTGAAGCGAATTTAGATCAAGACTCTGACCATTCAACTTTTTCCCGTCAGACGAATGATATGGCAGGCTCTAAAAGGTTTCATCGAACGATCAGCATGTGTCAGAAATATAAATCTCTTTATCTTGGACTATACTGAACAGATCGATTTGATTTGGTTTCTATGAAGAATCCTTACACATGCTGGGTCACATTTTTACCGAAGAGCTTTTTGTACGAACATATGCTTCGGTTCAGTTAAGGGGGGAAAAAGGGTTAGGACAGCGTTTTATCAATGATTTTCATGAATTTTTTTATAGTATAAAAAATGAATATAATTTATTGAAACTTTGAGAATATTTTATACATATATTTAAGTATATACTATACAATTTTTGAAGATTTTCCTTGAATAAACACCGAAGATATTAGCGACCCCATATTGCACGACACAATCAGACTCAGCATTTTGCGTACATTCTGGCAGCCGCAATTTTCATCTGAAATCAACTGACGTTGGAATTTACTTTTATTATATGTCTCTCTTCTATATGAACGTAAATGGTATCAAAAAAATAGAAAATTGAATTTTTTACGGGGGTCAAAACAAGAAAGCATGATTTTTGCCATTTTTTACATCTTTATTTGCAAAAAAAAAATTATTTCAAATAATGATAATATTCCGATTTTAGGTTCATATAGAGCGCGATACTATGAAGAAAATAACTGCCAATTTTCAAAACGATTGGTTGAAAACTTTTCAAACTAGCGTGTACGCAAGTTAAAAAAAATCGTTTTCAGAAAAACGCGTTTGAAAAAATAGACAAATGCTGAGTCTGATTGTGACCTGCAATATGGGGTCGCTAATATCTTCGGTATTTTGCAAGGAAATTATTCAAAAATTTTATAGTATATACTTAAATATATGTATAAAATATTCTCAAAGTTTCAATAAATTATATTCATTTTTTTACTATAAAAAAATTCATGAAAATCATTGAGAAAACGCTGTCTTAACCCTGTGCCCCCCCTCAATGGCTTATAACAATAGAACGAGTCGGAATTTTCATTTAAAATTTTGGGAACATATTTTTCAATAGTTTTACTAACAATTTATGAAATAAAAAAAAATCGATTTTTTGAAACGTCTAACCCTATTTCCTCCCTTAAGGAGTAATTTTTTTTCTAATTAACGATATTTAATTTTCCTTGCGAGAACGTTCGTAACTTTAACCACATAACATGTTAAGGTAGTAGTCTGGTAACAAGCCGATTTTCATGTCTTTTTTGGAGGGCGTTTTTTTGTAGGAAAATAAAAATGAATCGTTTCGGATATTTAGGATGTTTTTATTTACATATTAAAGATACAAAAAAAAAATTTTTTGAACAAATTTAATAGTTTATTATTATTATTATTATTGATCGAAGTTGGCACCTCGAAAAAAAAGCGCGTGGGTGGCCCCGATGATTTTGGCTCTTGATGTTATCTGAAATCAAAAATTCTTGATAATTCTTAATCTATAGACATGTCATTCTGGTCGGAACTACTGAAGTTAAATTTCATGGAAAAATAACAAAATGGCGGACTTTGGAAAAAAAAGTCCTTTTATTTTGCCCGCCATTTTGTTATTTATCCATGAAATTTAACTTCAGAAGTTCCGAACAGAATGACATGTCTATAGATTAAGAATTATCAAGAATTTTTTATTTCAGATAACATCAAGAGCCAAAATCACCGGGGCCACCCACGCGCTTCTTTTTCGAGGTGTCAACTTCGATCAATAATAATAATAATAATAAACTATTAAATTTATTCAAAATTTTTTTTTTTCGTATCTTTAATATGTATATAAAAACATCCTAAATATCCAAAACGATTTATTTTTATTTTCCTACAAAAAAACGCCCTCCAAAAAAGACATGAAAATCGGCTTAAGTTACCAGAATACTACCTTAAATACTATTTGAGCTCCTTCGGAAAAGATAACTTTCGATGATTACGCTACTAATAACTGGAGGACTCCATGTTATGCTGCTGATCTCCATGTTAATACAGCATGAGATCCTCCGGCATTTTTCAGAGTAGAGGAGGTTTGCAATGATCGATCTCTTCTTTCGCACCAAAGTTTGGCATCCGTCTAATCTACAGGGATGGAGATCTCGTCTTCATTACAACAGGTTATGGGGCGAGTGTACATGTCAGGCTCATAATTACAGATAAATAACTGCTTGGTCAGCGAAATTTTACCTAAGAATTACAGTGTCCTGAACTTTCGACATTAAATTCGTCGAAAGCCATTATAAAAAAAAAAATACTATAGATATAAATTCCCTCGCTCGTCCGTGGTGTGTCGACGCGCGACATTACGAGAGGATAGAGAATGAACAAGTGTGTCTCTCGAAATGTTGCGAGGGCCTCAAGGTACGTTATATATATTCGCGCAAGACGGAAAGAGAATCGACGGTAAGGAGGCGTGCGAGAGAGCGCGAGATCGCGACGAAAGAAGAGAACGCGGAATTTATGGTCAACGATGGACTAACAAAAATGTATACTCGCGCATATATTTATTTATGGGCCGCTACTAATGCGGAATATAACGCCCGCTCGCGCCGCGGCGAGAGAGCTATGTTCTGTAGCATAAAAAAATGGGAGAGGTGATGTATAGATATTATACGATACTGTACGTTATATATACAGTGCTGAGCATTTGAAGTGGAACGCAGATAACTTCGACGATTTTCATGAAAATTCGACGCATTTGAAGATTGCACTTCGACGATGCACCTCCCCATCGTTGCCGGGAAACGATAACGCCAATTTCTTTTTACGAGGTCATAGGTCCACGTGAATAACACATCCACGATAAAAATGAACAGAATCGGCCGAATAGTTTTCGCGCTAGCCCCAAAAACAGATTTCCACCTTAACCCCCTCCCCTGCCGCCGGGGGCTTGCGCATTCAATTGCTCCTGGAATAGTTTTCATCCCTGTTCGTAACCCTTCAATTGGATACCATATTCACCCTCTATCGCATCCGCAACCCTTAAATGACGAGATCGAGGGATCACCCGAT
Organism: Oxytorus armatus; assembly: GCA_958009045.1. Classification (NCBI taxonomy): domain Eukaryota; kingdom Metazoa; phylum Arthropoda; class Insecta; order Hymenoptera; family Ichneumonidae; genus Oxytorus; species Oxytorus armatus. The sequence goes on along the minus strand of OY253745.1, from coordinate 33,051,510 downwards.
TTTCCACCCCCGCCACATTTCCGTTGCTCATGTGCGCAATTGTTGACCAATCTCAATGGGACCCGTTTCGTTCGAAAGATTATTAAATTTTCTTGAATGTACTTTTTTGAAATTTTCGAATTCGTCAATTTTTCGGCGAAAATCGGCAAAAATATCCGCATTCTACTTCAAATGCCAAGCACTGTATATATATCATACATATATATATATATATATATATATACATATATATCGTTGCTTGGATATAATACAGTTTAGTGTGGCGGACGCGCAATCGCGAGAGGAAGGCTGTCGAGAAAGATATATATATGAAGAGAGAGAGAGAGAGAGAGAGAGAAAGAGAGGGAGAAAAAAGACCAGTACTTGCAGAGCGAAGAAGCGACCTTCGGCGAAGAGAGGACAGCTATGAGAGAGACAATACAAGCCGCATTGAATGAATGAATACGCTGATGAATGCACACAATACAAGAAGAGGCAGAGCGGGCTGACACAATGGGGCGACAAAAACTCCCGTGTTCTGTGTTCTCTTCGCTTTTCTACTCCCTCTTTTTTCTGCCACAGGGACGAATCTACACGACGCGACTAAACTAATGGCTATTGTGCTGCTGATGATCCGGAGCCTTTCTCTTTTGCCTCCGCGAGTCACCGAGAAATCGGCAACATACTGGTCAACGATCTCAAATTATTTCGAATAAAGTGCGAAACTTTTTCTTTCACGCTCGTATAACACAATTTGTAATTTTTCATTATTGTCGTCGTTGCTGATTTTGTAATGAATTTCATGTTTTTAGTTCACGCTTAAAAGTTGAAGTTTCGGGTATAAGATACGAAATTAAATAACAACGAAAATATGAATTTAGGAAGTTCGAACGATCGCACATTTGAAAATTCCTACCTCCAGGGCGAACGATGTCGCAGGTGCTATTGTTATTTAAGCAATTTTACAGAAAAATTAACCGCAGTATTGTGAACAAAATACTGTTATCTGAAGATGCTGAATCAATGCAACAGATCACGGTGAAAAGTGGAAGAAAATTTAGAAAAATGTTCAATATTATTGACTGAAGTTTAGAATCCATGCCGATTCGGAAAATTGAAGCATTGAGGATTTTGGAAAATTAAGAAAAATTTAATTCCTTTAAGAAATTTATACTGGCCATTGAATTTTTTATTTTTGCAATTCGTCTTTTCGTGAAAAATGTAGATACATTTCGGGTTCATCGGCGAAACGGGCATCGTCTAGTAGTTACGGTTTTATAGCACAATATGAAGTGACAGGAGTTTTTGGTAATATCGTAAGCGGCTAAACTGGGCCCAGTTGTACCAGAGTGGTTTGAACGCATGTACGAGGTCTGTTCAAAAAGTATCACGAATTTTGAATTTCCGCGGACTACCTATATTCGATTTTCGATTTTTTGTGGCGTTAGGTTGGTACTCATGTCCCTCACTTATGCTGAAATAATCGGCCATTTTGAATGTTTAGTTAATTGTTGACAGCTGTTTTGGTTAGACGTGTTTTGCCTTGTCTTCGATTTTTACCTGTTCGAAAAAGGCAGCTTCCATTGCGATGATTGAGCTTTGGTTTCCACGTCATAACCATAAACCTATGATTCGTCACCAGTTATGACCCTCTGGAGCAAATTTGAGTCGTCGCGGACCGAGTCCAACAGCTCCTTAGCACTGTTTTTGTTCGGAATTGAGCAACTTTGGCACGAATTTCGCGGCGACCCGTCTCATGCCCGAATCATTGGTAAAAATCGAATAGCACGAGCCAATAGATATGTTTAGTTCCTCAGCAACTTCTCTAACGGTGATTCGACCATTGGCCAATATTATTTTCTTCATTTCATCAATGTTTTCGTCTGTTGTTGATGTGCTCGGGCGTCCGGAACGCATTTCGTTGTTCGCATCTTCTCGGCCCTCTGAGAACATTTTGTACCATCGATAAACGTTGCTTTGGTCCAAGGTAGCTTCACCATATGCCACAGTCAACATTCGGAATGCGTCGGCGCACTTAATTTTGTTTTTCACACAAAATTTGATACAGATTCTTTGATCCATTTTTTGGAATAGGCAAAAATCGAAGACAAGCCGAAACACGTCTAACCAAAACAGCTGTCAACAATCAACTAAACATTCAAAATGGCTGATTTTTTCAGCATAAGTGAGGGACATGAGTACCAGCCTAACGCCACAAGAAAATCGAAAATCGAATATACGTAGCCCGCGGAAATTCAAAATTCGCGATACTTTTTTAACAGACCTCATATACTTTCTGAAGTCATTTTGGACATTGTCATTCATTGGGTTGTAAACTTAATTCCCGCTGTTTTATATGAGAGCGCGTAACTAGTATTATTTTCATAGCAGCAACACTAAAACTATACTGTGTTGAAGTATTGGACATAACCTAAAATATTCAGTACTCCCTTCTACACACTACCCTTTTTATAATATCGAAAATGTCACGTTTCGAACCAACGGAACAGCACATGCGGGAAGCGCTGCTATTTAAGAAAAACTTTAACCTTAACGACGAAGAACGTTTAGGACAGTTTTTTATTTCTATCGGTGTGGAATTCATTTGTTGCCGTGAGAGATGGCAAAAGGTCGTAGCTTCTGAAGGACAATATCTCGAATAAAATAGAATCTACCGTAAACAATAAATGAATTGTTTTTTTTTATGGAATACCAGTGTACCACGTAGCAACTGGAAAGTCAATCGGACGGTACGAAACAATCATGTAGGTGTCAACCCAAGTCAAAAATACGACTGAAAGAAGAAATACTACACCATCTGTCTATTACCACAGGGGGTGGTTTTTCTACATTATGGTAGTTCACTTTTTATCTTATGTTTTTATGTTTTAAGCTAGAAAGATTATCGGTAGGAAATGTGGTAAAACTCAGGGACCAAAGGTGATAGCAATTACAAGTAATAATTGATATCAATATTGTCCATTTCCAGCAATTACACGTAATAATTGATATTAATATTCCGCTCGTTGTTCGAATGGTACGTTACGTTTACCTCGGCGAACGAAGCACAATTAAGTGCAACGGCCAAAGGATTTTATAGTTTTGTGAAAGTAACTAATAAACAACGGGAAGGCGGGTTTGGTTATGTGTCTCCTGTACCACACCCCTAGATCGCGCCCATGTACGCACGTGAGGTTTCTCTACTCTCTATGTATATATAAGTCCGCGTAAAACCCATCAATATTATATTCGCCCGTCGTCGAACGCGCCCAAAACAAATCACATTAGTTTCTCTTCGTCCTCTCCGTCCGCTGAGGAACTTTAACAATTTGCATGAGATTACCCGAGAAATCCTTTGCGCGGGTAAAAACATGCGACACGAGACGCCCGACGAGAGGGGCTGGTTCTTTGACACGATGGGAATAAATACTTTTTCAACCGTCATCGCTCTCTCTCTCTCCTCTCTCTGCTTTTTCCTTCTCTCTCACTCTCCCATTGAACCCTCTACGGGCGGAAACACGTCGCTTCCATCTTATCGTTGTTCCTCAATTGACAAGAGCCACCGACCAACCCTATCTTATTTTAAAGCTTGGCTTTTACGCATTTAATGCCAATGGCTCGGAATAACGTTCGTATAACTTCGCCGACATTTGTTTGTGGCTTGTTACATATCGATCGAGTCAGAATCACCGGAAACGCAATAAAACTTATAATAACTTCGATGTATAACAAGCGAGTACAAGTTCGATTACAAAGAACACACAACTTTCATTTCGATTTAAATCTAATTTTTTCGATAAATCGTGGATTAAATTTACAATTTTCTTTCACTTAGCCTAACTGCGACCTTCTAAACAACGTGTACGGATTTTCGAATTTTTTATAAATCTTTAAACAACCGTAAAAAATGTTTCATATTTTTTCTTAATCCTCAATCAGCAACGGAATTACTTTCATAAACGATCACCTGTAGTTTTCGAACGGAATATACTATGAAAAATCGGAATGGTGAATTCATAGACCCTCTTTCACGAAAGAGAATGAGCTGTATTATTGTACATCAAAATTGAGGAAAAAAATACGGATTATTCGAAAAAACTGAGCGAATTGACTCGATTGAAAACTGGCACAAACCAATTAATATTTTTGCAAATCCATTGTTATTAATATTTTTCTTGGTTAAGAGCACATGCTGCAATACAAATCATAATTCATCATAGTTAATTTATAAACAAGACTCTGTATAAACGATGTTTACTATTTGACACTCATTTAACTAATGTGAAGCTTTTCAACGTCCTTAGATAAAAAAATTATTCAAATAAACCCTGTCTACGATCAATTACTTTGAATTTTTCTCGATGTACAAATGCTAACTAAAGCGATGCCAGAATCGAGGTATTATCATTAGATATTCGGTGATGTTATACCTAATACCTGTAGATCACTCGACACTGCTGTACGAAGGGTGTTGAACAGAGTGTAGGCCAAACGGAGAAATGGACCGGAAGGCCATCCTGATCGGGTCTCGCGAGGGAAGAGCCCTAAGCGTTTTGTCGAGGTCCGAACAGCAAGGTCCATCGGGTAAACATAGCTCATTTCACTCGGCACTTGACCGTTGCCGGTGTGCTTACTACGGGCGTTTCGTCAATGTTTGCCGATTAGCTCTCTCGGTGTCATGTCCGTAAGTGCAAGGCTCTTCTCTGGAGTTCCAGTCGCACTGAAATTTTCGATCGGAGTTTTCAATCGGTATTCTCTAATGGGTGGTCGCGTGGGTTGATTTAAAATGTGCCAGCGAAAATAAAAGTATTCTTTATTATAAACGTGTGTCTGAACTTATGTCGGTGCAAATATTATTAGGATGCTGTTCGGTGATTAACTGAGGAGTCTTTGCATCTTACTATAAAATCACGAGAAGCTGATCTTACTATAAAATCACGAGAAGCTGAGCCCATTTATTGTTTCAATGACGGAAGCGCTGACGGAATTGTGTTTAGCGAGAAAAGAGGACCGTCACAATTTCACGTCACTCTCTTGTTGTTACCTCGTTGTCGGATTATAGAAAATGTGGTCAATGACGTGCTTGGACGAACTGATCACCGGATGAAACTTTCTGTTGTACCGGACAGATATAAAATTCATCGGTTTCAGAAACTGTATGGTGACATTGGACTCCCCAAAGAACACGAGACATGCTGTACAAAATTTTGAGACATGTACAGTTTGCGGGCGTATTTCTATGTCTACGTACTTCAAAGTCTATATAAATTTTTTTATTCGTGATTTCCATCGTATACTGTTTTCAAGTTTTTGCGGAAGAAAGGGAAATGGGACTGACCGGGGTCCCTCCTCCCGTTGGTCCAATTCCCTCTCCACCCCGTTGGTCCCATTTCTTCAGAGCTCCAAGAGTGTTGCCCCGCCACTCATTTCTAATACACTACTGTATGGCATTTAAACGAGAGTACAGGGAAACTGCGGAAAGCCTGGCCAATACAGCTGTCCATATTTCGCCGAATGTCAGAGTTCTATTACCATCAGAAGTTCACAAAAACACACTTCCGTTCGTTGTACTTGGAACACAAGCCAGTGCACGGTTAAGCGGCCACCCATCTTATTGTTAGTATTGACTGAGGCCAAAACGGGTATATCCTCGGGTTACTCGGGGGATCGCCAAAGCCACGAACCGTCCATGCCGTCCACTACTGTTGGTCATGGCAAAGTTTAGTATTCGTATTATTATCGCGTGAATATAGAACAGGAACCATTTGAATGAAAACTATTTATAATGAGTTTTTATCAAAATAATAATAAACAATTGTTCTCAAAAAGAGTCAGACGTTTATTATCGACAAATATTTTATTTTATGAAACAAGAGAAATGTTAAGTAGTAAAATAATTTTTAGTGGCTTGTTATTGGAACGGTGCCCGTTCCAGGTTTCGAGGTGGTGGTGAATGACGTCCGGTAAATTGCATTGTATATAATACGTATAATTAAGCAAGATACAGAACGAGGTAGACATACACGCACACTCCATAATAAAAGTGAAGTGCTGTTACACCCGATCGAAGGAAGTGGCTTGATAATTTACGACACACACGCATATGGATATTCGTATGGAAAACGATAAATAAATGAAAATAAAAAAATCAGGAACAATTATCTCGCTTTGATGATTATTATTGCAATTATTGTCGAGAGTATGGGGATATGCTATGGTCTCCCTTGTTTTTTCCTCTCCTCGCAGGTCGCTATATCGTTATCGAGCGTATACATATCAAATAACGCCCCATTGCTCGCTGTTGTAATTATCCCGGTTATGAATTGGTTGTCACGTTTTTCATTCCTCTTTCTTGACGTTGTCTCACTTCTTTTCCATTTGAGTAGGTTTATTGTATTTTCACTTTTTTCGTTATCTATGTGTACTCATCGCTCGAGGTCATCCATAATCAAAATGTACATCATCAGAGTTGCCCTCCCCCTCCACCCGTTTGCGTATTCTTTCTCGTTCATAGCATATCCCTTTAAGGCCCGATTTCCGCATGTGTGAGCAAACTACCAGGTTTACTATCCGGCAGGCAAAGTTTTCCGGCGAATAAATTTCAGATGGGTTTCTTCACCCGAAGTCCCCTTCCAGATATAAAATCAGATCAGGCTGGACGAAGAGCCCGTGCACAAAGTGTGTTAGGAATCCAGCTGGATCCCTGTGGTTATCCCTTACTCTCTGGTAAGGATCCGATTAAATATCGGATCGGATCCCATCACGGAAACGTCACGCTCGTAAATTGGCTCCCGATAGGGGATCCCGACTGGATTCCTAACTGTATCCAACCCGGATCCTACGGGATTTCTAGAGAATTGTATGGGATCTGACGGGATCCTTACATGATTTTACAAAGTCATGAAATTGATCATGATTGTTTGATCCGCAATATTAGTGTTTCCATAATACATCGTTTCCCCCTTTCCATTTGTTCGACGACAAAATAAAATATTTCAAAAATATGAACTCCAGTAGCGGTAAACGAATTAAAAAATAAAAATAAACATTTATTTAGCTTCTGTAGGTGTATTTCACTTAAACTCCGAAGTCATTACTTGATAACTCTGTGTCAATTTGAGCTAGCCTCCCGATTCTTATAGCCCGTGAGCCATCGATCGCAGACGCGAAACCTCGTGACGCTCGCCACCTATCGGCGGATTCTGAAACTTCTGTATAGTAGCTACACCGCGAAGTTCGTGTGTTTTTTACATTATGATGAAATGTACACAATCGAACCACAGATATTTCTTAGAAAAGCTGGGGTATATAACCGCGAGTCCTACACTCAAATAACGTTATAATCTACTGAAGCACGAGAGTCGGGTCCCACGTATAAAGTATCATACCTTTTCATAAAAGGTCCTAAAAAAAACAATGAATCATAACGAACAATAAAAAAAATATTATTTTTAAATTTTATTTTACTTTATGATTTGCGAGGAAACGTTAGTCCGACGACCTCGTTCTTTTTATTTCGTTATAAGATGGCGTGTATCGAGAACATAATACACGTGATTAATTTATTGTACGTAAATAAGCGCGCGAAGGAAATAAAAATTTGTAACAAGGCTTTCGTCCTCCCCCTCCCTCGGATGGAAAACAAATTGTACTACACTTATTCAAAGGTGTACGCACGTACTAAAGATTCCAGTATAGTAATATCTACACGATATACACTCGGAGCCCTCGAATTTAAAATAATGCTGGGCCCTACCGAATTCGCGGGGTCGAATCAGGAGCATGAATCGCTTCGGAGGATCCAATCAGAAACGGGAACCATTTGACCCAACCCGTATGGCTTCAAATTCGATGGTTCGAATGTGTATGGAATCGGTGGTGGAGTTTGCACTGCCAGACGGCAGAGGGCTCAAATGTGTTGAATACGTATGCGACAGAGTTTGCCGCACAAAACCCGAGAGCTGTGGTCATATCATTATACATAAAGTATCATTAAGTTGCCATAATTCTTGTGTTATTGCATTATTTAGCGAGGCACCCCACTGTGAAAGATGTGGAATCTCTTTTCCAAGTATAATACCGTGCAGGCATGACAAGCGTGCACGACTATGCGTATTGCGCTGGCGTGCGAGCAAGCTTGTATCATCCCGAAGTTTAAACATATAAAATAACTCCTTGCTCGAGTACGCATCCCTATATACATGTGGCTGTCATAGGGGTCTACTTTGTCGGTATGCAGTTACGCATATGAGCGCATTCCCGCTGGAATTCCCCACATACAAAAACAAAATCTTTGAGTTGAAAAATTACGTATAATTACTCGTTCCGAGATGAACGGTACGGAAAATATGATTTTAATTCTATCATTCATTCTATTAAATGTTTTAGTTGTGATTAATACACTTCTAGATGAAGGTTAAACGAATTTTGTTTGAGAACAATCAGAGCTATCATAGTAATGAAATAAGGGTCAATGGTGTCCTGCTACCACCTCGTAACATTCTCATCATGTGTCACTGGCGCGAATTTACGAGTGACCTGCAGAAAATCTGAAATCGGAGATATGCATTGAACAATTAATTTTGAGTATATTATTTTTTATCACCAGCAGTCTCGAGCGTCCTGCCTTCCGATGACGCGGGATGCGGCATCTGAGCATCATTTTACTATAGTTTGAGCTTAACGCCGACGATGAGCAGTAATATGACTTAATAATATTACAAATTATATACGGCTATCGGGATATCTCCGAGCATGATCTCAGTTGACAAGGTACCATCAATCGTTGATGCCATAGCGGCTCGAAGTTCATTGACCTCACTATGAAGAATTTCATGATTCGTCTGAAGACTGCTATTTTTTCCCGATTCTCTTTAACAGCCTTTGACAAATTTTGAGCATTTTTACGGTGTGCTGATATATTTGTAGCTGTTTTTTTTTATCGACAATGACTGATACAACTTCGGCATTATTGGAATTGAGTTTGTCGCGAATGGACTTCGAAATATTCTCTGACTAATTCCCTCGCCATTTTGGTGGAGTGAAAACAATAGGATCGTTATTTGCAGCCTCCCTATTGTCAATCGCGATGCTCGACAGATTGTGCATACACAACAATTATACACCAAGTCAACAAGTATTTGAATTCACGCGGGTAAAACTTTCGTGTATACGCTATATAAGTTACCAGCTTCCCAGCAACATTTCAATTGTACTAGAATTGGTGTACGCGTTTCGCGCGCTGCTTTTGTAGGTTAGGTGCATCGTGCGACCTGAAGTATGCACAAAAACGAACTTTGAGCACGACATCGACAGCCAATCATAAGCACACGGTAAACATGGAGATTACATATATTACCGATGTAGATGGAGACTTATCGACTGAGACGTTGAACAGTTTCTTACTAGTTCGAGGATCTGTCCGCTAAACCAATTAGTTGTCGAATCATAGTTCGTCAAGGTCGTCTTCGATGACAGGCGCATGCGTACATGATGTTACATGGAAGGAGATGGGATGTAGAAGCACTCAGATGGCGGTAGTGCGCAGCAAGAAGCTAATGCCCAGGAGTCGCAAGAAAAACTGGAGTTTAGTCAGATTATACTTGTCCAATGGCAGATTGTTCCTCGAATTCGACACCTATTCGACATAATTTCTTTGAGCTTACTGTAGACAAATTTCTCGCGATGACGTCTTGTTCCCATTAAGGTTTGTTTAATAAATGTAATTTATTAAATACCAGATTAACAATATATCCCATGAATACGCAGTTTTCGAAATTTTTGGGAACTCTCAAATGCTTCACGCAGATAGAACCCTCATCTACATAAAAAAATAATGATTGACTTAATTATCGTCAGCATATAATGCCGGTAGTTTCGGTATGTCAAATATGCCCATGTGCGTGGTTACTTGATTTATCATCATGAGCAACATTCTAATTCTAACGAGCCAGAAATTTCAGACTTATTAGACGATGGAGAAGTTGCTTTCGAGATTCCACTGGAAGGCTACTTGAAGACACAACCAAAAACTTATCGACAATCAACCCAAACCACCGTACGAGTTTCGTAAAATGAAACTACGAATCGGCGGTAGTCTGGTCTAGAAATTTGAAGAAATCGATTTTTTTTTCATTTCCTCATTCCTTAGACCTTTCTTCATACGCTCCTGAAAACCGTGTATTGATATTTCAAAAATTAGCCGAGAAATAAAAATTCTAAGCAAGCCGCGCGCTCAGATAGCGCGGCACGCCCGCGACGGTGTCAAAACTGTGAACGCGTTTATCTCAGAACTATGTTTTTCAAATCGGCGCCCACGATATCTCGATAACTAATGGACCGATCGAGCTCAAATTTCGCACGTACCTTAGGTAGCCTGTTTCTGAGGACTGGTAGCAGAATTGAGTCGAACAATAATTTTGCCGACATTTTATAACTCGTCGAATACCCGAAAATGTATGAAATATCATTAATGAAAGTTCAACAGACCGCCATTTTGTCAAAAATTTTTTTTAAGTACCAATTCTGCTACCAGTGCTCAGAATACTCATACAGATTGAGAATATATATATATATTTTTTGTTCAGATGCATACAACATCGTCCAGAGGGGGCGCCGATTTCGGCGCACCATGTTGCAACAAGGCAAAAAACTACATGAAAATATTGAAAATCAATTTTTTTTTAATGTACAAGTTTTCTCTAAGGATCAATAAATGCACGTGTAAATTTTCATCAAGACAACTTCAACGGTTTAAACGTTATTGCACATTAGAAATGACGTCAAAAATCTCGCTCTAGACCAGACTACCGCGTTAAAAGGTAACTCGAGTTACGAATCAGCGCTCGGCCTTCAAAATATTGTACAATGGACAAAGGGATCATTTTTTAATCAAACGGTTGCAAAACACGATGACACGAAACAACCGGTAAGTTTTTTGGCACATCGCGGGCAATTCACGCGGGGTTAACACCCGAAAGTTGCGTGTTAAAAATTATTTTGTACACGATGAAATAATTTGGCTTTAGACGCTTTGAACGAGTGTCTTTAGAATTTCTGACAAATTTTGGGGGTTATTGCGTCCAGCAACCTTACCATTAAGTAGCTTCATTCGTTCCTTCACATAATGTGATTACCGATTCTTTTTATAGTTGCGGGAACTCGAAATTTAGTGTTTCATTTGACGAAAAAACACGTAGTATTCTACTAATGATTTATTTCTCGTCAATTCAAATGGATTGTTTCAACATACGGATTAACGTTACTCAACAGATTCATTATAATTCCTACATATCCTTTAATCAAATTGTAATGTCCTTTTAATCTTTGTTATATTATTTCACGATTGTCGATGATACAAATTCGCAATGAGTATCATACAGAGTATCATGTAGTTTTTTCGGATAAATATTATTTGGGGTATGGGACAAGCCTGACGTTGAATTTTTCTAATTAGAAATTCCACTTCTACATTAATCCATTACATCAATATCGAAAATCGCAAAAGAAATACGGCTGCTGCCCATAGCAAATGGGTTTTCGGTATTTTGTACGATGGCACGTAACCGTCCGCGTCCTTAAGTGTGAAAAGTGTATACACTCGCGAACAATAAACGTTTTCGAAATGTGACTCACTCGAGCAGAAATTGTGGTAAGGATCCAATTGGATTCCTGTCATTATCCCTATTCTCTGCTTAAGGATCCGACTAGATATCGGATCGGATCCCAACACGGAAACGTCACGCTTGTAAATTGAATCCCCATAGGGATTCTCGACTGGATCCCCGACTGTGTCCCGTCCGGATCCTATAGGATTCTTAAAGAATTGTATTGGACGTAACGGGATCCCTATACGATTTTACAGGGTCATGGAATTGATCATAATTCTTGGAATCCTAGAAGGAGATTCTTTCTTGAAATCCCTAAAAATTATCGATGGATATTTTATGGAAAAATGACAAGAGGTTCGATTACTGAAACCAGAAACTACGATTTATACATTCGAAGTTTTGCCGATCAGCGCTAATCGGGATACAACCCGAAATCTGCCTGGAATCCGTTGATAGGAAGTCCCTAACAAATCTCGATCGTGATTTGGCTGGAAGCAGGGACACCCTAGCAAATTTCGGCACGATCATACGCGCACGTAGTGTCAATAACGGCAAAGATATACCTATATGTAAAATATGTACACAGTATAGTAGCGATATTCAAATGCATCCAGCGAAGAAGATGAGGCACCGAGGTATCCGACGCCGGAGATGATTTTTTTCACGAAAAAAAGTACATTGCATTTATAAGTCATTTATTATGAATTACACGAAGCTATATTTAAAAGCGGAGAGTAAGAGGAGAGGCATGTCTTGTACATGGATATATGGGATATCGAGATTATAACGCACGCGTGTTTCTGAAGCCTCCTCGAGTACAACGAGAAGGCCCGTTCCTTATTCTACCTCCCAACCCTTCCTCCACGCCGCTCTTTTCTCTCGCTGCTAAGAACCAGCCACTTCAGTTTTCTGTATGCATGCATGTACGAGCACACGTCTCTAGCACCATGTAATATAATGTACGAGCAATGTATACGTATATAGGGTATCTTTTAAAGCGTATGCATGCGTTCGGTTATTGTGTTCACTCGAATACTCCCGGCACGCACGTACAAATTACCCTTCCCCCAGCACACACACACACGCGCAGATATATTCGTGCTTTCTATACCCGCAGTAAATATATATGGTGCATCCCACGCCAACTTGATAAACGTTTGACTTTTAATTCTTTCGGTGGGAAAATCAGCAGAAAGAAAACAAAAGAGGAGTCGAGTGAGGAAAAAATTGTGAAAAATATTCCAAAAACAGTTCGCCGAATTGCGGTACGGTTGACTCTAGCCGAAAGAAATTTTTAAATGAAATTTCTGTTGGCTGGGTAGCGAAAATTGTCAAACGACACGAAAACTGAAAGGTTTTGAGGAGAGCGGATTATTTGAGTGGTGGGGGCGAAAAACGGGGAAATATCGATCGGGTAAGACTTGCAGGAGATGGCGGGGGAGATATGAGACAGCCGCGAAGCAGGCACAAGAAATTTTCAACGCGACACGAAAAGTGAAAGACTGTGTGTTGGACGGCCAGTGCGGGCGACGGGAGGACAGAGACGAAAATCAGCTGCGTCACTGGCACGAGGGGAAATGACGTGACAGCGACGCAGTAAAATTTCAGTTCTCGCGGCGCAGCCAAGACTATACATGGTGCATCCCACGTCAACTCGATAAACGTTTGACTCTTAATTCTTTCGACGAGAAAATCAGCAAAAAGTAAACGAAAGAGGAGTCGAGTGAGGAAAAAATTGTGAAAAATATTCCAAAAACAGTTCGCCGAATTGCGACACGGTTGACTCTGACCAAAAGAAATTTTGAAATATTACTTCTTTTGGCTGGGTGGCGAAAATTTTCAAGTGACACGAAAAGTGAAAGGTTTTGAGGGGAGCGCATTATTTGAGTCGTGGGGGCGAAAAACGGGGAAATATCGATCGGGTTAGACTTGCAGGAGCTGACAGGGGCGATATGACACAGCCGCGAAGCGGGCACAACAAATTTACAACGCGACACGAAAAGTGAAAGATTGTGGGTTCGACGGCCAGTGCGGGAAACGGGAGGGCAGGAACGAAACTCAGAAGATAATACGTCGCTGTGTGGTTTCATACTATGAGCATTACCCTGAGAATGATTATATTTCACATGTACGTGGTACTGAATGGTGGCGCGCGTCGCACAGATGGTATCTAATGCGTGCGCGCGCCCCACTTTGCCGACCCCATCGGAGTTTATCGTCACTTTACGCATTTGAGATCGGACTTGCGCTCGAGCTTAAGCCCCAACTCAATCGTACTTAAAATCGAACTTTAAAGAAATTTGATCGTTAATATAGAATGAAGCTAGGGTCATGACCAGGTCGCTGTAAACGATGTCACTGCCTCGTGTACCTCGGATCCATAATTTCCAACATGGGTTAGTAAAAAAAAAATCATTCTAGGAGGCATTTCCGAGTTTCAACTCATACCTCTGTCAGAATTTAATCATAATAGAGTTAATCATGTCATTCAAGTTACGAGCGTTCTGGCAAAAAAAATTAAATGTGCTTAACTAGAGAAAACTTATTTGTCAATTGAACGGGAGTATATATTCGTACAAAAACCACATGATTGAGCTTGTTAATAGGCTTAAGGGGTGATAAAATGAAGCTCCGCCTCGGTTTTGTTGGAAAAAAAATTATTTCTCGCATTCCAAGCTCGTGTCCTCTTATTTGATTATTTAAGGAGACTGATAGGACTCTTTAGTATGTGAAAAAATATGAACCAAGATATTTAGGAAAGGAAACTTGATCAACGCCGGTCAGAACGACCATATTCCGTTCAGGCCTTCATCAAGGTTCCTTTTCAAAACATTTTTGTTTATATTTTTTTAACATTATTAGTTTAGAGAGTCTGACAGGACTCTCTATTTTCTGGAATAAAGAGTCCTATCCGTGTCCTCGAAAATAAAAAAAACAGGACACAAGCTTGGGATCCGAGAAACAATTTTTGTTCAACAAAACTGAGCCAGACCTTCATTCTACCGACTCTTAAGCCTATTAACAGACTAAATCATGAGATTTTTGTACGAATATTCGCTCCCGTTCATTTAAGGAGTAAGTTTTCTCTAATTAACTACATTGAATTTTTCTTTGTCAGAGAGTTCGGAACTTCAACCACATCATTTATCTGTGTTTAAATGTATTTACAAAAGATTGTTTCCTTAAATAAAATTAATTAACATCGGAATACAGGGTTTCGGTCGGTGTATATAGACAACGTAATAGTGTTTCGAATGGTAGATAGAATGAGAAATGTGGAATCGTTGTTCGTAAGCGAGGATATCCGGGTAATGCCCTCCTAACAGCCTAGACGTGCCTTGACCCGAGAGGATGGTTTAGAGAAACAGGTGCGCGACCATTGACTGGTCTCTCTCTCTCTCTCTCTCTCTCTCTCTCTCTCTCTCACTCACTGCGTGACTTTGGTTACCCACTAAATTATCGTATACCTGGTCCCGGTTCGAATCCGGCTAGGATCTCTGATATTCCGTCTCGCTTCTCTCCGGAACGAATGAGGAGGATGGGCCCGCCAAGCGATTTAATCGGCCCGACTCCCCGTGAGGTAAAAAGCCCATAAGCGCTACCACAGTAGGCAGCACATCCCAGAAAACCGCGGGATAATAACACGAACCAGTTTTTCTTCTTCTCTTTGCGTAGGACCGTTTAGAAAACTACTCACGGAGGCGCAAATCGTAAGGAAAATGAAAATATGAACTGAAAAAAATACAATGATGAGTATCACTTTTTTTCTCGCTGATAAAAAAAGTAATATAGAGAATTGTCCATTTCTCTCATTTACTGTACGTTGATTTCTCTTCTGATCATTGCACAATACTGCAAATTTCCTTCAGAGCGAGAGATGAAATTCGCGTCAATTTCAGGGCTTTGAATATTTTCATATCCATTAAGTTTTAAAATTTTGTAATTATTCAAAGCTTTAACGGTCATTGGATATAGAAGTGTTGCTTTTGAGAAATATTTAAAAAAATGTACGTATACGTAGGAGTTTGATAAGTGTAATATTTGTGGGTCTGCGGAAAAATCATGCTTAGGGGAGAACCCGTTTATTTCGGACGGCTGCTATGTATCGAACATTGCGTTTTCAGGGGTTATACAAAAACCAATTTACCAATATACAAACACAGAAAAACAATTTTATTTAATTCCATTTTCGTAATATACATATATTGAAGTATGTACACAGAAAATTTCATGTCAATCCGACAGATATTCTCGCAGTTACATGCATATTTGTAAAGACGTCTCGAAGCGACTGAGCACGATTTTGAAAGTTTGAGTGCGTTTTTCTCAAAACTCTGTTTTCAAAGTCGCTGAGCAAGATTCCTCGGAAACGGCCGAACCGATCAATCTCAAATTTTTACACAAGCTTTAAAAATATATTTTTTAGCGATTAATCTAAGGTTTATTCTTGCCAATAAATATTTTCCATTTTATACACAATTTAAGGCCAAAATTTGGTAAATATGGAGCAAAGGGGACCCACTTCCGATTGACTTGCCTTTAATATATGTTGTCTAGGGACCCTTTCTGAACAACTTTTTCCTCTGACACAATTGCGGATCGTTATTTATTAAAAAGTTATTAGCAAATAAAGTTAATAATTTATATAGCTATTTTCCTTATAGCAGCTAGTCCCAATCATCTTGTCCTTCACATGTGTTGTTAAGAATACCCCCTTGAGTAACATACCAAAAGTTATGAAAAAAGTTAAAATATGAAATACTTGCATGGTGGCCAGTACACGTATGACCGGAGGGGCTGGGCCCCCTGCCCCCATCGCATACCAGCCCATAGACAAACCAAAAACAACCCAAAACAACTCCAGTAACCTAAAGAAACAAACAGACAAACCCAAGAAACAAACAAACAAACCCAAAACCCCAACGAACAAACCCAACAAACCAATCCAAAACAAACCCAAACCCAATAAACAAACAAATCCAAAACTGTCGACCAGCGTATCGACACTTTCTTCGACATTATGAGTACCATGTATCCGCTTCATAATATAAATAATGAATAAAACAAATAATTGTTTGTTTATATGTTTGTTTGCGTTGTTTTTGGGTTGTTATTGGGCTGTTTTTGGGTTGTTTTTGGGTTGTTTTTGGTTTGTCTTTGGGCTGGTGAGTGGAGGATTGCAGGGGGGCGCAGCTCCCCCTCTCATGCGTGTGCTGTTCACCATACACTAGAACAAGTAGTTCATGTTTGATTTATGAAACTTTTTTTGTTAGTAACTTTTTAACAAACAATGAGCGACGGATAAAACTTTTTGTATGCTACTCAAGGGTGTATTCGTAACAACAAATGTGAAGGACAAGATGATTAGGACTGGCTGTTATAAGGAAAATAGTTATATGAATTATTAACCATATAATGCTTATTTTAATGTACAGAGGGGAGGCAAGTTTTAACGTACGTAACTTGAAGAGAAATTCCTAACTCATTTTTCTCGAAGACGGACTGGTGGAATCAAAGTAGACAAGTGGGGCCATCGTCTATCGATTACGCTGACAAATCCGCGAGTGATTCGATTCTATCAAGCTGTATCGTATTGAAATGTAACTTGGCGTCAAGACGCTGTCTCTTGATACTTGCAATTTTTGCTCGTTCTGTCTCCACACTCATTCACCCGGATCGGCAGAGATCCATTATTCTCTCCTTAACGTTTTACTGCTGTAATAGACGGCTAACAGCCTATTTCGATTCCATATTATTGCACGAAGAACGACATTAACATTGAGCTTCTGAGTGATGGAAAATAGTCTAATTTTTCGTGGAACAGCGAGTAACAAGTCGAATCACAAGCAATGTGATTGTTAATTGACAAACTCCCAGTTTGAAGACACGATTTTCGTGTATTAGTGAACATATCACCGAAATTTTGATGCTAGCTGACTATCAATGAGTTTTTTTTTAATTCTAATGCGGACGTAATCCCAAGAAAATCTAAAAAAAGTCACGCTTTGTCATCGACAGAATCAGTGTGCCAATTTCTTTTTGGTTATCGTACATTGACGCTTCGAAATTCCGGAATGAATTCCAGAATGATTACTCGCATATAACAGCAATCACCAAGTTTCGAATTACAGGGCACCGTTGATCGGGTAAAGTGGGAATTAGTCTCGGGAAATAAAGATAAGTTCGAAGTGAGGCAGGGAAGAGAAAGACCCTGGGAATTGACCGGCGTATCCCGAGACTAATGGTAATGGTGTTCGCAGTCCTCCTCGCAATATCAGCGCACTCTCCACAACACTTTTCATAGCTCATATAGGTCTAGTATCGTGTACCTCATCCGTTCGTGCATACCCGCGGAAACCACGTGCATGAAACAATGTAAGATGCTCTCGAGAATGTTGTCTTCTCTCCTCGTCCACTCCACCGAGGATACATACACGTATGTGAGGATATATAAGTGTGACAACCTCAAGTTTGTTTCGTCGTGAGCATGGGAGATGAGAGGAGGTGTCCGTGAATCCGGTGGACCGCTTGATAGAAGAGGATTGAGCGAGAGAGAGAGAGAGTGTAGGACCGCGATGCCAACGTGCGTGGGCTGGCAGTCTGACAAGCTGGCAGCAAGTTGGGTCCCGACCACCCGACACCTCACTGTCAAGCGGATCCGGACTCTCTCGCAACTCCTCTCTCGCTCCCTTTCTTTCTTTTTTAATGACTCGCTTTCTCACTCCTCTCGTCCTCTCGATCTTTCTCTCGCTCTTTCTCTTTTTCCTTATTTCTTAGTGGTTCTCTGTTTCTCATTTTCCTCACTTATCTTCGTTTCGTTATCTCTCCTTAGCTCGCTTGCTCTTTCAACTAATCTTTCCTTTCCTACTTCATATTCTTCTATCTCTTTCTTTTCTACTACTCGCTCTATTGGCCTTTTTGTATTTCTCGTTTTCGATCTTATCTTTTTTATCGTTCCCAGTTTGTTTCATTCGGTGTTGCTTTAATACATTGTATTTTATGCTATCGTAGTTCCTCTTTCTTACTTGGTATCTGCACCTAGCTCTCCTCTCTTCGCTGCAAATAACATTTGAAGTCTTAAAACAAAACCCATTTACAAACTAAATGTATTAAAAGCCATTTACAAATTAAATGCGTTAAAATACATTTAATTCGGAAATGGCTTTTTTTAAGGCGCTAAATGGTTTTGTATAGCTTCTTTTTCATTTTAAGGTAGTAGTCTGGTAACTTAAGCCGATTTTCATGGCTTTTTTGGAGGGCGTTTTTTTGTAGGAAAATAGAAATGAATCATTTTGGATATTTATAATGTTTTTATTTAGATATTAAAGATGCAAACAAAAAATTTGTTTGAAAAAAATTAATAGTTTATTATTATTATTATTATTGATCGAACTTGGCACCCCGAAGTTGGCGGCCCGGGTCCTAACTTTTTTTCTACCGAACCGATTGCTTTCACATTTTAACGGGCTACTCTACACACTTATAGTTCTCGTCGGAACCACCGAGAAGATTTTTCACCCCCAACTTTTTATTTTACAACCCCTTCTTTGCTAAAGTCCTTTTATTTGAGCAAAGAACGGGTTGTAAAATAAAAAGTTAGGGGTAAAAAAATTTCTCGGTGGTTCCGACGAGAACTATAAGTGTGTAGAGTAGCCTGTTAAAATTTGAAAGCAATCGGTTCGGTAGAAAAAAAGTTACGACCCGGGCTGCCAACTTCGAGGTGCCAACTTCGATCAATAATAATAATAATAATAAACTATAACATTTTTTCAAACAAATTTTTTTTGTATCTTTAATATGTAAATAAAAACATCCTAAATATCCAAAACGATTCATTTTTGTTTTCCTACGAAAAAACGCCCTCCAAAAAAGACATGAAAATCGACTTAAGTTACCAGACTACTATCTTAACACTACCTTTGCAACTTTCGATGTTTCCCTTAGTTTATTGTGCCAATAATTAATAATCTAATAATCAAATAAAGTTACCAACAAAAAAAAACTCTTTCCACCTACTTCTTTCTCTCCTGCTTCATCTGTTTCGTCATTACCCCCTTCTTGGTCTATTGTCATTTTCGTATTTCTTCTTTTCTATCTTATGATTTTTATCGATCTCAGCTTGTTTCATTCGGTGTTACTTTAATACATTGTATTTTATGCTATTGTAGTCCCCCTTTCTTACTTGCTATCTGGACCTAGCTCTTCGCTCTCCGCTGCAAAAATCATTTGAAGCCTTAAAAAAAAGCCATTCTCAAATTAAATGTATTAAAATGCATTTAATTTGGGAATGGCTTTTTTAAAAATGTAACACTACCTTTGCAACTGTCAATGTTTCCCGTCGTTTATTGCGCCAATAATTAATAATCTAATTATTCAGTAAGCTTACCAACATAAAGAACTCTGTTCACTAATCTTTTTCTTCAACTTCGTGTCCTTCTATCTCTTTGTCACCCCTCCATCTATTGCCATTTTCGTATTTCTTTCTTTTCGATCTTACGCTTTTAATCGTTCGCTGTCCTCGATCTTCACCCGGTAAATTAAATGTATTCAAATATATTTAATTTGGAAATGGCTTTTTAAAACTTTAACACGACCTTTGTGACTTTCAATGTTTTCCTTCATTTATTGTATCAATAATTAATGACTTAATAATTCAATAAAGTTACCAACATAAAAAAACTCTTTCCACCTCTTTCCACCTTTCTTCTATCTCTCCTACTTCATCTCTTTCGTTGTTACTCCCTTCACGCTCTATTGTCATTTTTGTATTTCTTCTTTTCCATCTTACGTTTTTTATCGTTCTCACTTTGTTTTCTTCGGTGTTGTTATAATACATTGTGTTTTATACTATCATAGTTCATCCTTCTCACTTGCTATCTGGACCTAGTTCTCCTCTCCGCTCCATTCACTTGGTTGTCCTCGGTCTCGACCCTCTCACCCATACGTCCATGCTCTTTTCTCATACTCTCCCCTTCTCTCCCTCTAATCCCTCGTCTGCTTTGGTCGGCACTATCGAGGATTCAACATCCTTTCACACAACGACGACGACGACGACGACGACGAGCTGACTGCGAGATTCCAACAAAAAGGATCTCACCCGTGTTCCTACGACCGTGTCCTTTAAGGGTCGTCGAGCTAACACGCGGTTGTGTAGAGTGTGGGACGTTTGTGTTTTCTGTCCGCTTTCGTCGTGAATAAAAGGATCGAAAAGATCTTTAAAAGATCGGTGGAATGAGGCGACGAAAGGAGGAGATTGTTTAATTGGCTTTTAGGGAAATCAGTTGGCCTATTTTTGTCCCGCGGTGGCTGAGAATAAAATAACCAAAAGTTTCTTCATGCGATTGTCGAGCTTGGCGCCGAAATGTTTACGCAAATAAATCCCTCAAATAAAAACCTTAAACTAAGATTCGTTAATACTGCGTACGTTAGTAGTCAACACTGGATCTAATTTATTGCGTCGTTTATATTAAATTTATATTAGAGGGTGAAGTCATCGAAATATGATGAAAACTAAAAGTGCTATAATTTTTTTCCATTTCATTTATCGGAATGATTTAATTGTATATTGTTTATGGTGAAAAAATAAATGTTTTTTTTTACGACGTGTCGTTTTGGTAAAATTCCAAATAATCGGAACGGGACCTAGAAGAGTTGGTTGTGTACGTTCTTTCGCCTGAATAAATGTCTGGTGTCGAGAATTTCCATGGCAATTCCTTTCATTCCTGTCTTTCTCATCCGTGCCGTTGTTTCCCCTCGTTATTCTCATCCCTCTTTCCTACTCTCTCACTCTCTCTCGCTCTGTTCACTCGGCCACAACTATCGCGCACCGTAACCGAGACCCCAGCCATGCGTGTCTTACGATTCACGACAACGTCCAGAGTGAGATAGGATCGAGAAACGTACAACAATGCGAGACTGCCTGGACCGATACATCTCTCGCGCGCGGGCAGGTTATACCGCGTGAGCTCATCTCCCCCCCCCCCCCACCGCTTCGCGAAACCCTGCTGATAGCGCCGTAAATGTTTTGTCCCATCAGCCGTATAACATGGCAATCGAAAACTTTCGACGTACTCACCGGAACAATCCAGAAACGATTGTCACCGGAACAAAAGCCAATATCAAGAATTTTTCACATCATTGGCTTTTGTTCTGGTCGACAATCGAATGAGGATAATTAATCAGTCTCGTGAGAAAGATTGTCGAAATATCCATTGAAATGATTCTGTAGTTAACATACAGAGAAATGAGACATTGGCGATTACTTAAGGTAGTAGTCTGGTAACTTAAGCCGATTTTCATGTCTTTTTTGGAAGGCGTTTTTTTGTAGGAAAATAAAAATGAATCGTTTTGGATATTTAGGATGTTTTTAGTTACATATTGAAGATACAAAAATAAAATTTTTGAAAAAATTTAATAGTTTATTATTATTATTATTATTATTGATCGAAGTTGGCACCTCGATAAAAAAGCGCGTGGGTGGCCCCGGTGATTTTGGCTCTTGATGTTATCTGAAATCAAAAATTCTTGATAATTCTTAATCTATAGACATGTCATTCTGGTCGGAACTACTGAAGTTAAATTTCATGGATAAATAACAAAATGGCGGACTTTGGAAAAAAACTTTTTTTTCCAAAGGAAAAACCTTTTTTAAATTGGAAAAAAAGAAAACCTTTTTTTAAACTACGGAGGTCCTTTTCGGTAATCTCTGTATTTTCTTTCTTTAGGATGGGTTTTCTCCAGTTCTTGTAGAGGATCCTCACGTGAGCGGCCGTCCGGCGTGGTGGGCTCGATTTACGGCGCACGATGAGTGACTAATGAGTAGACTAACAATAAGCAACACATGGAATAAAGGACAAAGAGAGTCTTAGTCATTAGAAGTCCAGAGCACTGGTCCCTTAAGTTTTTCAATTAGCCTTCCTATATACGAGCAAGAGTAAGGAACGAGATGCATCTTCTAAGTTTGGATAAGGGAGACCACTACTGCGACACTTTAAAAAAATCAATTTTTTTGGCATTTTTCGATAGTCTATACCTTTAAGAATAACATATTAAAATTGGAAGTGCCGATCTCAAATAATTTTTTAACTACAGCCTTCTGAAGAGCAGCTGCTCGTCGGTCAGAAACGTGTCAACGCGCTTTTCTCAAAACGGCATTTTTCAAATTTGCTGCAGTTCTAACACAAATACTAAATATGCTAAAACAAATTTTATTTGTTTTTTTTTCAAATATTTAGTATTTGTGTCTTCAAACAATGACCCTCCAGTTTTTCGATTGGATAAAAAATCTCAATTTGTCATGCAAACAGCTATCAGATTTTAAAGCGTAATTTGGAAATTTTTTTCAAAACACTTTTTTTATATTTTAGGCACTCTTAAGGCAGCAATCATGGCAGCAGTGGGAGAACTTTTTTTTATGGAGACTCGGAAAATGGCGCAAAAGTCGCTGAAAATTGAATATTTTCATACAAAAAAATTACTGTGTATACATAATTTATACAAAAATATATTCTCAAAATTTCAAAATATTCGACGCAGTACTTTTCTTTCAATAAATTCCCGAACATCCCCTTTTCGTTGGGCAGTCACACTGGTGGTTCCCCTTAAATAAAAAATAAAGAATCCGAATATTTTCACTTGTTTACCGACTTGGTTATTTGAAATCCCCATTTCCAATAGTTATTAAAGTTATTACGCGGAAAGATATACCAAACAATTCACGTTATATATATTCAGGTGACACTAACAAAAATTTCAAAATTTCTGCAACCCCTAGACGGAAATAATCATTCCAAGTGGCTCGTGGTCTCAAAATATGCTAATGCTTCTATGGAACTAAAAAATCTGATAAACAAACATTTAACAATGTTTTTTTTTCGAATTCACGGTACACGCCGCCCGGCATTGAACAATTTGAGAATAACTGCAACGTATACGCGCAGGTATCAAACTGCATCAAACTGAACAACTTTCATACAGACTGGACGACTTTGTTGATAGGATTTTATTTTACCGAGATGATGCCATTTTCAAGTCAGCAATATTTGAGATGTTTGTAATTTCAGCTACTTTGTTACAGCCGACAAAAAAAAAACGATTTTCTCGTCTAAGTTGAAAAAATATCGATTCTTTTTCAGTTGATTTTTCAATAAAAACAAATTTCAAAATAAAGGGCGAAGGTCAGGGTGAGAAAATGTGAAAAAAAATAACTGGAATACCTTCCACATATACATGTACAGTATAGTAAACATAAAACGAAAGTTATACATATGTGCTCATTGTTCGCCAGATGCACTACATTAATTTTTCTCGCGCGAGATACCAAACGGTCCAGAGATGCTGCCCACGCAGTGACGTCTCTCTCCCTCTTTCTTTCCTTCTCTTATTTCCTTCCTTTTCCTCCTCTCTTTCTTACTCGGCGATTCGCGGTGTCCTTTCTGGCTTGGGAGCCTCGAACAATATTTATGTATACATATATATATATCCAAACTGCTGTAGCTTTCCGTATATAGCTATACGCGAAATATACGCGAGCTGCAAATGTTTCTCATGCCTGTTACAGATATTCCACTTGTAAATGGACCAAGGGATATGGGTATATGATGTATGCACGTTGATGGGTAATGTAATATCGGCGGCTAACGAAGAAAGAGGCCTCTCTTGCATCGGACAGCGTATCGAGATATCGAATAGCGCGCGAGCGAATGAATTTCCGATCGTCGTCTACGTGCGTAAAAATTCGAACGATATTATTTCGATTTCTGTGAGAAATAACATATCCGCGAGGTTAACGAAAATGCATTAACACTAAACTCATCAAGCAGGGACGAACGACCCCTTATAAAATTTATTTAAAAATCGTACATTCATTGTTAATTCGGTAAATATGGAGCAAAGGGGACCCACTTCCGATTGACTTGCCATTAATATATATTCTGTAGGGACCCTTCCCGAACAACTTTTTCCTCTGACACAATTGGGGGTCGTTATTTATTAAAAAGTTATTAACAAATAAAATTAATAATTCACATAGCTATTTTTCTTATACCAGCCAGTCCTAATCATCTTTGTTAGGTTAGGTTGTTTAGTTGGGTTTGTTTGTTTGGATTATTTCGGTTGTTTTTGGTTTGTTTAGGTTATTTGGGTTTTTTGTTTGTTTTGGATTTGTTTGTTTATTGGGTTTGGGTTTGGTTTGGATTTGTTTGTTTATTGGGTTTGGGTTTTTGGTTTGGGTTTGTTTCGGGTTTGTCTGTTTGTTCCTTTAGGTTACTGGGGTTGTTTTGGGTTGTTTTTAGTTTGTCTATGGGCTGGTATGCGGCGGGGGCAGGGGGGCCGCAGCCCGTCCGGTCATATGTGTACCGGCGACCATGCAAGTATTTCATATTTTATTTATGAATTTTCTTTTGTTAATAACTTTTTAACAAACAATGAGGACGGATAAAACTTTTGGTATGTTACTCAGGGGGGTATTCTTAACGACACATGTGAAGAACAAGATGATTGGGACTGGCTGCTATAAGGAAAATAGCTATATGAATTATCAACTTTATTTGTTAATAACTTTTTAATAAATAACGACCCCCAATTGTGTCAGAGGAATGAGTTGTTCAGAAAGGGTCCCTAGACAACATATATTAAAGGCAAGTAAATCGGAAGTGGATCCCCTTTGCTCCATATTTACCGTTAATTCTTTCGCTAAATATGACTTTCTGTAAATGTGTTTGATCACTTTATTAGAAATCAGAAGATGTGTTGCGAATTATTTCCTCTAATAAATTAACGGGGGACTAAGGTTAATTCGGTGAAAAAAAAGCATATTTTCAAGAATTTTTTTAGACGATACAGGTAATGCAGGTTTATTTATTTACTTTTCATATAATAATACAACATCTGAACTATATTTTCCTAAATTTTAATTGAAAAATATTGATAAATAAGCCATTGGCAGCAAATCTCCGCAGGCGCCTCGAAAAAAAGTTGTTTTGCGGTGTACGCTATAACTCGTCACTGGATCATCCGAAACAAAAAAATCAAAATGCGTTTATTAGATGGGATGTTTCTCGAGGTAACACTGTCGAGATTTTTTTTTTCGTCGATTTTTTCATTTTTGGTAGCACTTGGAAGTCAAAAACGCGATTTTCGCTAAAAAAATCGGCATATTGTTATTGAAAATTAAAGAATAATTATTTTTTAAAAACTCGGCAGCGTTACCTGGTGATTTATGCGTAGAAATAGTGTACACAATTTCAAATGAATCGGTGCGTTAGATTTTGAGTTACAGCATACACCGACTTCAAAAATGACAAGTCTCAGAAAAACGCTTTAAACCGGTCTGGAGCAACGGACGCTCAAATGCTCATAACTCCGTTAATTCTGCTGGTAGAGAAAAATAGTTAATTTATATTTCGTAGATGGGTTTTAGTGCATTATTTATCTCAACTGCAGTTGGACTGTCACTCCAATACTCGTCCTAATACTAGTCGCATAAACTTAGGATGAAAGTTAAACGTCATCAGAATCTATAGTGCTCTGTACAAGAGGTTTCCCATTCTGCTGCGTGGTGAACTTCTCTTTCCACAGCGTCATCATTTTTCGAATTGCGTGAACTGAGGTTGGACCAGGGTAACTGTACCGTTTTTGACCACGACACCATTCGTGGCCTTTTTAACTATTAATGTATTTCTATGGTTGTTTTTCCGCATTCTCATAATGGTACTTCGAGAATAGTCATACAAATGATAAGCTTCCAATCGTCACCAAACACATGTACCCCAAAGTCCTATGCTCCAAAATGTATAAAACCCAAAAAGCATATCCCCCAAATGCATAAAACCCAAAAGCATATCCCCCAAATGCATATAATCCAAAAACATATTCCCCAAAATACATATCTCACAAATGCGTATTCCGCAAAATGGATATGAGGCACCGATTCTAGTAATTTATAAAATCAGAACAGATGGAGAACAAAGACTGAATAAAATCACAGATGGTCTCTTCAGTATTAAAAACAATATAAAAAAATCAGAGAGAATCAAAATACTTCGAAATCGACATCATGAAATTCGATTTTTTTTTTCATTCAATCTTTGTTTCCCGACACTTCATCCCAGATGAAGTAAAATACGTCCTGTACAAATAGTGTACTAATTTCACTGCAATTTTTCATAAGAATTCCTCAGAATACATGCAGAGAATAGTAGACAAATCAGAACTTTGGTCCTAGAAAAAAGTGACGGAGTTGGTAAAAAATACCGCATATAAGAAAGAGTATAGCAGTCATTCTTGTTTTTCTCGATTCAAAGACATAGTTTATGCCTTCTCAGCAGTCCACTCATTGCGAGCCGGACTGACAGATTGTTTTTAGAGCACCGAGACCCGGCGCATGGTTATGTGCATTTAGGGGATCTGTTTTTGGGTATTATGCATTTGGGGCATATGCTTCTGTATATTATGCATTTGGGGGATATGATTTTGGGTAATATGCATTTGGGTGAAATGCATTATGGCGAATATGTATTTGGGGCAAATATATTTTGGGGAATATGAATTTGGGGGATATGCACTTGGGGAATAAGCATTCGGAGGATAAGATTTTGGTGACGATGGAAGCTTATCATAAAAATCTACAAAATTAGCTACTCGATGTTTCTTTAAGGGAGGAAATAGGGTTAAGACAGCGTTTTCTCAATGATATTCATGAATTTTTTTATAGTATAAAAAATGAATATAATTTATTGAAACTTTGAGAATATTTTATACATATATTTAAGTATGAACTATAAAACTTTTGAAGATTTTCCTTGAAAAACACTGAAGATATTAGCGACCCCATATTGCAGGTGACAATCAGACTTAGCATTTTGCGTACATTCTGGAAGCTGCAATTTTCATCTGAAATCAAACGAGGTTGGAATTTAATTTTATTATATGTCTCTCTTCTATATGAACCTAAATGCTATCAAAAAAATATAAAATTGAATTTTTTACAGGGGTTTAAACAAAAAAGCATGATTTTTTGCCACTTTTTCAACTCTATTTGCAAAAAAAAAATTATTTTAAATAATGATAATATTCCGATTTTAGGTTCATATAGAGCGCAATACTATGAAGAAAGTAACTGCCAATTTTCAAAACGATTGGTTGAAAACTTTTCAAACTAGCGTGTACGCAAGTTAAAAAAAAGTCGTTTTCAGAAAAACGCGTTTGAAAAAATAGTACCAAGAAAAACAAAGTCAAGGCAGTCATAAATTTTCTTCGGTGTTTTTCAAGGAAATTCTTCAAAAATTTTATAGTATATACTTAAATATATGTATAAAATATTCTCAAAGTTTCAATAAATTATATTCATTATTTATACTATAAAAAAATTCATGAAAATCATTGAGAAAACGCTGTGCTAACCCTATTTCCCCCCTTAATGGCTTATAACAATAGAACGAGTCGAAATTTTCATTAAAAATTTTGGGAACATATTTTTCAATAGTTTTACTAACAATTTATGAAATTAAAAAAAATCGATTTTTTGAACCGTCTAACCCTATTTCCCCCCTTAAATTCGATTACATTCAAAGTTTTGTGCTTAAGAACGTGGTGGTCAAAATTGGACCAAAACTGGCCACAAATGGAGCATATACCCTATTGTTAGAGAATCGATTCCGGCACAAAGACCACGAGCCATAGTCAATGAAATATCAGTCGGCGTCGAGCTCTCGGTGTTAGTGTATTTGTGTCGTTAGGAAAAAGTATATCTCGACGATAGACGTACTAGCGATAATCCTCTTGCAAGATAAACTTTGATAAAAGCTACCCGGAAGAACGGTGGGTCATTGCATCATATTCTAACAGACTTTTAGGGGATGTGTTACATTATGTTGGACATGAATATTTCCGTGCGAAATATTCTCTTCTGTGTCCATTTATTTTTGTCCCAGAAGAACATCGTCCTCACAACAAACCTACTACGATTACAGTGACAGTAGAAAATTTTATACAAACGATAGATATTTTTTATTGCCTGGAATGCGCGAATGATGAAAACTAATTACGCCCCTGTGTACCTATTATATTCATTTTTGCATGTTAAACGTTGAAAAGATGAGGGCCGAAGACGAAGAGAGAACAGCAGCGTGTCTTCATATATTTTACGCGTAGCAAATCTATGCATGCGTAACGAAGCTCAAGCGTCGTAACTTTCTCAAGTGCATGCACGCGGGACGGCCATTTACGTTACCAACGAGAAGGAGGCGTGTCCGCGTCGATGAGTGAAGAAGCTCGTTTCTTCATCGGCAGAGGCGAAACTCTTGCTAACACTCTTGTATCGATAATTGAAGTTCCGATTGAATGTATAGCCGTTTTATTCCACCGTTCGTTGAACTCGATGTATCCGTTCGTGCGCTCGCTACACTGTAGGCTCGTTTTCATCGGGCCATATTGCAAATTCGAGTTAAAGCGAGAAAGGATAAACATCAAGTAACAAGCTGCTCATTTTATTTACTCAAGCATATTGTGATCATGCTTTTTTTTTCTTCTAGGAACAGGATAACGAGCTACATAGTTTTAGATAATTTTTAGGTTATATTTGTATCACGTGGTAACGCTTCATCCCCTAAATTGACCAATAGATGACGCCCGATTACAGCACTATGACTTTTTTTCCGAGATCCATATAAATGACTCGCTGTTCAGGTAAAAGGTGTCAACGTTTCAGTGTCAACTCCATTCGGTCATTTGTGTTGTGTGTTTCTTTGTTGACCTTGCTAGTTGCATGTTTCCGTGATTATGTTGATCTCAAAAAATCGATGCGTTCAGGAAAACTATATTACACATTAGTTAAAAGGGGTAGCAGTAGCTCAATGGATGCGGTTGAAATGCATGTCCATCCGTGCACGAATATGCTAGGGTGTCCCCGTTTTCAGCCAAATTCCGGTCGGCATTTGCCAGGGACTCCCTATCAAAGGATTCCTTTCCGGATTCCAGGTGAATCCCGAATTGTATGCCGTTTAACGCTGGTCGGCAAAACTTCAAATGTATAAATTGAAGTTTCTGGTTTCAACAGTTAGACTTGATATGATTTTTCCGTAAAATATCCATCGATAGTTGTTCGAGATTTCAACAAAGAATTTCCTTCCAGAATTTCAGCTGGATCCCGGGTTGTACCCCGATTAGCTACATATGCTACGTGAAAAGGTATGATAACTTATGCGTGACACATGAATGTCCTGTTTGAAGCTTCAGTACGTTTTTCGCGTGTAGGGCTCGCCGTTATATACCCCAGCTTTTGTAAGAAATATGTATGGTTCGATAGTGTACATTTCATCATAATGTAACCGACACATGAACTTCGCGGTGTAGCTATTATAGTATTGTATAAAGAAGTTTCCAAATCCGCCGCTAGGTGGCGAGCGTCGGGGGTTTTCGCGTCGGCGATCGAGAGGTCATGGGCTATAAGAGTCGGGAGGTTCGCTCACATTAATACTTCTTATTTTTAATTCGTTTACCGGATCTCGAGTGCCTATTGTTTAAATATTTCATTTCGTCCGCTGAACAAATCACGTAAGGAAGAATTGTATGGGATCCCGTGGGATCCCATACAATTCTTTGATGATCGTGTAGGATCCGGGCTGGATGCAGTTAGGTTTCTATGTTGGGATCCGATATCTGGTCGGATCCTTACCAGAGAGTAGGGATAATCACAGGGATCCAGCTGGATCCATGGCACAATTTCTGCACGGACAGTGACCCCAGGTTCAATCCTAGACCGCTATAACTAGTTTTGTTCCGATCCCGGTGGGGCTGATCGAGGGTAGCTGCAAAAAAAAAACCATTTTCGAAATCTTCGTTGCAATGGTTGCGGAATCGTGAAACGCAATTTCAGAGGTATCTCCGACATGGTTCTCATCACTCGAATGGTGACCGTGCACTGACTGCCGCATCGAATCACAATCAAGGTAATTGGAAAATGGGAAGTGCAAGGGACTGTGAAACAGCGAAAGATGTCGCACACTGATAATCGCTTAACCTATATTAGGTTAGATTTTCTAATCAATTTGAACCAATCCTGGGATTTTTGCGACAGCTGATGTCGAATCATAAGTACGATTCAGTGTTCAATGAACCATTAAAAAAAATTCGCTAAAAAAAAATATTTTTTTTGGTTAGAGTTCGACTCTCGGTTCCCCATGAACATCATCCGGATAATATCTCGCGTCCTGTGTCCAATTAGTTGGTCCGCTCGTTGTAATGACTTTCGGTTCTGTACCTATCGACAATCACGTTGAGATTGTGCTTGGCCCGTATCATGAGCGAACGACGAGTAAGAACACAACGGCCATTAGCAATTCTAAACGGTGGCATGTAACAGCTGGTCATTAAGAGGTAACGTAAATAATAATTACACGTCGCGGCCAACAATCGCGAGGCAATGCTGGCGCAGAGGCAAACGAAGATATTTTTCCGCGGCTCCCTTTGTGATCTGTTCGATATTTTTACACTTTCGCGCTGTATATGTGCATACGGTTGCAGATTCAACTCTCACTTTGCCGCTGGATGCTAGTGTTCCTTGTACACGTAGTGTCCACTTCGTAAAACGCGCTATGTGTCTTTTCCGGTGAGCTGCTACAGTCAGCAAATCCCGCCTTCCCATTCCCCTCGTTCTTCCCTCAGTCGCGATTCTGAGGTTTCGCGAGCGTTAAATAAAGTAAAAGTTTAATAGCACACATCCGTTGTTCTGATAGATATCTTAATGCGACCGGATTTTCAAGTCTACCGGAATGAAGAAACGAAAAAGAAAAAGAGGGCGTTAGTGCGATGAGGCGTGAGGGAGTACACAAGGATGATACGGACACAACATGAAGGAGAGAGACGGCGATAGGGAGAGCGGGACATGAGAATAAGCGTTACGATGGAACTCTTCCGAGGGGCCCTCTCGTGGGGCCGTTAAACGCCAACGAGAGTGCGCGCTGTTCTCGTTGCGACTGGCGCGCGAGTCATCGCGGCTTTTCGTCCGACCGTGACTTTTAATGACTTCCATAACACTGCAGATTGATTAAAAACAAAATATAATGAAATGAAAAAATTCGAGGATATTTCGAAAGCGAAATAAATATTGTGCGCGATCCCAATAAATTTCGCTGCATTCGAATTAAGGTAATTTATTTGAAAGTAACTTCTTGAATGTAAGAAATGTTTATTTAATTTAATAAACTGTATTTAATGAAAGGAAATGTATTTCGTTTCGATATATACTTACAATTCATTGAATAAAAATAAAATATGTTAACTGATATCATTTTGTTCAATCATAGCTTGATCCATAGGATGTTACTGGCCCGTTACTCTAGCGTTGTCGATTACACTACTAGATATGCTATAACTATTGAACAAAATGCCTTTCTCTTTATTTCTGTCTCCTCTCCTTCGCTCTCTCGCTATCTTTATCGGTACATTCACACATAATACAGAAAAATGATTATCTACGACGGCTTTGACTCCGGTGCATTCCACACACACGGATTACATCGCCTTTCGTATTCGTCCGATTATTTCTGTTGGCAAGCAATCGTTATCTACTATTTTGCATAGCGGTAACGCCGTTTCCCGCGTAATACACGTTTGTGAATCTACACACATACATCATATATGCGTTCAAGTACATTGACGTGTGAGAAAAAGATTGTCGCGGGGCGTGGATGCTGCCGGTAGCCGCGGGCAGTAAGATCTTTTCCCGGACGTGCGACAGAGTGGCCATTCATGTTAGCTATCGCTCACGCAAGCGAGATGATGCGATATGTCGCTAAATGTATAGCCTAGGTCACGTGCAGGGTACCGTTTTCTTCCCTTTTTTTTTTGCCGATCTATAAAGATGTAAAATAATAGCTATTTCTTTCTCAATCTCCGCGTATACACGAGTCCGATGATCGAAAGATGCAAGACTTTGCGAAAGACAATTCCCACCAATTCGCAACGCAGATTCTCGTGCAGGTAGATTTTGAACGATACATAATTACTTAACAACGCATAGTTAATTGCCGTTGAGGGACATTATAGGCAGAGAGAGAAAACTATATACAGTGGTCCATCATATAAGTTTGACAAGACTGGGAACGTAAA
Organism: Oxytorus armatus; assembly: GCA_958009045.1. NCBI lineage: Eukaryota > Metazoa > Arthropoda > Insecta > Hymenoptera > Ichneumonidae > Oxytorus > Oxytorus armatus. The sequence goes on along the minus strand of OY253745.1, from coordinate 33,018,814 downwards.
CACTAAGAAGTGTCCATCAATGAGCGGCCCTTCTCTCTCGCCCACAAAAATGAGTATTTTGTAGCATCCCGCCACCTTCTTCCGTGTCCAAAACAAATCCAAACAGGATTTTACATATATAACTACAAACATGCCTTTTGAAAACAATCAATTTTCAGTAATAAATCTGCAAGTAACGGGGAAGTAATAAACGGGGAAGATAAAATTGCAATACGAGACTGGATAATTAGGGATAATTCAAATAGAACGAGCGTTCCGCCTCATTGAAGTTTTTCGATTCTTTTGAAAAGCTAATAGCTAGCGTAAACACCATCAACGAGCGACCCTTTTCTCTCGCCCCAAAAAAATGACTACGAGGGAAGGCCCAAAAAAAATGGGAATTTCGTCATAATTTCTTGATTTTTTAATATTTTTACACTAAATTTTGATCACCTTCAAAGTATTCTCCTTTGACCACAACGCACATCTGCAAACGATCCTTTCAATGTTCAAAACATTTTTTAAATTCACTTATCGGGATGTTCTTTAGGCCTTCCAGCTATTTTTGTTTTACCTCCTCCACAGTGGTAAAACGCTTTCCTCTCAAGTCCCTTTTGAGTCTGGGGAATAAAAAAAAGTCACAGGGGGCTAGATCCGGTGAGTGGGGGGGGGGGGAGGGGGGGTGGACAATTGGTGTCCTGCAGTTTTTGGTCAAAAACTGTTTTACGGAGAGAGCGGCGTGGGCCGGCGCGTTGTCATGATGGAGGAACCAGTCACTTGTGCGCCAAAGATCTGCTCTTTTCTTCCGGATACTCTCCCTCAATCTTTTCAAAACCTCCAAGTACAACTTCTGGTTGACAGTTTGACCCGAGGAAACGAACTCCGCGTGCACAACACCTCTGCAATCGAAGAAACAAATGAGCATTGTCTTGATGTTTGACTTCACTTGGCGAGCTTTTTTCGGACGAGGAGAACGAGGTGTCTGCCACTGGCTTGATTGCTGCTTTGTTTCGGGGTCGTATCTATCAATAGCACCTAATCGTATAGCACCACGATTCATCACCAGTAATCACCTTGGAAAAAAGTTCAGGATCCCCTTCGAGCTGATTTTGAAGTTCAAAACATGCCTGAAGTCAACGCTCCCTTTGCTCGTCTGTGAGAAGGCGAGGGACAAATTTGGCTGCAACTCCGCTCATGTGCAAATCTTTGGGTAAAATCCTCTGAATTGAACTTCATGATATCCCAGACATCTCACAGAGTTGATCAATGGTTCGGCGACGGTCTTCATGAATGAGAGCATTGATTTTGTCGATGTTTTCGTCTCTTCTTGACGTTGAGGGGCGTCCTGAACGGGGTTGGTCTTCAATTGACATTTCTCCATTTTTAAAACGTGAAAACCACTCGTAGACTCTGGTTTTACTTAGGGCAGCATCTCCATAAGCAGTCTTGAGCATTACAGTAGTTTCCGCGGCCGATTTCCCCAACAGGAAACAAAATTTCACAGCCTCGCGTTGCTCTCGACAATCGGCCATCACGTTTTCGCCGAAATGGAAAAAGTTTTTTCGCTACAACAATTCCCACGGGCGAACCGATGCACGCACGGCGACAGAACTTCGCACACTAACTCAGGAGACGTGTCCCCAACGGACACCTGGTCGAGCAATGGGTTCCCCCACTCTCCCTCGCCGCCGCAGCGCAATTCCCGTTATTTTTGGGTCCCCCCTGGTATGTTGTAGCCTTCCTCCACCTTCTTCCATGTCCAAAACAAACCCAAACAGGATTTTACATATATAACTACAAACATGTGTTTTGATAACAATCGATTTTCAGTAACAAATCTACAAGAATAAAGCAATAAACCGACGAGATAAAATTGCAATACATTACTGGAGAATTAGGGATAATTGAAATAGAACGAGCGTTGCGCCTCGTTGAAGGGTTCTTCAATTCTTTCGAAGAGCCTGAGCTGTATAACCAACCGGACGTGTGCATGATAAGCCGGGCACTGGTCTCGTTTATGGAAACTTAAATGTCTTGTCTGTAGTATATTGAGATATGGACGATTGGGGACAAATGCAACACTTTTTGTTGAGTGCGGAATTTCGCTATAAAGGGAGATAATTCAACAAAACAATGATAATTCATTGATGAAAGGTCATCGTTTACCTTTAAAATGGTGGGTAGATCAGCATCGTGGCTCCACCGGTCATAAAATGGCTGCTTGCCGTGTCGGTCAAACGATAATGTCGGTATTGCAGGGAAATGTACTTGTCTCGAGTGGCTACCGCGATTATTCGAAACCTAGAAGCTGCTGAGGAATCTATAGACATAACTTTTAATAAATTTAATATGAAAAGTGCCGAGAAGTAAACAGCAATACTATATAAATATAGATAGAGTATTGAATTGCTTCCACCCGATCTTAAATTGAAACTCGAACACTGGTGTCCTGACATCTCATATCTAAGAACTCTACTAATGCCCATGTCACGCACCGCCACCTCGCGGTCACCTTTCGTACCACAATTCTTTCTACACCTATAACTTTTAATAACTGTAATATGCAAAGTACCGAGCAGTAAACAGCAAAACTATATAAATATAAACAGTGTAATAAATTGTTTCCGCCCGATTTGAAATTGAAACTGAAATACACGTGTCCTGATCCCAAAAATCCTCATTTCGACATTTTAATAAATGTGATTTAGTGACATATCCAAAAGTTTTAATATTCAGCTGCACGCATTACAGTTTTGTAGTCGGAATTTGTGTGAAAACTATAATTTATTTCGTCCAAAATGAAAGGCATATCGGAACAAAGAAAATTTCTACAGCAGGCTCAATGAAACGACGAGGAAGGTACTAACGTATTTTTATTCGAAATATCAACCCAACTCTAATAAAACTGCATTATATTAATTGTTACTGACCACGGTATTTCATCTATTCTTAAGACGATGTGAAACCCCTCCCGGAGTACGTCTCCCTCGTTCCAAAGTGAGCGCCCATTACGGTATCTCTTTCGCACTCGATGGGGTCTCAGATGCTCTTAATAATGATTTAGTCTCCTGATAGAGGGCGCGTAGTGGTGTTGCAGCCTCGCAAACCTCCATTGCTACTGCTGCAGGTGAGTTATATTCGCTTACCGGCATTACCACGAGCGAAAGGAGCCCGGTCAGGAGACCCCAGGGAAAATCGTGTGTATAGCCCGCTTTATTCCAGTTTAAACGGTCCGTCAAAGTCACCATTACCATTTTGGTTCACGCGAACCATTTATTTATGCTACGGACCACCGGTTATTTATAGCCGGCAATTAATTATCACTGAATAATGAGCATACGCCGTGGAATACATTAGTCCGTGAAATCTCGCCATTCTTTTATACCGGGAGCCTTATCCTCTTTCTCTATCCCGATACTTTTACACGACTCTTCATAATATCTCGCAACATCTCACTCTCTCTCTCGAATGTCTCTCTCACTTTTTCTTCATTCTCGTTCTCGTGGGCCTGGTTTTATCGATTTTTTTTAAACATAATCATCATATCAATCACTATTAATCGAAACAGTGATTAATAAAAAGCCTAAACTCGGTGGTCTAGTGTCGCGCAACCCCTCTGATAAATGATACGCTGATTACGACCCGACTGATTCACCGGACGATATCACTTATTATAACTTGGATTTTAAGAGTAGTCAGATCGATGATACGTTAACAACCCGATCGAATTCATTCGACGAGAGTGGGGGGGTATTTTTTTACTTTCCACCTTTGTCCAACATGTTCCATCATGTGGGCACAATATTTTTATGCTATTTTTACTCGGAATCCCTGCAAATTTCCAAGTATTTTATGAATTTTATTTTATGAAATATATTACATTTCAAAAACATGAAATTCCAAAAAATCCCGTACGCAAAACTCAGCTATTGTCGAGCCTGGGGCTTTTCAAAGTTTTCACAACTGAAAATTTTTCTTTACGTACATCTGTGCACGCACAGCAAACTTTTGTTTGTTTCATATAAGCACAACATTAAAAAGGGAAAATTAAAGCAAAGATTTTATTTGGTCAAATATGTTATATATTTAAATCAAAGAAAATTTGCCCGGTCAGTTGACAGTTCATCATCAAGCACGATCACGTCGTGAAATCATAACATTTGGTGTAATAATAGTGACAACGAGAAACGTGTCATTATGGACGACGAAACTATCATTTTTCAAAGATCGCGGATTATAGAACTACACCATCGCGTAAAAAAATCAAACTTCAGCAGATTTGTAAAATATTAGTAAATTAAATAAGACAAATTTCTGTACTATTTCATATTCGGAATAAAAATAAATTTACCAGAAATTTTCTTTTTCATTTCATTTCGGCATCGAGCCAAAAAGCAGGAAGCCTATTGACAACTAAAATACTTGTATATTTCATCCAACGAGAAATATATTTTTATTTCAAACAAATATATATCAGTTCGAACTACAATATCGTATTAGATACAGAAAATTCGCTAAATAGATATTGAATATGTACCATAATTTTTTAATTTGAAGTCAATCGGGTACAAATTGTCGAATTTATTTATGGCGCAGCGCGCTCGCATACTCCACGGCCGTGCCAAAAGTAGGCTTACGTTATGCGCTCAGAGTCGGTGAAAAAAAATGACTTAACACTTCGTCTGTAAACCTAGGTCGTTCGTGTCCGAGCAAAAACGCCTTTGGTTTGTGCTTGGGAAACAGTGGAAGGGAAGACGCCCTCGAAAATTAAATTTTCGAAAATTTTACAATTGGTACTTCAAAATTAATATTTCGAACAGTAGCATGAATTTTTTTAGAATTTTTGAGTGCCTTTAAGGGGGCGAAATAACGGCCGGACGTGAAAGTGTTAACAGACGAAGTGTTAACTTAATTTATTTTTATAACGATAAAGCATCGTTTAAGTAAAAAAAAAACATTGATTTCTTGAAAATTCTACCGTGGCCATACCCCTTGATAAGAAAATATGCTTGATATTAATAAAATGATAGTAGTCCAATATAGAAATAGGGAAACTTATTAGTCCAAAGAAAATTTCAATTCATCAAAATAAATCGTTTTCCTGAGTACACTAAATAAATATTGCACCGGTTATTAACAAATTATGATATAATTAATACATTTTTTTCGGATTATCCTTATTGAACCAGTATTCATAGTCTGGAAGAAAGTTGATCGTTCGATGTCCTAATGCTTGCTAGCGTTTTGATAGCAGAAGGAAGTACCGGCAAAAACTCATCCGCGCAGCGTTACACTTTCTAATAAGTCTCTCGTACAACTGCTTTTCAATAATTCCTACTACAAATGGCAGCAATCTCAGGATGCCAAGACCTCAAACACAACAGGTTGAAAAAAACCTGCCGGCTTAATTTTAGTACACTCGCGGACTGAAATACTTTCATTGATAGCTCTCGCAAACGGTCGGAATACGATATACGATATATACGACGAGAGAATTTCATCGCTTTCGAATAATGATAATCGGCGTCTTGGGACTCCGCGCTTGCGATATTTGTCAGTGTTGGAAGTCGTCGGCAATAAGGGAATAAGAAGGTCTTGTAAGTAACGAATGTCAGGATTGCATGGCGTCGGACTATTCGTAATCCGCTCGCTACGAGAACCGACCAGATTCTCGAGCCTTATATCAATCGCTTCGAGTGATGATATGAAGAACTGCATGTGTACGAGAGAATAAGTTGCGAGGCGTGTGTGCGAGAATGAAACGAATGAAGAAAAAAAAATGGCGGCCAGAGAGAACACGAAATATAACATTGCCATATAAATATATGGTGCACGAAATATCTTCGGCGTGTAGCTCGCTCGAAACCGCTGATATCCCGCTAGGTTTCGTGAGAAGGGGTAATCAGCGTATTTGGAATCTCGATGTCAAAGCTATCGGCTACTTCGAGCCAAGCGAGTCCCTATCGATAAACGAGATAAAGTTATATTATACCCCCATCTTTTATTTATTGTTTGGTAGATTATGTTGAAAATTGATTACATTGTATAGTTGAGTGACTTAAATCCCTTACGAGATGTTTTTAGAAAATATGACACGTGGTCAAAATGTTGATTCCAATTTTATCTGGCTACTTGCACGTAAGTCTGTTTGCGGATACAAATAAACTTTCATCACAACATTTGACATTTTCTGACAATTCTTTGAATTACAGCATTTTGTTGCCATTTTTTATTTTTCACATTTCGGGTATAACTATTGAGGGTACAAGAATGTTTTAAAGGATTTACAAGTGAGGGTGTTACTAGTATTAAATCGCTTCGGACCATAACCTAACCATTTTCATTTTAAAGCGTCATCAGTAGGCTTTAGTTTTTAGTATATCTCATTTTGTCAAAGTCCTTACGAAGAATGAAAATATGCTATAAAAAAGCATTAAAACATGCTGCCGGCCTACCGATGGCCTTTCCAACTGCTGAACTGTAGCTGATGACGAACGAGAAACCTTTCCTTGAAAGACTTTGCCAAATACACCAAAACAGACTTGATTAACATCAAAATCACGCCTGTCCTTACCTACGATGACTTACGGAAGAAGATCGAAGACCGTACAATAGTGCAGCTGCAAAAGCTAATATTCTTTGTCCAGTTCATCTACCCCTTCTATAAATCAACTTCCACTTTTCACTCTTCACCTTTCACCCACCCTAACAGTAGAATTAAGTTACAGAAAGATGTTAAAAACCAAACAAAACTAAGTAGCTGGAAAGCAAAAGTTATAACGAAGATCGAGCTAGAAAAAAATAAAATTTAATAAAACAATTCTATCCCATGAGTGTATAGAGACCCTAGGGGCAATGATCTCAAAACATGTAAGTATGACCGAATTTGAACAATAAATACGTGAATATATATATTTGTCAAAGTGTAAAGAACATAGTTTTTTCGAACTCTAAATATGTCGACTTTTGTGCCAACGAAACGCTATTCGCGGTAAGCTCTAGTTTTCTTCCATATCAGAACGGATTGATACTTTGATGGGAAAGACAATACTAAAACTACATTTTACATGAAGACGACATACGAGGTCTGTTAAAAAAGTATCGCGAATTTTGAATTTCCGCGCGCTGTGTATTTTTGATTTTCGATTTTTTTGTGGCGTTAGGTTGGTACTCATGTCCCTCACTCATGCTGAAAAAATCGGACATTTTGAATGTTTAGTTAATTGTTGACAGCTGTTTTGGTTAGACGTGTTTTGGCTTGTCTTCGATTTTTTCCTATTCCAAAAAATGGATCAAAGAATCTGTATCAAATTTTGTGTGAAAAACAAAATTAAGTGCGCGGACGCATTTTGAATGTTGACTGTGGCATATGGTGAAGCTACCTTGGACCAAAGCAACGTTTATCGGTGGTACAAAATGTTCTCAGAGGGCCAAGAAGATACGAACAACGAAATGCGTTCCGGACGCCCGAGCACATCAACAACAGACGAAAACATTGATGAAGTGAAGAAAATAATATTGGCCAATCGTCGAATCACCGTTGGAGAAGAAAAATAATATTGGCCGATCGTCGAATCACCGTTAGAGAAGTTGCTGAGGAACTAAACATATCGATTGGCTCGTGCTATTCGATTTTTACCAATGATTTGGGCATGAGACGGGTCGTCGCGAAATTCGTGCCAAAATTGCTGAATTTCGAACAAAAACAGTTTCGCGTTAACATTGCTAAGGAGCTGTTGGACCTGGTCCGCGACGACCCAAATTTGCTCCAGAGGGTTATAACTGGTGACGAATCATGGATTTATGGTTATGACGTGGAAACCAAAGCTCAATCATCGCAATGGAAGCTGCTTTTTTGGAATAGCCAAAAATCGAAGACAAGCCAAAACACGTCTAACCAAAACAGCTGTCAACAATTAACTAAACATTCAAAATGGCCGATTTTTTCAGCATAAGTGAGGGACATGAGTAACAACCTAATGCCACAAAAAAATCGAAAATCGAATATACGTAGCCCGCGGAAATTAAAAATTCGCGATACTTTTTGAACAGATCTCGTACACCGAATTTCACTGCGATCGCCGCAATTTCTTCAAAAAGTCATTGTGTTTACGGACGATACAGACAGACAGACACACGGACGAAAATGCGGGAATGCATTTTTTGTATTCTAGGACATGTGATGCATTCATTCATGTGACGGCATTTCAACCGTAATTTAAGAATCGAATTCTTTTTGGATTACATTACTTTCTCATTTTACATACTTCGTATGTGACGGGGAACTAAAAATAAAACTCATGTGCTCATATGTATAAAGAAGAGTTCGAGAGCGAAATAAAATAATGAGGAAGCATCGTGCAAGTATCCAATTTTAACACTGCTTTTTTTTTAAACTGATTGTGACAAAGTAAATCCAAAAAAGTAACTTAACACTTCGTATGTAAACGTTTTTTCTGCACCTCCTGTCTGTAAACGTGGGTCGTTCGCGTCCGGCCATTATTTCACCCCCTTAATGCATTCAAAAATTTTGAAAAAATTCATGCTACTGTTCAAAATATTTATTTTGAAGTATCAATTGAAAAGTTCTCGGAAATTTAATTTTTTCATAATTTTTTTTGTTAAATAAATGAAGAAATTGGGAAAAAAATGTTTATTTACAAAAATAAATTGTAACTCAGAGAAAAATGAAGATAGCGTAATTTTTCAAATTTCAAATTGAAGGTTAATAGTGTAGCTTTAAGAAATAAATTATTTCTTCCGTTTGTTTAAAGCTAAATGCGTAGCGTCCGCTCTTCCTCTATTTCCCATGTACAAACCAAAGGTGTTTTTGCTCCGACACGAACGACCCAGGTTTACAGACGAAGTCTTAAACAAGATAGACAAGTTGGGGCTAAATACATGCTAAGCGAGCACATTACTTCCTGATATTCGCGATAGGGTGGAAGTTGAAATAGCGAAACACCAAAAAAATCGAACGGTTGAAATAGCGAAAATTCAAAAAATCGTACGGTCGCAATAACGAAAAACCAAAAAGTTGAACGACAATGACCACGCTCGAATGCGCCCATTGCTATTCGACTTTTTGGTCCTTCGCTATTTCGACCGTTCGACTTTTTGGTGTTTCGGTATTTCGACCTCCACCCGATTGGTTTAAGTTACTTTTTTGAAAAAGAAACTTAAACCAATCGAAATATCGGTTAAAAAATCACGGCATTTGTTATTATCGCGCAATTTCACGTTGAACAAAGCCACAAATCCTGCCGACGAGTAGAAATGTGTTAGCGAGGTTCAGAATCCGCGAGGATGATAATTACAACGCGAAGCGTAACACTAGCGTGTATTTGACGAGTATGATAGCTTCCAAGGTTGAATTCTGGTCAATGTTTGTTCAGCACAATTTAGGTGAGAGGCAGTAGCGCGTGAGCTAGTTGGTTCTCAAATCGACTTGAAGATATTTTCCCCAAACTTTTTTAACCTCATGTTTCTTGGCTGCGATTTTGTCCTTTCGCTGTCCTGTAATTAGCACCGTTGCTCACCTCTTGTCTCACCTTCGTTTCTTCGCTGTATCTCCCTTTCCTTATTTGGCTCTCGTCCGTTCGTTCCATCTTTCTCGCTTTCCGTCCCCCAGTCGCTCTCTTCGCCACCGGAGGAAAGAGGGCGATTCACTTTACCTTCTTCGCGTCTTTCTTGGGCATTCGCATTAGCTCGCATACGTACGGGTATAAGTTGGCGTGTCCGAGCGCCAGCAGCAAAAGCAGCCAACAGCTGTAACAGAACCGCGGTCAACTTGCCAGCTACTCTTCGACTCTAATGAGCTTCGTATTATTTGCTTTATTGAATGCAATTAGACTTCTCTTCCCCCTCCCCTTCTCTCGCTCTCTCTTTAAGCTACATTTAAGGATAATTTAAGAACGGTTAATCCATGAAGATTATTCTCGGTTCAAATCATTATATCTCATAAATTATTTCATAACGTAATTCGTTATTCGTTTGATTTCATTTGCTTTGTATCTTGTGTTTTACCATATTCCTACAATCTTATGTCAACCGCGGTCAACTTGCCAGCTGCCCTTCGACTCTAATGAGCTTCTTATTATTTGCTTTATTGAATGCAAATTAGACCCCCTCCGCCCCTCTCTCTTTAAACGACTTTTAAGTATAATTTAAGAACGGTTAATTCATGAAGATTATTCTCTGTTCAATTCATTATAGTATATCTCATAATTTATTCTATTTCAAAACGTTCTTCATTATTCATTTGATTCCATTTGCTTTGTAGCAACAATCTTATGCCAACCACAGTCAACTTGCCAGCTACCCTTCGACTCCAATGAACTTCGTATTATTTGCGTTATTGAATGAATTAGATTTTTCTTCCCCCTCCCTTCCGCCCTCTCTATCTTTTTAAACTACTTTTAAGTATAATTTAAGGATAGTTCATTGATGAAGGTTCATTATTCTCTGTTCAATTCGTTATAGTATATCTCATAACTTATTCTCTAACGTACTTTGTTATCCATTTCATATCATTTGCTTTGTGTCCTGTGTTTTACCATAATCCTACAATCTCATATTAATATTTTTTATTTATTTTTTCTTTGTTTCCAACGTATACCCTTTCGGGTTTTTACATACGACCCTTCTCATTTCCCTTTTTTCCATTTTCCCCTCTATCACTCCCTACCCGCACTTCGCTGAGCTAACCTAACTTCCATCGCGCCCGCAGACGTCTTAGCACTGTATCGCATTTGCCATGGGGCACAGGGAAACTGCGGAAAACCTGTGCCGATACGGACGACTTTGTTTATGACTAAGTTTCAGGTGTGTTTACTACATCAGATTTTCAATAAAACCCCCTCTCGCTCAACAGTCGGCGCGCCAGTCAGTGCACGGCTAAGTGGTCACTCACCCAAGTAGTTATGGCGGCCAAGGCTGCTTAAGAGGAGGACGCACATGTACCACGTGACACGTGAGTGCGAGAGAGATAGCTGAACATTTTTATCGGTACTTTCTCCAAAACGGTACAATAGATCGGGATGAAAAAAGCCGAGGCACATTTTGTCACCATACTCCAGTGGCTAGGCTTATTTCATACTAATCGATTGTGCCGTTTCGGAGAAAGTGCATTTTGCGTTTCCGATGTGATAGGCGAATGTGATGCATTCCCTTAACTTGGACGATCGTCCGCCAGGGCTGCGCACCGACCGCGCGTCCACTGTTGTCGGAATCAATCTTATGTTTATAATTTTTTGCCAAAGGCGTGCCAAGACGTAATTAAAATAATCAATCAACCAATCTTTCTCTCTCTCTCTCTCTCTCTCTCTCTCTCTTATTGTTTTCTTAGCTGATTTGTTTTAGTGTGTAACATTCTCTACATAACTGCACTGTACGTTTTGTTACCACATTTAACCACTGTTATCATTTATATTTCTATATAGTGCTGGTACTCTAGTGATTACTTAGTTTTAAGTTAACTTGCAAGTTACGCTTTTCGAATTGTGTATACTGTTAATTAAGCTTCATTTTAGTCGGTAAGTTATACTTTGTCTTCTAAGATTGTACTATCTGAAATTTTGCCTGGTGGCGTGCTAGGGCATATTCAAGTCAATCAATCAATCAATCTCTCTCTGTCTCTCTCTCTCTCTCTCTCTCTCTCTCTCCTTCCCCCCACCGATACCATATATGGTAACTAACAGTGTCATCGTTCCGCTACGGTGTGTTTCTTCTCCTCCACTAAGCAAACAACCACCAACATGCAACGTTCATTAAATATGTATATGGATGTAAGTATGACACTATATATATGGAAACGCATTATCCGTGTACGCACTCTTAACCCACACTATCGTGAATCTCAATTCTGCAATGGTGTATATAATATACTGTATAAACACGGGCCTTGCATGCAAAGTCGTCACGACCACTCGACCAGTCTCTTCGCCTATCTCTCTTTCCTTCTCGTGCACACTATCGTCCATTCCATGTACTTCCCGTTCCATTTGCCATTATCTCTCGCTCGCTCTCGGTGAAGACGACGACGGCGACGAACAGAGCAATACAGCATCTCTCCCACACGAACACACACACACACAGACGCACCAATGTACAGATGTACACATGGAAATTCTGTGAGCACCTCGCGCAGAAAGAGATAGGTACAGGAGGCTGCACGACGTTCTCTCGGAACTACCCGGAGCCCCGGCAATCAGCCACAGACACGCATCCGCACCACCACTGTAATTTCGACAACAAAAAGCGTAATTGCATTCATTATCGTCGTGGGGTCAAAGACAAAGGCTTATGGAGGAGATAAAAATGAAGGAGGGACGACAATCACAGAGGGAGAATGCACGATACATTAATATCAATGAACCCTTAATTTCTTATTTATTTAGTATGTCAGAATAATGAAAATTCTAATTTTTTATTTAACTGTATTTTTAGTTATCTCGTATTTTAACTAGCGAGCACTGTTGTCCAGGCACTTCCCGCGCTCGGAATTTCACGCACGGGAAAATAGTAAAACTATTTGGATATTATGGGTCGATGCATTCAATTTTTTTTCTTTTTGAATGGTTGAATATTTCTTTATTCATTTTAGTGTGACTATTATCGAGAGTTTTCACTGAGTTCCTTCTGAATGTCCGGGTGAAGAGCAGCTGCTTTTCGGCGGCTTTCTCCCGTTCACGTAGTGCTCGGATGTTTCGCTTGCGCGAAACGCAAACAGGTATCCACCTAGCGGTCGTCGCGCCGCAATCTCTCGAGCCTATCTTTGCTTGCGCGATACGCTTGGACTGTGGTAAGTCGGGTGGCGTCATGCCAACGAACGCAATATTTTGCCATTCTACTCTGCAATACCGTTTATAAAAGATAAATTTCGGGCTCGAATAACCTCCCGATGAAAATAAATGATCGAAAAGAAGTCGCGGATACGGAAATGTCTATCATGGAAAATTGAAATACAAATTCGATTCGAAAGTTAACTGCAGATGACTATTCCGATCATCGGGGATCCAAGACCCTTTGCGGTCGGTAGAAAAGGCTGGCCTGCGTCACGCACGTCTATCGGGAGTTCTCGACAAGATCGTAAAATGGATATACTTTAAAAGTCGTTTCGAAAACACCGAGGAGAAACTGATGCACGAGCCTCTGCATCGAGATGGAGCGAGTGAGTGTGTTGATGGGGGTGGGTTGCGAAGCCCTCTGTATATAAATGTGTATGCGTATGTATAGCCACGATCATACTCACTGGCAATAACAGGAGATGATTTGCTCGCCCAAATCTAAAAGCGCACTAAAACTGACGAGGAAGAGATCAAGGGAGTCAACTCACCCGGATATTAAACTAAGTTACTTTTAACGACTTGACGATGTACACGCAGCGGATGCTCACATCCCTCTATACACACACATCCACCTGCCACAGAGTCTTCGATGAGAGGGAGGGGAGAGGTTGATAAACTCTAAACATGGTAAAAACGTACACGGGATCAGCGTTCTTGTTGTATCAATTCCATTTCGGCAAACCACATCGCCCGGTGATTGGCAGGACCTCACGGACCAACAGGTCGATATGATCAATTGCTGAATTGTTCTTTTAGTATTTACGGCATATCAAGGAACGCGGCGTAGTCTCGACGCCAATTAATTAAAAAGAGAAAAAATCACCGACCCTTATTACCTGTCCTAGTTTTCAGCACAGTGAAAGCTGCCTCAAACCTAGCTGAATAATCATAATACGAGATCTTTCGATCGACCTCACGGGGAAACGCATGGATCCAAAAAAAATTTAACTACATTTTTGTCATGTGGTCTTGTTTGTATCTACCGATTGCTTTATGTTTCGTATCAATCCATTCGCTTAATTTTACGCTATGATAATTTTATATGAATTATCTCATTCGTCGTTTTAGAGCGTCACATATGTCACACTTATTACCAGAGGGGTTGTACTATCTGTGTTCAACACTCTTAGTACACCCTATCATTTTAATTCCATGACTTTCTATAATGGTTGAAACCAAAAACGATGCAATAAATATAACCAATGTCTGTAGCATGCACTGCGAAGTTCATTGATGACAGTCACCGCTATTTTGATATTTAAGTTCGCATCGCAGGATATCAAGTTGATTGGAACCGGCGTCAATGGACTTTAGCCTAAATTCACTTGCATTTTTTTACATGTTCGTAGGAGGGAACACTTGTTTTAATGGGTTTTTTAAACGTAGAAGTAATTTTTTTAGAGCGATTTTTGGAAGGAAGAAGCAAATTTTTTTGGAGAAGTTTTAATTACTTGGATTTCGTTTTTAACTTTATAGAAGTTCTTGATGGGTTACTTGTATCGTGGCTCTCGGGAAAATACCTCGTCTGTTCCCTCAGTAAAAGCGCTTCTGATGGACAGAGGGGAAGAGAGAGAGGGAGAGGCAGCGACGGGGAGAGATAGTGACAAAAATAAAATATGATCAAGAGAGCGATGAGGGCATTGGGGTTGGTGAAAGTTACTTATACGGCAGCGAAAAAGTAAAAGAAGAAGAGAATAAAGAACAATCAGGAAACACGACTCGCGCGTTGATACCGCGTACGTAAGTATAATGACTGGCACTTCTATGCATTATCATACCGCGTTCTCTTGGCACTGGCTGCTGTTGCTTTTGCCCGCTCAGCACAGATACCGTACCTGCCGGATCAGGGCTGCTCGTTGGTCGGGGAGATGAATAATTTCAGGACGGGAACGCAATTACGTGAGCGTACGTCTCGCGTACCAAGTAGCCATCCCGACGATCAGCATCTGTATGCGCGAGCTCAAACGCACACACACATACGCTCTCCCGGACACCATATGCATTCTTATTCTGGTGCTACCCTTCTCTTTCTTTCATCAACACATCCTCTTCCTTGCTCACACTCCTTCCCTGTGCCCACCCAATGAACGAAGCTCTAACTACCTATAGATGTATTGTATGCTGCATTGGGCTTACTGTTCCACGGCGGAGATCCATGCCCTTACGCCTCAGAGCCCCGTTCAGAAGCTGCCCCTGGGTAAGATAAACGAGAGAGAGAGAAAGAGAGTGCTCCACTGACGTAAATCCCCGAGGGGAAATATCGTTACCCAGGGTCCGAGAAGCGTGTGTTACCCGGGATTGATTTCTAAGCGCGGTCCCATGAAGACTAGAGTAAACGAGTCCGATCTTCATACTCTGAAGTATCTGAAGATCTTCGTACTCGCTAGGTAACGAGTTTCGGGGGAGACTCGACATAGCGAACTGAAGCGTGGTAGAAAAAGAATCGTCGACTAACCTTAACTTGCCATAATTCTTAATCATATGCATTGCTTCTTTTCATTTATAAAAAACATATTTATTGGTAACCTATTTTTAATCGAATAATAAATATAAAGTATACCGATGATGAGCTGTTTCGTACGCTTCTATTAGAGATCGGACTCCTTTACTCTAGTCTCCAATGCGCGGCCCACTTGTGGAATAACACACTCGCGCTCTCTGTTGGATCTGCTGGGAGATGCTTCGAGACTGCGCACTATCGATACATGCACTCCCGCGCTATTATATTTCGAACCTCCTTCTCGAGATTACAACGCAGTTGTTGTCATTGATAGTACATCAAAACGTTCACAAAATCGAAACGACATTACACGCATTATTAGTGACAAAAGTTTCATACTCCCATAATCACAGAATTATTTAATTTCTAAAGGTTTTCGGCCATGCCTTTCAGGCATTTCAGTCTGTGCCGATGACCAATCATAGTCATAATAAATGTAAAGAAGAAAGTGAAGATGGGCCAATCAGAATGGTGAATCCAAGACGCCAGGATTCGATACAATTACGATACTTTTCGGTATCGCGTCAAATGCATTTTTTCCCCAAGGTATCCATACATTTATTCGTTTCACGATTCATATAGATATATTAATGGTCTTCGCTTCGTTGGAATGCGCGTAACGTCAGTATGACTAAAAGCATCTCGGTCGAATACAATAGGAATGAAAGCTTTGCGGTAGTCTATCGAAGTGTTTTTCGTTTGAGAATGGATAATAAGATAAAAGAAACGGATAGGGGAATGAGTCCGAAACTTTGTATCACCTCACTAAGCAATGGGAGAGACAGAGAAAGAAAAAAGAGGAACGAAGCTAAGGGAGTACGAAAATCAGACCTTGGGATGCTGTGTGAAAATGCTCTTTATTCACTGGGTACAATGAGTTTCGACAATGTTACGGCACATTGTTGCTGTGAATTATACGATCTTCTCTTGCCGGTTTCACTCGCTAGAATTTCGCAGCACTCCCCGTTCTAACAAACGTTTACGGTTGGCGGTTCATCGTCAATCAGAAAAATGTGTCTTGGTTTAGTCACGTGGAAGCATTCACCTCATCCATCCGACACGTGGAAATGAAACATGCTTCGAATCCAAACTCGCCCCAGGCGATATAGTTTGACTATTCTATGAAATACCAATAATCGTGTAGAAAAACTAAGAGAAGTACATTTACATAAGCAGCCATTCGTGCGAACATTTTTGAAATCAATCGAAGGCAGCCAAAGCCACGAGTTCCCAACAATATGTGATATATATATTTTTTTTATATTTCTTTGCTCCAACGTATACCCCCTTTCGAGTTTTTACGTATGATCCGCCCCCATTCCATTTTTTTCATTTTTCTCCCTATCACTCCCTATCCGCAAGTCGCTAAGCCAACTTAAGTTCCATTGCGCCCGCAAACGTCTTAGCTACATTGTATCACATTTGCCATGGATACAGGGAAACCACCGAAAACCTGTGTCGATACAGACGGCTTTGTTTTTTACTAAATTTTAGTTGTATTTTATTGCATCAGAAACTCACTAAAACTGCCTCCCGCTTAACAGCCGGCGCGTGAGCCAGCGCACGGCTAAGTGGTCCAAGGGAAAGGGGGAGCAGAGTAAATCTGAGTATCTCAGAGAAAGAGTGTAATCCGTATTTGTGGGTAAGATTAAAGATGAGGACGTTGGGAGCAATGGGCACCTTATAGACCCGATGAGCGAGAGTCCGCTGACGCGAAAACACTTCGCCGGAGCCACCTGGCGGATTTCTGGCGCACTGCAGAAATCTTGCCAGGGATAAGGCTGTTCCCGTTACAATATATATCGCGAGCTTTATTACGCCTAAATTTTCTGAAACTATGAGACCATAAAACTATGGGGCCAAGCATACGAGGCACTACGCCAAAGAGCCGGTAATAATCAAAATATCCCACTAAAATAAAATGTCGTTGTTTAGTAATCGATATGTTTGCAACGTTTGTGGCACGAACATAAATAATAGTCGGCAACTAATTTAAATAAATGCCGATAGATATTTTAGTACACCAGAAACAGTGTAGGTGCTTCGCGCGCTGCTTTTGTAAGTTAGGTTCATCATGCGATCTGAAGCATGCACATGAACGAGCTCTGAGCACGACATCCACGGCCAATCATAATGACCAGTTAATCGGCTTCGGAAATAAATCGCATTTCAAAATGTTATTTTCTGCTAAACTAAGCTAACCTAACTTTCAATGCGCCGGCAGACGTATAAGCTACTCGTACACTCCATCCCACTTGCTATGTGCACAGGGAAACTGCTGAAAACCTGTGTCGACACAGACGGCTTTTGACTGAGTTTTAGTTGTATTTTATTACATCAGAAACTCCACAAAACTCGCTTCCCGCTTAACAGTCGACGCGTTAGCCAGTGCACGACTAAGCGGTCACCCATTCAAGTAGTGACCGCGGCCAAAGCTGCTTAACTTGGGTGATCGCCAGAGCCGCACATCGACCGCGCGTTCACTGTTGTCGGTTGAGTGCTCTTACGTATTACATTCATGTTATTTTCCGCTACGTTCCATCAGATTTGTTCAGTATTCCAACTTTTTGTCAGCTGCGCAAGTGGTTGAAGGGTAGCGGCAGATAGCAATCGTGCGTGTTTGTGTAGGATTAGCGAAAAAATAGGTGTTTGTTCAATTAAATGCCTCGAAAATATCTCTTACATTCATAAAAGAATCTATTTGTCGCGACACTTTGCAAAAGGAGCATTTGGAAAAAATTACAAAAATTCCATTTTCACCGAAACATTGCTCACTTCCTAAAGCTCAGCCGAATAAAATGTTTATGACATAGTGTCTTTGATAAGTTTGGAACTGAAATTTATCTTATTGTAGAGACGCTGTTAGATAAGAATTATATAAATTACAGTAGAATTGGTAGTCCGCTTTCAGACACTTATTAATCAGACACGTCGTGAAATGGCATAAAGAGTCGCTTCCGGTACATTATGAATGAACTATAGAGTATTAGACGATGTGTCGGGGAGAGATGACATTGCTGCTTTAAATATTGACGCGTGGTACACCCTTTTATGGCCACCTGACACCCGGGAATCATGAATGACGAGGATGAGAACGATGACTCGCCGAAAAAAAAGTTCTCTGCACCCTACTGTGCCAACCAGTTTTTCTCACCGTACTATCGCGAACGATTCATCGGTTACTAGCCGATATACACACTGATATTTCATACACATATACACACACAAGGGAAGAGAGAGAGAGAGGGAATCAATGACGTATTAGTCCAAGATAGTTTGAGATAAAAAGTGATATGAAAAAAAAGGTGAATACGTACGAAACGTTTACGTTCGCGTAACTCGTTTTGAGAGTCGATCTGCCGAACTGGTAGCTTACTCGGAAGGGTGTGTACGAGAGTGAAAAAGTGACCGAGAAAGTGTTTCTATAAGATGAGAGGACGAGCTAAAAAGCACGGTAGCGTGAAGCGAGCTAATTTATGAGTAGTAAAAGACCGTATGTTGAGGTGTCGGGAGAAACTTCCGAAGAGCGCTCACCGCCAGAAGCCTGCGAAAGAGCAACCGGGCGTGTCTTGACCAGCGCAACGTAGCTTCTTAAATGAGCACGGTAAAAGCCCTGCCACCAGCATCGAGGCACATTGCCGCACACCTGTAATAAACATTTATCATTATGTTATTCTATTTTATTTATTCATGCATGATTAATTCACTTGACTCTTTGTCAAAGACAAAAGAAAAATATAAATACAAGTACGAAGAAGCTTCGAAAGACAGACGTTATCGTGTGACAGCAGTCTGTCCTTAAAGACCAGGGAACGGGGATCTGAGAAGATCTGAGTATCTGAGCGAAAATTCTCCGATTCCATAGTATTGTTCAGGTTGAATTCAGTAAAAAAAAATGTACAAATTGGAAACGCGAAGATTGGTTTCTCATTATTTTATCATGCCTACAAAATTTTATCGATGAGGAAGCCACAATTAAAGAGAAAACTTGTTCGTGGAATAGGATTTGCGAGCCAGGTAAAATTATGAGGAAGCAATTTTCGAATGTCTTATTTGCACGTTTTCCTTTAAGTATTTTATCGGATTTTTTTGCCGAAAATAATATGATTTTTTCTAAAGACTTTTGTATGTAAGCAAAATGTCTTGATGAAATTTCTTGTTGACATTTTAACATCTGATTTAAAATTATTGCAAATATGTTTTTTTTTAATTTGATTATTTGATGAGAACGTTCGGATCTAGAAAAAATCTCAGAAAAATCATGTAGGTCCGCTGTCAGAGATACCAATGACTCGCAACTTCACAAACAAATCGGACACGTCGAATGACTACTCAGTAAAGTAATCGAGTGATTACGTAGGGATTCAATTTTACCGATTTCCAAATATTCTAAAAAAAATCTTACCAGTGTATGGCTTACAATTTATATCGAGAAATCACATTGACTTATAGAAAATCTATTTGTTTTAAATAAATCATAACTTATTGTAACTGAACAACATTTATTTAAATTAGCAACAAAGAAATGGGTGATGGTTTCAATTAAATTTGTAGTTATTTAAGGGGTAACAGCACTCTAGCGGCAGAAAAAAGGCCTAACTTTGACGATTTATTTTGGGAGTATGAAAAAAGGAATAGGATTTCTTTTCAGAGGATTTATTCAACACATGTTGAAGTACGAAAAAAAAAAATTTATTATCATTTTGATACAAAATGGTAGCGACAGTGTCCATCTTGAAAATCGTCGTTTTTTAAAACACCTTCACAGAAGGATGATTTCCCGCTAAGTATAAGATCTCGAACAAGAAATCAAATAATGTTATAATCTATATACTATTGGCAATGGGACTACGTAGGGGTTTTTTTTTAATAAAATTTTGTAGTAATGGTGCAATCTTGAAAAAATGAATCAATTTTTTGCGAGCACAAACAGTAAATTGTTTATAAAAAAAAAGTTTACATCAAATCAAAAAACGACTACGTACTCCGATAGAGAATGTCATTTTGAAGCTACTATCAAAATTTCAAATCGATCCATGCAACGGTGTTCAAGTAATACGTTCTCCCAGTTCGAGAAAGACGATTTTCAAGATGGGCTCTGTGTCCGCCATTTTGTATAAAAATAATAATAAAAAAATGTCATTTCATACTTCACTATGTGTTAAATAAACCCTCTGAAAAGAAATCCTATTCCTTTTTTCATACTCCCAAAATAAATCGTCAAAGTTGGGCCTTTCTTTCTGCCGCTAGAGCGGTGTTACCCATTGAATACACGTTCTTTAATTGATATTGAGTCATGTTTTTCTGTGAAACGAAGGAGCTGGATATCGTGTGTGTATTCTGTCTTTAGTTCGTAACAAATGCGTAGACTCTCGATGTTTACCCAAACGATGCCACGTTAAATTGTTATTTTGCTGGAAAGTGAGTATCGGACGATCGAAGAGGCTGGGAGACATGGACGGTCGATATAACCAGTCGGAGTCGGTAGAATCCTAGAGACGAGAGAAGCGCCACCAAAGGGCGGCGCGGGGTTGAAGGGTGGAGCGGCGAGAACACAGAGACGAAGTGTACACGATTTAAGGTAGAGATATAGTGGTGAGCGTCTCCTTGGCCAGGGAATAAGAGGAGAAACGAGCGCGCACGCTTGAAACGAGAAACAAGGAGAGAACAGAGCAAAAGAGAGGATAGAAGAGAGAGGAGGAGGATGGATAAAGGTACAGCGATGTGATCGAAGTACGACAGCGTGCAGAGGCTTCCTCAGAGGAGAAGAGACTCAGGGAGGGCGAGAGAGTGGATCGTCTGTATCGAGAGCTTGCGCCACACCCCAATGCAGCAGTTCCATTGATTATTGTTGCTTCTTCGTGTGGCATCGGTACTTCTGTATCACTAGTACCGCTTATTACAATGTCCAGTATATCGTGTTCTGCATTTTCCGAAAACAGGAAATATTCTACGGGACTAAGTGGGCACCACGTTTTTGACAGTTATATACCAAATTTTTGTCATTTCCCTAAACGCCCTCTGAAACGTTTGACGAATTTTTCCACTCGCGTCCACTCGAACGCATGTACTCTTTCTAGGGGCGAGAAAAACTGAGTTGTTCGATTTGAATAAATTTCATCGGAACAAAAAGACAGATTTTTTTATCTGCGTTCCCTCCTATTTGCATTTCGTTTATCCCAAAGTCGGTCCGGGTCAGTAGCCCATCCACCGCATACGGGCGCATCCGACTTGCTCCTCTGTACAGAGGGATCGATATATATCGCATTTGCGTTTCTTGTATGACCATTGGAATATTGCGGCAAACGCCCATATAGCCCGGCCTCGGATTCCCTTCTCGCCTCTGCAGCTATGTCAAATTTTATCGAGAATGTAAATATGGACTATATGTGACACATACTCTTACAGATATGTACTCGTACGTGTATATGGCTCATCTATATATTAAAACGTTCCAATATTTGAATAAACGGAATTTATTCAAATATCGTAGCTGCGATCCCAATTCCTGTTACGGCTAGAATGGGGTTTGTGCACAGAATCGGCTGGATATGGTTCAGTAAAGGAATATGTCAGATTTCACCGTTAAAATCCGGCTACTTTCATCGTGGGTACAACAGACGGACTAAACATGAGCAGCTCGTCCAAGAGGCTTTGGAGAACGATCCTGGCTATACGCACTCGTCGATTCCTCTCTCTCCAAAGTACGAAGAAGCATCGAAAGGCAGACGTTATCGTATGGCTGCAGTGTATCCTTAAAGGCGAAGGAACGGGGGATCTGAGAAAATCTGAGTATTTCAGCGAAAAATACCGCGATTCCGTAGACTTGTAACGAGTATGACCGTATTGTTATATTCTAAAGAGTGTAATGCGTATTTGTGGATAAGAATAATGATGAGGATGTTGGGCGAGATGGGGTGACCTTATAGGCCGTACGAGCGAGATTCCGCTGACGCGAAAACACCTCGCCGGAGCCACCTGGCGGATTTCTGGCGCACTGCAGAGTTCGCGGAGAGACAGGGATTCGAACCATCGACTCACTGACTCTTTGCTATAAAGGCGAGCACACGAGTCACTGCGCCAAAGCATCGATAAGAAATAAAATATTTCACTAAAATAAAGTGTCGTTGATTAGTAATCGATCTGTTTGCAAGCTCGCGGCACGAACATAAATAATATTCAGCAACCAATTTAAATAAATGCCGATGGATATTTTAGTACACTAGAATCAGTGTACGAGGGGGGGACCCAAAAAAAACGGGAATTGCGCTGCGGTGGGGAGGGAGAGTGGGGGAACCCATTGCTCGACCAGGTGTCCGTTGGGGACACGTCTCCTGAGTTAGTGTGCGAAGTTCTGTCGCCGTGAGTGCATCGGTTCGCCCGTGGGAATTTTTATAGTGAAACAACTTTTTCCATTTCGGCGAAAAGGTGATGGCCGATTGTCGAGAGCAACGCGCGGCTGTGAAATTTTGTTTCCTGTTTGCTAAGACTGCTTATGGAGATGCTGCCCTAAGTAAAACCAGAGTCTACGAGTGGTTTTCACGTTTTAAAAATGGAGAAATGTCAATTGAAGACCAACCCCGTTCAGGACGCCCCTCAACGTCAAGAAGTGACGAAAACGTCGACAAAAGCAATGCTCTCAACTCTGTGAGATCAACTCTGTGAGATGTCTGGGATATCATGGAGTTCAATTCAGAGGATTTTATCCAAAGATTTGTACATGAGCAGAGTTGCAGCCAAATTTGTCCCTCGCCTTCTCACAGACGAGCAAAGGGAGCGTCGACTTCAGGCATGTTTTGAACTTCAAAATCAGCTCGAAGAGGACCCTGAACTTTTTCCAAGGTGATTACTGGTGATGAATCGTGGTGCTATGGATACGACCCCGAAACAAAGCAGCAATCAAGCCAGTGGAAGACACCTCGCTCTCCTCGTCCGAAAAAAGCTCGCCAAGTGAAGTCAAACATCAAGACAATGCTCATTTGTTTCTTCGCTTGCAGAGGTGTTGTGCACGCGGAGTTCGTTCCCTCGGGTCAAACTGTCAACCAGAAGTTCTACTTGGAGGTTTTGAAAAGATTGAGGGAGAGTATCCTGAAGAAAAGGGCAGATCTTTGGCGCACAAGTGACTGGTCCCTTCATCATGACAACGCGCCGGCCCACACCGCTCTCTCCGTAAAGCAGTTTTTGACCAAAAACTGCATGACACCAATTGTCCAACCACCCTACTCACCGGATCTAGCCCCCTGTGATTTTTTTTTGTTCGCCAGACTCAAAAGGGACATGAGGGGAAAGCGTTTTGCCACTGTGGAGGAGGTAAAACAAAAATCGCTGGAAGGCCTAAAGAACATCCCGATAAGTGAATTTAAAAAATGTTTTGAACATTGGAAGGATCGTTTGCAGAGGTGCGTTGTGGTCAAAGGAGAATACTTTGAAGGTGATCAAAATTTGGTGTAAAAATATTAAAAAATCAAGAAATTATGACGGAAATCCCGTTTTTTTTGGGTCCCCCCTTGTACGTGCTTCGCGCGCTGCTTCTGTGGATTAGGTTGATCGTGCGATCTGAAGTATGCACATGAACGAATTCTGAGCATGACATCGACAGCCAATCATAATGACGAGTTAGTCGGTTTCAGAAGTAAATCAAATTTCGAAATATTTCGTGCTATGTCTTCATTATAGGGTGGATTTTATGTAAATCTATTAATGTGAATGATTAATTGACGATTTGACTATATGTTTTCATTAGAAATTTATTTGAATTATAAGAATGCTGTGAATCAAATAAATTTCGCTTAATTCTGACAAATGTTATTCAAATCGGATGAGTACATTCTTAAGAATAATTGATCCGTTGATGCCACTCTAACCAGCAAAGGTGCCGTCCAACATTCCTGAAATTCACCACGAATCAGGGTTGTCCATATAAACTGCATTATATAATGTCCCCGTATTATCCAAATATATATATCGCCAGATCATAAGTGCGTAAATACTATACGAAGAGAAAAACGGTTCGCAATTATGGAGGAAATATTGTCAGGTGCTCGACGTTAAGGAACGCGAATAAAACGGCCCCCACATGTACATACACTTTACACTTACCCTCGCGGGTAAGAAAACTGTCATAATGTTCGAGGATGCGAGAGTTGAGAGAGTCTCTCGTGTTTTTTCGCCAGAGAGCGAGAGAGAGAGAGAGAGAGAGAGAGAGAGAGAGAGAGAGCGAGAGCGAAAGACCAGAATGCACAGATGAGTATGCGATGCGATACACCAGGGGCGATACGAGAGTGCGGGGTTAAAAGGATCGAAGACGAGATGAAAACGAACGAGAAATTGAGAGGGACAAGAGCAAAGAAAGGGAGGAACGAAAGGTTGATGAGAGTAAAATAAAGACAGAAACAAGAGCGAGAAAGAGAGACAAGAGTGAAGGGGATCTCTGAAAATTACAAGCTACACGTTGTTTCAAACCGACCGTCCGAAGATAATACCTGCTCGCCCTCGAGCTATAATGAATATGTAAGACAGATTGTAGACTAAAGCAAGAGCCTCCGCAGCTACCGCTGCGTGATACGGTCGTCCGTCCACAGATTATTTTTCCCTCCCTATGCCCGGCGCCACCCCCTTCGCACAACGCATTACGTATAACCACGACGTACACATGGTCTTGTATACATACCCATCAAAAACATGTTCGATGCAAAAGAAATGTTTTGCGCCAATTTATTTGGTGGTACATTCGTATCTTCTGTACAAAATCCGTGCATAAAAAAACATGCGAATCAACGATAGTGGCCGAATTTTCTAAGTTTTGTTATATACATCGGCACATTAAGGTAGTAGTCTGGTAACTTAAGCCGATTTTCATGTCTTTTTTGGAGGGCGTTTTTTTGTAGGAAAATAAAAATGAATCGTTTTGGATATTTAGGATGTTTTTATTTACATATTAAAGATACAAAAAAAAAATTTTTCGAAAAAATGTTATAGTTTATTATTATTATTATTGATCGAAGTTGGCACCTCGAAAAAAAAGCGCGTGGGTGGCCCCTGTGATTTTGGCTCTTGATGTTGTTATTTAACTTCAGTAGTTCCGACCAGAATGACATGTCTATAGATTAAGAATTATCAAGAATTTTTTATTTCAGATAATATCAAGAGCCAAAATCACCGGGGCCACCCACGCGCTTTTTTTTCGAGGTGCCAACTTCGATCAATAATAATAATAATGAACTATTAAATTTGAAAAAAAATTTTTTTTTTTGTATCTTTAATATGTAAATAAAAACATCCTAAATATCCAAAACGATTCATTTTCATTTTCCTACAAAAAAACGCCCTCCAAAAAAGACATGAAAATCGGCTTAAGTTATCAGACTACTACCTTAAGGGCCCATGTACCGTTGCGCACGCTGAGAACCCGGTAAATTAAAAAAATTATTATAGAGGTTATATGGTGAAAAAAAAAATTAAATTTTTGATTTCACATTTTTTCTGAACTTTTCAACTATAAGAAAAAAAATGTAAAAATATTTTCTTTTTATATAAACATTATTTTTTACTGGTATAAATGCACTACTGATGAAAAGCATGGCGGTTCCTTGTCGACATCATAATTTCACCAAAAATTATCCAATCTGCAAAAATAAAACAGAATCTAGTAAACTAATGTAGTAACAATAGTCTGACGGAGGGATTTTGTTTTTTCTTTCAACAATAAAAAAATTATAGTATTTCAAACTTTAGTATGCAATTTTTAAAAAATAGTGTTTAGTGATTTAAAAAAAATTGTCCAACCAAACAATTTTTTAAATCCTCTCGTCAGACTATAGAGAAAATAATGAACAAGATTTAAAAAAAAATGTTAAAAAATATTGAACATTGACTCAGTTGTCGTGCTGACACTGTCAAAAACAGAGTTTCGAGAAAAACGCGTTCAAAGCTTCTGATAGGTAGCCATTCCAACCCGATGTCCGGTCACATTTATTGCTATAACTTTGAAACAGAGTGGAATTTTCTTAACAGTTTTTTTTTTTTTTCTTAAAAGTATAAAAAATACAAATATGTAAAAAAAATCGATTTTTTTAAATTTCAGGGGTATGCGAGCCCTTAAAGGGGAAATAGGGTTAGGACAGCGTTTTCTCAAGGATTTTCATGAATTTTTTTATAGTATAAAAGATAAATATAATTTATTGAAACTTTTAGAATATTTTATACATATATTAAAATATATACTATAAAATTTGTATACATATATTTAAGTATATACTATAAAATATTAGCGACCCGATATTGCAGGTCACAATCAGAGTCAGCATTTTGCGTACATTCTGGAAGCCGCAATTTTCATCTGAAATCAAACGAGGTTGGTATTTACTTTCATTATATGTCTCTATTCTATATGAACCTAAATTCTATCAAAAAAATAGAAAATTGAATTTTTTACAGGGGTCAAAACAAAAAAGCATGATTTTTGCCATTTTTTAAAACTTTATTTGCAAAAAAAAATTATTTTAAATAATGATAATATTCCGATTTTAGGTTCATATGGAGCGCAATACTATGAAGAAAGTAACTGCCAATTTTCAAAACGATTGGTTGAAAACTTTTCAAACTAGCGTGTACGCAAGTTAAAAAAAAGTCGTTTTCAGAAAAACGCGTTTGAAAAAATAGTACCAAGAAAAACAAGCAATATGGGGTCGCTAATATTTTATAGTATATACTTAAATATATGTATACAAATTTTATAGTATATACTTAAATATATGTATATAATATTCTTAAAGTTTCAATAAATTATATTCATTTTTTATACTATAAAAAAATTCATGAAAATTATTGAGAAAACGCTGTCCTAACCCTATTTCCCCCTTTAATGGCTTATAACAATAGAACGACTCGGAATTTTCATTCAAAATTTTGGGAACATATTTTTCAATAGTTTTACTAATAATTCATGAAATTAAAAAAAAATCGATTTTTTGAACCGTCTAACCCTATTTCCCCCTTAAGGCCTTATATACGCGATTTCACCGATTTTTAAAGGTACTTTTCTACACGCGGTTAAAAAAAAATGACGCATATATTGACAAAATTTTGTTTACAGATCATTTATGCACATGCTTAAGGATATGTAAACAAAATCAGAAATACTAACAAATGGTGGAGATATAACATAATAAAGCAATGTATTTTTTTTTTGCGCGCGCGTTAATGGTAAAAGTTCTCATCGATGTGGGTGTCTGAAAAAAAAAATAGAACATATTTATAATTGAATAATGAATGTATCTTCAGTGTGAACCAACAATATAATTAAAAAAAAATTATTATAATAAAAATTCGAAACTTTACATTTTTTTACTTAATTTTCTGTCGGTATTCTATTTTTTATATTTTTTTCTGTCATTGAAAGTTTTGTTTCTGTGGTTCACACGATAGGCGATGATACTAACAATATGTTGTAGAAATTTCAAAGCGATCTGAACCTTCGTTCAAGTGTTAGATCTTTCAAAAGATTCAAAAAAGTGAATAGTGGAAAAACGGCTTTGAAATTGGCAGTATTATAAATGCAATCTTACTTTATTTAACAATGTTTGGAATTTTTCAATTCTGTAAAGCTTAAAATATTTCTAAGCGTTCAGGCTAATGCAATCCAAAATTAAAAAAAAAAGAAAAATTTTGGAATTTTTCACGTAAATAAGGCCTTGAGGGAAAATATTTAAAAAAATGAACGCTAGACGATTCGTTAGAAAGTTTTTTATTGAAGATGTCTATTGGTACTAATTCATTAACATATTGAAAATGCATCAATTATTTTTTGGTTTTTAGCACAAGTAACAGCTATTTTTTCAATGACAACCTTGAAATATCATCGAGTGAGACGATCCCTAGGCCCGCGAGAAATCACCCCGTCCGCGTTAATTTGTTGGGCGCGGGAGTAGCATTACAACGCATTATTGTCGCAACACCGAACGATACTTTTAAAGCATGAATTGGTAACAATTCCAGTGTTAAAAAAGAATTTTTTTAGTCTCTCATCTCTGTTCTTATTCTGTCAATCTTACACTCACCGCAGCTAATATACCGCTCCTGTCTCTCTCCAATGCTGATTATTAAGAACCGCGCGCGCTCATCACCAATTACCGTTCGGCCGTCACCCTCGAGCGACATTATTACGCGCGCGGCAGCAATTGGCAAAAAATACATGCGGTTAGGGGACGATCGATCGGGAGTGATTATCGTGATACGACAGCCGATCACATTCCTTCCATCGTCAGTTTTCAAGCGATGGGAGCGGGATCAGCGAAGGTTCGGCAAAAGAAACATCAAATTGGGTGCGGTGGAAATTGGGTGCACTAGATCGATCTGCGTAAGGTTAAAGTAAGGGTAAAGTACGACAGCGCATACATGTGGGAACAATCGGAAGAACCGTAGTCAACGTATCATGACGGTCATATTTATTATCTAAGACTGAAATCAGAGTAAGAGCTGTAGAACTTGTGTCACTGGACAATTTAACTAATAATCAAGGTTAGGAGGTCAGCAGTGGTTTAGTAGTAGTACCGAGCTTAGTTGACACCCAGTGAGTCCGGGTTCTATGTGCTTTCTCTTCGATCCTTGGTTTGGAATTCACCAAAAAAAGGTAAGTTCAAAAGTTCAAAAAAGAAAAAACAATCCTTGCTGTGGTGGTTGATAGAATATCGTGGTGTCTCAATTTCGAATCGCGGTCTCCAAGTCTCTCGGATGTAAGGCTAATGGACACTGACGTAACTCCAGATATATGACGTACGAAGTACGAGTTTATCTGTTTCAGTGCTGACATCTAGCGGAACACGACGAACCCCGGTACCGACGAGCTAAACGCAGCCAAGAGTAAAAAGCGAGAAGGATGATGAAAGAGAGAGGACCTGGTAACCCTGAGGGGATTGATGTATAACCAAACCAACTAAGAAATAAGGTTAAGAAAATATGCACACTCAGGCCAATGAATCGTATCACCGACAGGATTATTTCACTATGACTATTTCTTCAGTTTTCTACTATTACTCGAATCGGTGTACCCGCTGCTTTTCAGGTTAAATTCGTCGTCTACAATCGTGCGATCTGAAGTAAGCACATGAACGCACTCCAAACACGACATCGACAGCCATTCATAATTACGAGTTACCCGGCTTCAGACATAAATAGCATTTCGAGATATTTCGTGACATGTCTTTTTTAGTAGGGGGATGGACGAAACTATTCCAAATGTTCGTAAGGTTAAACTGATAAATAAAGAGTAATCATAATGTTTTTTGATGCAAATTATAGAAAATAATCGAGAAAATATCTCAAACTCCGTTTATAATAGTTTGACAGGCAGGTATCGGCAGCCTATTTCACTACGCATGGAATTAATATTCCTTCCGTACAATATTTGAACCAAATCGTACATACTGTAACGCACCGTTCATTAACATAATGAAAAGTTTTCGTAAAATTCCAGGTTTTAGCAAGGGAGACAGAACCATAAATAAAGAAATCCCTTTCATCTGAAACTATAGCTTTCTGAATTTTGATTTCCTTTTAGAGGACGTTTTGAGCATTGTGTGAAATTTTGATGAAGCAACTTGCAAGATTCAGCTTGCAGCTTTTTTTCCCACATTGATAAAATAAATACTATTATTCATTAATGGTTTTGTCCGTGATATCTACAAAATATCAATAAATTGATACTATTATATCGAATCTTCAGGAAATATATCATACGTGAAGAATGACTTCATATAAGCTGCACAGTAACTCGCGAATAATAATCGATAATTTGTCTCATACATTGGAATCGATGAATCAGCGAGGGGTTCATGAAATGCTTAAAGCAAAGAAATGGGTCATACTATCGGGATTTAAAATATGATCGTTACTGATTTGCATTTGCCAATTAATTCATATATCCATTATCGATTTATTCTGTCTGAGTTTCGAATGGCATTTTTATACTAACCTATCTTGAATTCTCCATAACTCAAAGTCGAGAATGAACTGTTGGCTGTTTCGATTTTTGTTCAGTGATCGATCCGTTTACAAGTTTTCTCGTAAAGATCCTGTTTTCGCTGTATTCATTTACTAAGCCGATCATCGGCACATTATGATTCTAGGTTTTTTTCTTTCGCCTCCCTGGCATCCTCTCTACATTTCTATTTTCTTATGCACTTCGTTCGTTTTATTTGACATTGCCTTTATGGCTATTCTGGCCCTTTTATTTTTCACGCGACATAAATCACTCTTGCCTCTTCGCCTCTCAACGTTTCTGTACTTCCTTCTCATCCAGTGGACGCCACTTTTCAGAATTTCCTTCATACTTCTCATTTCATCAATCGTCTTTTATGCCTTTTCTACTTTTCATGGCACCTTGGACTTTTGTTGTTAATTCTCTCGTTTGTTTTCAACTTCATTTCTTGTTTATCGTGCATCGCATTCACCTTTTTTCTTTCACGGCTTTCCGTATAGCTCAGTCTCGTTTAGCTGTTCTCGAAGTTGCCTGAACTCAATCCCCAACTTTATTGCTTTCCTTTTCTTTCCGAATATATTTGCGTAATTAATAAACATCTCGCCACCATCGCCGCTCACTATACACAAGTATTCAAGGGTGTTTGGAGCAACAAACCCAAATCAGATAAGTCGGAGGACACTAACAATCGGGATCGATATATGGGGTAGTTAATGGTAGGAACACGTGGGCAGATCGATATAATTGTGGCATATAAAATGGTCACTGATAGGATCATCTGACGGTCAATAAAAGTGCCGCGAAGACAGGTCAATAATAGGGGCATATGGGATGGTCAGCAATATAGTCCAGTGTAATGATCAACAACTGGGACCTTCAGTGTGGTCAGTAATTCGGACATGTGGGTCGGTCGACGCGTCTGCAAAACGATGAAACAACGGGCCCTAGCGGTCGGGCTGTGCAGCCCTTACCATATATGTAGCATTTTGTTTGTCCCATTAGTTGTCAAACAGTTACCAATCGACATTTTCGTGGCATGAATTCTTTACGAGTTCGAATATACAAATTTCCCGTTAATAACCCGTCTTCCCTCGTTCTCTTCTAAATAGAAAGATACAAATGGGAGAAAAAACGAAGGGAAGTGAGTGTGGAAGGGCATCTCGTCGTAAAAAAGGTCTTTCCTTTGTAGCATCCTTCGCGTTGGTGACAAAGTAGCATGTTTAGACATCATTGGGGTTTAAATTTGGCAAGCTAGCGAAAGAACCGGGATAGCAAAATCTCATATACATATACTTGAAGAAAGGCAAGTGAGCCGGGACAATTCTCGGAGGGCTGCGAGCACCCATCAGGGTCTTGAAACAGGGAGAGGGATCAAGAGGACACGATAAGAAGATAAAGAAGCGAGTAGCTGAGAGCTGTGCGAGTTGGCCGGTGAAGAAGGAATGCCGTCGGACGAGCGCCTGGGGCAAAAGACGAGAATGAGAGCTCTCTCGCTCTCGCGGATTCACCGCGGCGGCAGGCTCCAAACACCCGTAGTACAGTCGCCCAGGGTGGGTTCTGTGTATTTATCGAAGTCCATGGTAAGACTTTTTTGTTTTGTATTCATTGTAATGTTCCTTGCGCTATAATGTTTTGGTTATCCAGGCTAAGAAAGTAGTCAATGATTGTAAACATTTTTTAACGCAATGACCTTCGTTTGACTTTGGTGCCCGGACTGTCGTTTCTTCATCTTCGGCATTAAGCTTAATAATGGGCTTCCCTATGGTTTACTGTTTACAAGGAATAATGAATATGTAAAAAAAAACGTCGAAAATTGATTTCTGGTGTGAATCATAAGTGAACGAGAGCGCAGGATGTTTTGACCCGCTATATGATAAAGGCGTGGTATTTAGTGAAAGAATGTTGAATTCATTTTTTTTCATAAAACATATAAAAAGCGTAAGGATGTGAAAAATGTAAACAAATTTAACCGCTATTATTTGATTGGCACAAGGTTAGATGAACTTGTAAAGTATGGTGGTTGCGGTCGAAAAGAAAAGTTTTGGCTCCTTCCACTGGTCCTGTAACTCCTATATTTGTTTTGCAGTGGCACTTTGAATTGTTTCCTTTTCCGTAAGCTGTGCGCATCATTGGGAATAAACTGCTAGACAGTTCAATGTCTATGAAGCCTTCGTTGTCTATGTCTGTGTCTCTTTGTTGCAACCACCCTTACGGGGTGAACTTTTGCGAGACCTATTAATTTGCTGGAGGAAACAACTACTGGAGGTATCTTTCAAAACCATCAAATCCTCGAACATACAATTAGGCTAAAATGGCTGTTTAGCGTTAATTTCATTATCGATGCTGCAGTACAGATAATTGTTCCACAGGCTTTGGCGAGAACTATTTTTTAAAGCTTAAGTCGTGCAGCTAAGGCATGCAGAATTTTCCTGTGGCCGGTGTATCTCGCACTCTATTGGAACCCTGTGTAGTAACATTCCTGAGTGACGGATTTCCTTGGACAACCTCCGGATTTCTCATAATTAGGTTCATCCACCTTAGGCCCTACTGTTTTCTGAGCGCTAGTGACGGATTTAGTTGGATGACCTCGGGTTTCCCGTAATTGGGCTCATCCAAGTTAGGCCCTAATTTTTCCTGAATACTAGTGACGGATTTCCTTGGACGACCTCCGAATTTCCCACAATTAGGTTCATCCACCTCAGGCCCTACTTTTTCCTGAGTACTACTGACGGATTTCCTTGGACGACCTCGGATTTCCCGCAATCAGGCTCATCCAAGCTAGGCCCTAATTTTTTATGAATACTAGTGACGGATTTCCTTGGACCACCACTGGATTTTCTGCAATTAGACACTGATGACGGATTTCATTGGGCGACCTCGGATTTTCCGCGATAATCCTCATCCGTTTGAGTGAAAGTAATTAGTAAAGAGAATGAATACAATTTATTGGGCATTGTCACGCCTATTGGAACCCTTAACAGTAACATGCCCCTGAATCTAGGCGTTATCGTATGATCGTACCATGTATGTGCCTGCGTTAATCTCGAGGCACAAACGTCAAGGTGATTTCGTTTCTGTGAGCTAATCAATACCCAAAATAATAAACGGTCAAGAGCAAAAGAGTTCGCGCACGATTCGCGAGCTATCATTGAGTACTCGATGAAGAACACAGGGCTCTTTCTCTTTCTTTCTCCCTCTTACACGTACACACATATTCTCACACTCCTTGCTGTAGCCATACAAGAGAGCAATGATGCAGCAATTTAGCTGCGCTGATTAGAGTCGTATGTAGAATCGAGAACCGGATTCCAAGAACCTGTTTCCATGTTCACGTAAGATCGCCAGCGTAATCGACTGACGGATCGGCGACTGTTCGAGTCAGTAACCCCGAGAGAGAAGCGGTCCGGCACCCAGCCTCATCGAGCGAATAATAGTACTACAGCAGCCATTGGTGAGAGCCCAGGAGTAGCAACCACTAACTATACAGAGTGAGAAATAAGAAGGGAGGAGGGTGCGAGTGCAGCAGCCTCGAAGTTTTTCATTTTCACCTCAACGAATATTTTACTCGACATAATGGTTCCACTAAAATGAAAAAAAAAAAAACCCGCCGCACAAATGCTCGGATCGAACCGAGTACGAAAGAACTTCTGTGGCAATCATCTCTAAACTTTTCCTCTAAATATTTTTTAGGAAAAGAGCTTATCATTAGTGAATGAACAAATAATTGTATATTACGTCGTAGAGGGTTGCACAATTTCGACGTGCGCCTGGGGAATCAGGGGTAAAAAGGCGAATAACACGGACGCTGCGGAAAAGGTATATAAACGATGGAAAATAATGAAATCATCATTGCCCTTCTCCAATTAACGACTGAATTCGAAATTTCCAGTATAATTAAATCACAGAAATTTATTTCAGAATGTAAGTCCAATCGATTCCACAGTATATAATCGTAAATAGTTCTGATAAAATAGCAAATAAGATATTGTATTTCCGTAAATGTAGCAAAGAAGTTAAATAAAGAAAATAGTGCAAGAAAACGAGGAGTAATATCCGGTGACTTCGAGTTTGTCTGAAGAACTTCCGTTGCCATTAAGATTACGTTGTAAAGAAATAAAATCATATTTGATCAAAATAAATCGTACGCGGGAAAAAAATTAGGTGTACAAGCAAGTTTAAGGCACCAGACCACGGTGCGCGCGGTACGAGGGTGTATTTTTCATAATATTTTCGAACAAACGATGAATGGTTTTTCTTTATTGATATTAATATTCTATATACACATATTTAAGACACTACACACATTTTTTTATTCAAATCTTAAGAATATTTTGCGGTGTACGCCGCTTCCAAAAGGAAACTCCGACGAAGTTGCTGCTTGGTGGTTGACAGCAATTAAGGGGGGAAATAGGGTTAGGACAGCGTTTTCTCAATGATTTTCATAAATTATTTTATAGTATAAAAAATGAGTATAATTTGAGAATATTTTATACATATATTTAAGTATATACTATAAAAATTTTTAAGAATTTCCTTGAAAAACACCGACGATATTAGCAACCCCATATTGCAGGTCACAATCAGACTCAGCATTTTGCTATTTTTTCAAACGCGTTTTTCTGAAAACGACTTTTTTTGAACTTGCGTACACGCTAGTTTGAAAAGTTTTCAACCAATCGTTTTGAAAATTGGCAGTTACTTTCTTCATAGTATTGCGCTCTATATGAACCTAAAATCGGAATATTATCATTATTTAAAATAAGTTTTTTTTGCAAATAAAGTTGTAAAAAATGGCAAAAAATCATGCTTTATTGTTTTGACCCCTGTAAAAAATTCAACTTTTTATTTTTTTGATAGCATTTAGGTTCATATAGAAGAGAGACATATAATAAAAGTAAATTCCAGCCTCGTTTGATTTCAGATGAAAATTGCGGCTTCCAGAATGTACGCAAAATGCTGAGTCTGATTGTGACCTGCAATATGGGGTCGCTAATATCGTCGGTGTTTTTCAAGGAAATTCTTCAAAAATTTTATAGTATATACTTAAATATAAAAATCACTTAAATATATGTTTAAAATATTCTCAAAGTTTCAATAAATTATATTCATTTTTTATACTATAAAAAAATTCATGAAAATCATTGAGAAAACGCTGTCCTAACCCTATTTCCCCCCTTAAGCCATACGGTTCATTTGAAAAATACAAAAACTATATATTTATAAACTAGACATATAGGTTTATAGCATCACGTAGAGGAATTTCGATATTAAAAAAAAATGGCGGACCAGCGAATTTTATTTCCCATTTTCAAAGAAAATGTTCACCGCTGATGAAAAAAAAAAAAAAAAAAAAAAAAAAAGAATAGAGCCCTTTATAAAAAAATCCCTACGTGGTGCCATAGAGACTGGATTTTCGTACATTTTAAGACTTGGTACATGCAAATCGGTTGAATATAATTTTTTAAATATGTTGTCAACCAGATTGAAAAACGTAGTTTCGAGAAAAACGCGGTCAAAGTTTTTCTGAAAGATAATTCGACATACAAACTAAATTTTGAAAATGCTGTATCTCCGTCAATTTTACGAATTTCTTTACAAAATTTGGTGAGAGCATTCTTAACAAATGCATCTTTCAGAAAAAAAAAAAAAAATGTTTACCGTGGTCTGGTGCCTTAAAGGATTTTTTGTGAAAATTGCGTCTTTATTGTGAAAAAATGGTAACAAATTGAGGTAACAATGGAGTGTGGTAACAATTGGAGTCTCCGTTCAATAATCCCTCCAATTCTGCATCTTCAAACGTTTCTGGCTATCCTTCACGTTCCTTATCCTCCGTGTCAAAATCACCACTTTTGAACCGTCTCAACCAGTACTCACAAGTTGAAATTGATGGAGCATGGTCCCCATAAGTCTCACACAATAATCGATAGCATTCAGCTGCTTTTTTCTCCAAGTGGAAGCAGAAAAGTAAACCTTCCCACAAATTGCGTTTCATTGGGACAAAAGTCGACATATTTGAAGTTCGAAAAAACTATGTTCCTTACACTTTGATAAAATGACACATACTGAAAACTGAAGCCTACTGATGACGCTTTAACATGAAGGTGGTTAGGTTATGCTCTGATGCGATTTAATACTAGTAACGACCTCTCTTGTAAATCCTTTAAAACTCACTTGTATCCCCAATATCATGACTTAACGGGGTGAAATCTCGTTGATTTTAATTTGAATAAACCTTATTTGAATGCAATGATATTATCCCAAATTGAATAAAATCTGCATGGTTTTAGAAAGTAACGTTAGGAAAAGCGTCAGTTCAAACAATTATATTGTAGTTCCTGACAGGAAACCCAGGATTGTTTAGTTAGTGGTTACGGCATAAACAACAACACTTCTGCTACATGAAACAGTAGCTTGGGTTTGAGTTTGTGCAATGCATTGCACTAAAACAGTAAGTTGAAGCTAGCACATCGTTTCTTTATGCTTAATCGTAATCGTTAATCAAGGAATCACAAAGGTCCTTCTTTGAATCAATGGCTTCTCCAGTTTTGGCTCCATGAAGGAAGTTTATTTGTTGATGTCCGAATGTGATAAAGAAGCAATATTCCCGGCTCAACTAAAAAATTCTTCACTATTTAAAAAAAATTTTATTCCAACAATTATTTTTTATATTTATACGCTATTTATATTAATATTCATATTATATTATATTAATATTATATTTATATTATATTATACGCTATTTTTCCAACAATTTTAAATACCATCAATTCTGAAGACTTCAATATCAAACAATTTTGTCCTCGGGAAAGCCCAATAGGTGCATTGTTTCTAACAGAAAATCGTAGAGAATAAAAGAGAATGATTGCTCTGATAGCGTGCCAAATTTTATCACGACGGTTCAAACTATTCGGGAATCATAGAGTGTCTGATTAATTATTTTTCAATTTTGAAATTCCACAACATTTGAACCTTTCCGTCAATTCTCGCTCAATTCAATACGAAATTTCCTTGTTCTCTACTCTATGGATGTAGGAATGTTTAGCTAGATAGTTCGGAATTTGATCGAGTAATAGTGGATTTACCAGCAAAAATATTGGTCTTTGAAACATCATCTTATCTTTGAAACTTTATTTTTTTTTAATAAATATGTTAAACGTATGAACGATGTATTCATGGCTGATTTACTTTTTTATACTCATTCAATGGGCATGTACGATTACACGTAGTCTCACAGTAAAGTAAAAATATCAAATTTAAGAAGTCTCCCAGCTCTCGCGGAAACGTTACAGCGTTCAATCCGCCATTAATTGATAAATTTTCATTAATTCGCGAGTTTTTGTCTCCTGGTTCTGTAATTATCGCGAGAGCTCAATTTATATACGCTGCAGCCGCGAGTATAAGGGTGCTTGCATTCTCGAGACGCGTGTAATACGCACGCGTTTATCATTGCACTGTTCGCGTTTCATCTCTACCACCATCCAACAATTCAGGAGTGATCGCTCCGCGATGTATAATGCCAAAGTACGTACATCTGCGCGCATGGGCACACGCTTTATGCGGAGACGTTCGCTGAACACCGCGTGTATGTAACCAGTAGTGTTATTTATATGGCAGTGATTCGAAGTCTCTGTGGTAAACTGCCTTAAATAGAAAGGGATGAATGCACATTAATGATTGTTTAATTAATCTACTTAGATAGACACTCCCTGTATCATTTATTCCTTGCAAGAGCGCGCGATATTCACGCTGTTAATCTCAGTTTCCTCTTCTCTTCCCTCTGTACAAAATGAACGATTCTCTAAATATCTCTGTTTCGCTGTGCTGAGCCTCGGATAACAGTGCAAGAGCATATACGCATTACTTCGAATATGCATCATTCCTTTTCCGACTTGTCCATTTATAGATGTAACTAGAATCGGTGTACGCGCTTCGCGCGCTGCTTTTGTAGGTTAGGTTCGTCGTGCGATCTGAAGTATGCACATGAACGAATGCTGACCGCGACATCGACGGCCAATTGACGAGTTATCCGGCTTCAGAAGTAAGTCGCATTTATTGAGTTATAAACTTAATCTCCGCTGTTTTTCAATTTAAAAAAAAACAAATTGTTTATAGCTTACGGTACATTCTATTTTGTTCGAACTATTGTCCTTCAGAAGCTACGACCTATTGCCATCTTTCACGCAATAAATGAATTTCCCGCTAATAGAAATCAAAAACTATCCTGGATGTTCTTTGTCTTTAAGGTTAAAATCGCCACTCTTGAATCGTCTAAACAAATCTCTGCTCGTTGTCTCAGATAGACCATGTTCACCATAAGCTTCTTCAAGCATGCGGTGACTTTCAGCAGCTCTTTTTTTTTCTTAAATAGCAAAGCGTTCCGCATATACTGTCTCGTTGGTTCAAAACCTGATATTTTCGATATTACAATATAAAAAAAGTAGTGTGTACAAATGAATTCAAGTTCGAATATTAAATATTGTAGGTTATGCGCAATACTTCAACACAGTATAGTTTTAGTGTTACTTCTATGCAAATAATACTAGTTGCGCCATCTCATATAAAACAGCGGGAATTAAGTTTAAAACCCAATGGCAAATAAATCGACAAGAACTCCGTGCTGTCTAAGATTG
This sequence comes from Oxytorus armatus, assembly GCA_958009045.1. Lineage (NCBI taxonomy): Eukaryota > Metazoa > Arthropoda > Insecta > Hymenoptera > Ichneumonidae > Oxytorus > Oxytorus armatus. Next base: position 32,979,880 of record OY253745.1, on the reverse strand, counting down.
TCAGGACAATATAAAAAATATGGACGAAATCCCAGAGGGTGAGCGTCACGGATCTGTCGATTTGTTCTGGAATGCGCTACCTTAGGGCCTACTTTTTCCTGAGGTGACGGATTTCCTTGAACAATCTTGGATTGGCTGCAATTAGGCTCATTCAAGTTAGGCTCCAATTTTCCCTGGGTACTAGTGACGGATTTTCTTGGACGACCTCCGGATTTCCCTCAATTAGGCTCATCCAAGTTAGGCACTAATTTCTCCTGAATACAAGTGATGGATGTCCTTGGACGAACTCTGTATTTTCAGCAATTAGGCTCATCCAAGTTAGGCCCTAATTTTTTTTGAGTAGTAGTGACGGATTTCCTTGGCCGAACTCCAGATTTCCAGCAATTAGGCTTATCCAAGTTAGGCCCTAATTTTTCCTGAGTACTAGTGACGGATTTCCTTGGACGACCTGCGGATTTCCAGCAATTAGGCTCATCCAAGTTAGGCCTTAATTTTTCCTGAGTAGTAGTAACGGATTTCCTTGCACGATCTCCGGATTTTCCGCAATTATGTTCATCCACCTTAGACCCTACTTTTTCCTGAGCACTGGTGACGGATTTTCTTGGACGACCTCCGGATTTCCACCAATTAGGCTCATCCAAGTTAGGCCGTAATTTTTCCTGAGTAGTCGTAACGGATTTCCTTGCACGATCTCCGGATTTTCCGCAATTAGGTTCATCCACCTTAGACCTTACTTTTTCCTGAGCACTGGTGACGCATTTTCTTGGACGACCTCCGAATTTCCAGCAATTAGGCTCATCCAAGTTAGGGCCTAATTTTGCCTGAGTAGTAGTGACGGATTTCCTCGGACGACCTGCGGATTTCCAGCAATTAGGCTCATCCTAGTTAGGCCCTAATTTTTCCTGAGTACTAGTGTCGGAATTCCTTGGACGACCTCTGGATTTCCAGCAATTAGGCTCATCCAAGTTAAGCCCTAATTTTTCCTGAGTAGTAGTGATGGATTTCCTTGGATGACCTCCGGATTTCCAGCAATTAGGCTCATCCAAGTTAGGCCGTAATTTTTCCTGAGTAGTAGTGACGGATGTCCTTGCATGATCTTCGGATTTTTTGCAATTAGTTTCATCCACCTTAGACCCTACTTTTTTCTGAGCACTGGTGACAGATTTTCTTGGACGACCTCTGGATTTCCAGCAATTAGGCTCATTCAAGTTAGGCATTATTCAATAAAAAAAAAAACAAATTATTTATATTTCACGGTAAATTCTATTTTATTCGAAGTATTGTCCTTCAGAAGCTACAACCTTTTGCGATCTTTCGCGCAACAAATGAATTTCACGCTAATAAAAATCAAAAATGATCCCGGACATTCTTTGTCTTTAAGATCAAAATCGCCACTTTTAAATCGTGTGAACTAATCTCTGCACATTGTCTCAGATAGAGCATTTTCACCATAGCGTTTTTTAAGCAAGCTGTGACTTTCAGCAGTACTTTTCCTTAAATATCAAAGCTTTCTGCATATGCTGTCTCGTTGGTTCAAAACCTGACATTTTCGATGTTATAAAAAATGTAGTGTGTACACTGAATTCACTCTCAAATACTGAATATTGTAGGTTATGTCCAATACTTCAACACAGTATAGTTTTACTTCTATGAAAATAACACTAGCTACGCCATCTCATATCAAACAGCGGGAATTAAGTTTAAAACCCAATAAGAAAAAAATCGACAAGAACTCCGTGCTGTCTAAGATTGTCAGAACAATATAAAAATTGTGTACGAAATTCCAGAGGATGAGCGTCGCGGAGCTGTCGATTTGTTCTCGAATGTCCCGTTTATAAATAATAAACATAAATGCAGCCTTGTATGGCTTACACTCTATCTACAAAGGCGGCTGATCGTCTCGCTGGTGCCCCAACAGCGGTTGAGTATATATGTAATTCCGACCACCCGGCGCGTCGGGGGCATCTGAATTAATTATTTGTTTTAATATAAAATCCGCGGGTGTGATTTAGTTGGGCCGCCACGGGGGCAAGTGGGCAACCGAGAGTATAAACAAGTCAGTGTCGTGTTGTTTCCACCGTACACGAGTGTTCGGGAGAGATGTATGCGTGGCCGAATAACAAGTTGCCGATGCAGCCGGCAGCAACAACGACACACACACACACAAACACACACACACATGCGCATTACCTGCAGAAATCGTTGCGGGGTTGGCGTTGGAGTTAACTTTGGGCCCAGCTATATATTCATTCGACTACGACTATACACGATCGCATGCATCTCGGGCATACGTGTGCGTGTTTGTGCTACCTGGTCACGAGCTTTTCCGACGGTCAGTGGAATCGCAAGAGGCGTGTGAGAATCGAGAGAAAGACGGTAGATAACGCTTTGGGAAGAAAGAAAGGAAGAGAGAGAGAGAGTTGGAGTGGCGAGGGAGATGAAGAAGAAGAGCAAAAGAGCGAAAAGATTGTCATGATACTAATGCGAACCGGTGACCACCGTGGTTTCCGAACGAGCTCTCGTGCCGCGCGTGATATTTTGCGAGGTCGTCTATCCCACAAAAGAAAATATCAAAACAGCTGATCGCACAGTCTAGTTTCACGGCGTCTCTTCATCAAGTATTAAATGTTCGAAAACGAACGCCGATAACCAACTCCATAACGGAAATTTTAATATCAATTTGTGGCGTTGAACAATTTTGGAAAAAAAAAAACTAATAAGAAATGCTGTTTTAAGAAAAACGCGTCTAAAGTTCGCGCGAAGTACGAGTATTACTGCAGGTAATTGTATCTTATGTACCTGAAAAATTACTCGCGCTGTAAAATGAGTTCTCGAAGGCGGCTTCTCCTTCAGCTGCAATCGCAGAACGTCAGTTCTTTCGTGCCCTAACTTCTTTTGGTGATGCCAGCAATTTTTTCTCTGCTTTTAACAGGCGCTCGCTGTCACGCAACTTGCACATTTCACACACGCCTGCATACTTTTGGCTCTCCTGAGCTCAATTTTGCGAATTTTTCGGGTTTCTTTGCGCCAAAATGTTCGTAAAAATATTGTAATAATGGAGTCGCGGCTAATAACAAAAAATAGGATTATTTAAGATTGTAATCCTTCCTGCTCCCCGGAAGGGGCAAATAAGTGATTAGGCATCGTTCGGTGTGACGCACACTAGGACGGGTAATGAGGGTCCAGCGTTTTCTTGTCTTTTTAATTACTTGGCGTCATGACGCTGCTATGTCTCTTCATATAACCGGTGTAATAAACAAAAATACCGTGAAGCGAATGACATGCGGGACAAACGACATATACCCCACTAGCACATAATCTTTTTTTTTAGACCACGTGATCAGCCCGTCGCAGCAGCGCCGTCGGTCGTGAGAATCGTCAGTTAAGTCCAAGACACTCTGTATTTTTGTAGATATCATTATCGAATGAAGCACCACTTAGAGTTTATTTCCTATGCCCGAATTTCGCGAATAAAACTTGGAAATTTGTAAGGGCCACATAGGACGGTAAATCAAATGAAGTTTTCGGCTCCGGTGTTAATTGTAATAAAGGTGGATATATATTTTTGTCTGTCATTCTTGATACGTAAACAGGGCGGGTCAAATATAATGACTAATTTTTTTTTCCTTGATATAATGAAAAATGTATTGTTTGGCATCTCAAAAAAACCCTCAGTAGAACATTTGTAGAACATTTTGTAGAACTTTTTGTAGAACATTTGATGCTCTACAAAAAAGGTCTCTTGTGTCTAATCGATAAAAGTAACCGTATAAAAAATAATCGGTGATAATTAGCTCTGGATTCTCTCATATTTGTTTGAAAACAATTAATAATATATTAGTAGTATTAGGGTGGGTCAAATAAAATGACTAATTTTTTTTTCCACGATATAATGAAAAATGTTTTATTCGGCATCTCAAAAAAACCCTCTGCAAGTATGAGCCCTTCATATTTAAATTAAGAGGTCCCTCATCGCGTATTTTCATTTCCCATTTAAATAACATGGAAACATTTTTTTTCAACTTTGGAATTTTATTAGACTTAAACCGTCGATGTTATATAGGAGAGTCTTTTAGCACATTTTTGTAGAACATTTGATGCTCTTCAAAAAAGCTCTCTTGTGTCTAATCGATAAAAGTAACCGTACAAAAAATAATCGGTGATAATTAGCTCTGCATTCTACTTATCTCGTTTATTAGTACATAAATTAAACATTTTTAAAAATTTTCGTTATCGATATGAATAAATATACTACTAATATATACTACTAATATATTACTAATATACTAATATTCCACTAATATATTACTAATATACTAATATACTACTAATATATTACTAATTGTTTTCAAACAAATATGAGAGAATCCAGAGCTAATTATCACCGATTTTTTTTTGTACGGTTACTTTTATCGATTAGACACAGGAGAGCTTTTTTGTAGAGCATCAAATGTTCTACAAAACTGTGTTAAAAAACTCTTATAACATCAACGGTTTAAGTCTAATAAAATTCCAAAATAAAAAAAAAAATCTTTCGATGTTATTTACATGGGAAATGAAAATTCGCGATGAGGGACCTCTTAATTTAAATATGAAGGGCTCATACTTGCAGAGGGTTTTTTTGAGATGCCAAACAATACATTTTTCATTATATCGAGGAAAAAAAAAATTAGTCATTTTATTTGACCCACCCTAGTAAACATATATATGGCACGCTCGGGAGTCTCGGTCGAACTACTCTTTCTTTCAAATTATCATCGATCGCTCGTCTATACTCTCTTCTCGCACGTCGCGCGTCTCGTCGATATGTCTCTCCTTTGTATTATTTCTCTTAAGGTCTTATATACGCGAAAAATTCAAAAAATTTTATTTTTTTATTATTTTTTATTCCATTAGCCTGAACGGTTAGGAATATTTTAAGCTTTACAGAATTGAAAACTTCAAAAAATTAAGTAAGATAAGGTTAGATTGTATTTATAATAGATACCGCGCGGCGCGCCCGACCGCCAACTTCAAAGCCGTTTTTCCACGATTCACTTTGCTAAACCTTGTGAAAGTTCTAACTCTTGAACGAAGGTTCGGATCGCTTTGAAATTTTTACAATATATTCTTAGTATCATCACCTATCGTGATGAACCACAGAAACAAAAATTTCAATGACACAAAAAAATATAAAAAATAAAATACCAACAGAAATCTGAGTAAACAAATTTTAAGTTTCGAATTACTATTATAATAACTTTTTTTTATAATATTGTTGGTTTACACTGAAGATACATTCATTATACAATTATAAATATGTTCATTTTTTTTCAGACACCCACATCGATGCCGAGAACTTTCACCATCAACTGGCGTGCCAAAAAAATACATTGCCTTATTATATTATATCTCCGCGATTTATTAATATTTCTGATTTTTTTTTACATATACTTAACCATGTGCATAAATGATCTGTAGAAAAATGTTGTCAATACATGCGTCATTTTTTTTAACTGCGTCTAGAAAAGTACCTTCGAAAATCGGCGAAATCGCGTATATAAGGCCTTAAATTATAACGGACCCCACAAATTGATGTACGAGGTCTGTTCAAAAAGTATCGCGAATTTTGAATTTCCGCGGGCTACGTATATTCGATTTTCGATTTTTTTGTGGCGTTAGGTTGGTACTGATGTCCCTCACTTATGCTGAAAAAATCGGCCATTTTGAATGTTTAGTTAATTGTTGACAGCTGTTTTGGTTAGACGTGTTTTGGCTTGTCTTCGATTTTTGGCTATTCCAAAAAAGCAGATTCCATTGCGATGATTGAGCTTTGGTTTCCACGTCATAACCGTAAACCCATGATTCGTCACCAGTTATGACCCTCTGGAGCAAATTTGGGTCGTCGCGGACCGAGTCCAACAGCTCCTCAGCAATGTTAACGCGACACTGTTTTTGTTCGAAATTGAGCAATTTTGGCACGAATTTCGCGACGACCCGTCTTATGACCAAATCATTGGTAAAAATCGAATAGCACAAGCCAATCGATATGTTTAGTTCCTCAGCAACTTCTCTAACGGTGATTCGACGATTGGCCAATATTATTTTCTTCACTTCGTCAATGTTTTCGTCTGTTGTTGATGTGCTCGGGCGTCCGGAACGCATTTCGTTGTTCGCATCTTCTCGGCCCTCTGAGAACATTTTGTACCACCGATAAACTTTGCTTTGGTCCAAGGTAGCTCCACCATATGCCACAGTCAACATTCGGAATGCGTCCGCGCACTTAATTTTGTTTTTCACACAAAATTTGATACAGATTCTTTGATCCATTTTTTGGAATAGGCAAAAATCGAAGACAAGCCAAAACACGTCCAACCAAAACAGCTGTCAACAATTAACTAAACATTCAAAATGGCCGATTTTTTCAGCATAAGTGAGGGACATGAGTACCAACCTAACGCCACAAAAAAATCGAAATCCGAATATACGTAGCCCGCGGAAATTCAAAATTCGCGATACGAGAAAAAAAAACTAGAAAAAATAAATTTTTAATCGCGCTGGTATACACACTTACCATAAGCCAATTGTATGTATCTTAAGCTTTGGCTTAAGATACATACAATTGGTTGTCACCTTTTAAAATGGCAACCGTATATCATCAATTTCATTCAATTCTTTAACTCTCTTGAACTTTTCGCTCTTTCTAAAACTCGTTTTTAGGTACCATTGTCAAATGAAGCACCACTTACAATTTATTTCCAGCGCTGCAATTTTGCGAGAATTGCTTTGACATTGATGTATTCCTATCGTATGAAAAACAAGAATGAAAATAAATTTTCGATCGTTCTAGTTTACACACTTACCATAAACCAATTGTGTCTTACGCTAAAAGGTCACAATCGCGAATCATCAAGTTCATTCAACTTTTTAACTCTCTTAAACTTTTCGCTCTTTCTAAAGCTCGTTTCTTTATACCCAATCTGTATATACGCACACTGTGTCTCGATGCGGAGTCAGGAAAATAGCGGTAATTTGTTATCCGGAGAGTTCCGCATAGTTAGTGATCGAATTGTGTAAGCGATGGAGGAAACGCTCTCCGGTCGAAAGGGTAAAAACGAACGGCGGGCGATGAAAAGACGGAAGTCGTTCTTCGCTGGTGTATAGCTAAAGGTATTGGTGGAAAGAAACAGACAGAGAGAAAGAGAGAGAGACCAAAACGAAAAGTTTCCGGGACTTTGACGAGAGAGAAATTCTTCAGAAAGCACAAAAGCTCCGCTACCCGCCACTGCCTTCTCACCCGCCCCTTCTCTCTCGTGCTATTGGAGATGGACGAGCCACGGATGAGCAATTTACTTCTGTGCGAAACAAACGAAAGTCGAGAGTCCTGAAGAAGCTGATAACGAATGCTCCTTACTACCGACGAGACGTGGAGAACTCAAAACTTTCCTCGTTTACACTGGCCAAATTATTCGTGGATGAGGCAGCTCTTTTCAATTTTAGATAATATATTACAGTAACTGACAATCGTGCTACTGAATCATACATATATCCTCTGCAAACACAATTCTCCTTGGTCACGGATGAGCATTGTAATTTGTTTTTTTTCAATTATCTCTTAGTTTGTCATAAAGAGAGATGCGTTATTCTCGTGAGAATGTATTTCCGTTCTTTTGATGCCAACGCATTGAAAAGATTCCAAAATATCGAACAATCACAATTACGAAAAGTTTCCGGATGTGCGTGTGTGTGTATGTATGTACGTTCGCGTGTAAGATTTAATTTGTTGGACAACTCAAATGATGTTTGTAATAATTCTTTGTTGTATTATTTTATTTCACTTTATTGCGGTTATATTTATCTTAATTTATATTTCGACGACCCATATCATTAAAAGCGCAACGATGAATGGGACGTGATTTTGTAGTTGGTACCAAAATGTTTTTCAAGAATTACATTTCCCAAATTATTTTGCGTGTTTTTATTAAAGATTAAATCGATAATTGCGGCTTCATTTTCAGAAATATGACCTCTCAGGGACTCCTATCGCAATTACGATTTGTACGGGATTTGTTAGGGACTCACCATCAAGGGATTCCTTTCCGGACTCCAGGTGGATCCCGGGTTGTATCCGGATTAGTGCTAATCGGTGAAACTTCAAATGTATGACTTGAAGTTTCTGGTTTCACTAATCGGACTTGTTATCATTTTCCCATAAAATAATCATCGATAATTTTTCGGAACTTCAAAAAAGTATTTCCTTCTCCAATTCCAGCTGGATCCTGGGTTGTACCCCGATTAACTACATATGCTACGTAAAAAGGTATAATACCTTATACGTGACGCGCGACTCCAGTGTTTACAGCTTCAGTACGTTATTTGAGTGTAGGGCTCGCGGTTAACAACTCAGCTTTTGTAAGAAACGTGTGCGGTTCGATTGTATGCATTTAACTATAAAACACATGGACTTCGCGGTTTCCCATGTGCGAAGAAGTTTCGCAATCCACCGCTAGGTGGCGAACGTCGTGAGGTACTCGCGTATGCGATCGAGGGCTCCGGGGCTATAAGAATTGGGAGGCTCGCTCAGATTGATACCGAGTAATGGATGGTTCTGCGTCGTGACCACTTGTCTCATGCAGAAAAAATTCATGAGAAAACAACGTTTGCTCCTGCGGATGGGAGGATCGCCCGTTCGATTTTTTTCCAAACGACAACTTTCTTTCTTCGGTGATGAAAATCCCTCGAAAAAACCTCAAAATTCAAATTTTGATTTTCTCGACAGCACGACGATCGTCTACCCTCTTCACCTCTATACTCTAGCGTACAAAGCGTAACCAGTCGCAAAAACTGTCAAATTCAAAATTACCAATGATCTTTACGATCCCACGCTACAGATGTTTTAGCGTGTGATGGCTAAACTTCGATTCCGAGTGATATTTAATAATAATTTCATTTCCTAAACCAACATAATGTCATTTTTGTGCCAATGTTACATATTATTTTCACTGGCAATAAAACCTAATTTTTACAGCTATCCTTCACAATAGTCAAAAATCGGTAAGTCAACATAGTAAAAGGATCGTTGTAAAAATAATATTTTAAAAATTACAAAGTTGCCAATCGTTGCTCTCTGGTAGCGAGGTCAAGGCATCGATACAGCATTTTCTCTGACTCTGCAATTGACTATTTATAATGTGGAAATAGACCGGAAGGAAGGAATGAATGACATAGTACGATGCTACAGCCTATACATATATAAGGCTGGAGCGCGAAACTGAAGAGGCAAGCGTAAGAGGAGCAAAAAAGGAGAGGATGGGACGATTCACCGTGGAACGTCGCAATGAATAAGACATCCTTTACAGCGAAAGCGGTATTTTTCGTTTCGTTTATCACTGACTCCTTCGAGTGATCTGGATGATTCGAGGGTAGGCTTGCCTTTAACACCGTCGCAACGAAATCTTTCAGATGTGATGAAATAGGTGTGGGTGAAAACTGCTTCAATATCCGAGACACATAAGTATACATGTACATAATCGAGTATAACCGATTGCAACGAGCGTTAGGTTTAACGAGGCCTCTGCTACCATTGGCTAAGGGGCTGTTTCTTGCAATTCACGTTCACCCCCTCGCGTTATGCACCCCCCGTTTCCGACACTCGTTTCACTCATCTCAACTCTCTCTCGTAACACTTACTCTTCACCCCCCCGGTACTCGATTATCTCTCCACCGTTAAGGCATTCATCGCTTACTGGGTACTGGTTAAACGGGCGAATATCCCTCGTCGAACCATGATTTGCACAAGCCACCTGGAAGAGTTTAAACCGCTTCGTCGTCGTCATCCTGTCGCGCTTTGCGATTACGAGACATCATCATGATCCCCGTTCAAAGATAAACATTTTTCGCTTCCTCGCTCACGGACGCTCTCGACACCGACCGTGTCAACGGGACGAGATGATGAATACATGAACTACAGAGGTTTACAAATATGTGGAGATCATTGTACAAAGGAGATTTTTTTTTGCCATTCGCAAATCGGTCAGTGGTAAACACGAGCGATCGATGAAATAAATGGTAAAACATTCAGGAAAGGATCGTGTCGAAGTTGAAATCGTTTTGCTTTATCATAAACGGAACTTTTCGATGTCGTGCTCAGAGTTCCATCATGTGCCTACTTCAGATCGCACGATGAACCTAACCTACAAATGCAACGCGCGAAATATAAAAATGGATGCAAACCCAAATTTGTCCCTGTCGTAATCATTTTGTATAGTCGTCAGTGCTTGCCAAATCTGATTGCAAAATGAGCAATAGAATATTTTTCGAAATACCAGGAATAAAACTTCTGCCACAATCAAGTCAAGCCTGACGACAAGAAATCATAGCAAACTTATCAAAAATGTTAAAGTACTGAATCCGCTTTCGAGAACACAGTGATGTTCCATCAGCCCTAAACGATCGGGAAGCGATCGAGGATACTGCAATTCACAAATGTTCCTCTATCAGCAGGAGGCTTTTTTAATTGTCACTTTCGCTTCTTTGGATAACTGAATTTAGTTGAGTCAAGTTAAATTTCTTTGAATTCATCAAATCTTGTTTGTTCAAGTACAAATTGAACTTTTGCCGCTCTGAAAAATTGTATTTCATTGAAATAATTTACATTTTTCTCGAATAAAATAACTGTTTGTATTAAATACGATGATTTTGTTTTAAAAAAAAATAAAAACATTCGTATGGCATTATTTCATTTCTGTGTCTGCGATGTAGGTATAGTCATACTTCAAGGATAAATTGTACAGGGATTAGTGAACACGAATGGTACACAAGGATAAAAAAATATGGTTACTAACGTTTTGGTAAAAAAAATTTAATGTGTTCAATTAGAGAAACTTACTCCTCAATTGTACGGCAGCACATATTCGTACAAAAACCACTTGATTTAGCCTGTTAATAGGTTTAAAAGGCGATAAAAATGAAACTCCGGCTCGGTTATGTTGAAAAAAATTATTGTCGCATTCCAAGCTCGTGTCCTGTTATTCAATTCATGGAGGAGACTGATAGGACTCTCTAGTATGTAAAAAAATATCAACCAAGATATTTAGAAAACGGGCCTTCATGCACGCCGGCCAGAACGACCATATTCTGTTCGGGCGTTCATCGCGGTTCCTTTTCGAAATATTTTGGTTTATATTTTTGTTAACATAATAGAGAGCCCTATCAGTGTACTCGAAAAATTCAAAAAAAGGACACGAGCTTGGAATCGGAGAAATAATTTTTTTTTCGCCAAAATCGAGCCAGAGCATCGTTTTATCGCCTCTTACGCCTGATAAACAGGCTAAATCATGAGATTTTTGTACGAATATAAGCGGTCATTTAAGGAGTAAGTTTTTTTCTAATTAAGCACATTCAATTTTCTTTGCCAGAACGTTCGTAACTTCAACCGCATAAAAAAAACGGGTGGTATAACGAAAAAATTGTAAAGTTTTTTCTCAATCGAATATTGTTAAATCCGAGGGCGTATGGAAGAGATGGAAGACCGGGCAGTCGTGGCTGCGGAATAAACCATTAAAAAATGAATACAATACAATCGGAAGTGCAGTATGTGTATTACGAGGCAGTTACGTATGTGGTCGATGCTGGTTAACGGAAGCTCCAACATCAATAAGTACCGCTCGGCGGAGATATCGGAGCAAGTATGGAACAGAGTACAAATACGAGAAAGAGAGAGAGAGAAAGAGGGATGCTGGAGGCTCCAGCTACAGTGGCATCGGGAGCGGTGACGGAGAGGAGGCCGGTGGCCCGCGACGTATCGACCCGATGCTCGAGGAGAAGGCTGCTGCTGCTGCTCCCGCTTCCAGGGTCACCGTCGCCGGGCTTTTATAACTATAGGTATGCACCCTCGCTGTCCGTCTTCCCGCCGTTCTGCGTATCTGTCCATTATCAGAGCACACACAGCACAACGAAGATCTCAAGGCCGTCTGGTATCCGTTGCATACATACTTCATATTAGAACGATTATACAGTCGCTAGGTGGGCACCTTGTACTCGGATGCAAACACGAAAGTTCATTGTAATTTTCGGACTTTGGAATAATTAAATTTTCGAATATACTTCTTCATCAATAGATTTATGCTGTAACGGTGATGGCGGACGTCAATTGTCGTCGGCGCAGAAATCCTGTTGACAGACATACTGCTATTTCGAGATGAGAAGAATATGAGCATTTTCGTGTAAGCTAAAACCGCGTTTTTCAATGTTAATATATTATAACGTATGGTAACAATGGCTGTTACATTTTTTAAGAGAAGAATGGATTTCTGTAATACCAGAGTATATTTTGTCTCGGAGGAATGTATCACCGAAACTTTAATGTTGTATGGAAAATTTTGCGATTAAATTAACTATATTAACGCTAATCTCAATAATATACAAGATGTCACATTTATTTTCCGGTCCGATTCACTGTCCGTTTTTTCAACGGTAAACCCGGTGAGGATCAAAATTCGGAGCGACCACTATTTTGGACGGCCGAAATGTGGAATTTCAAAATAACGAACGTTCAATAGTTTAAACGTTCGATATTGAGAACGTTTTTAAATCAGAAAAGAAATAATGAGAATGCAAAAAAACATTGAACTTTGTGTTTTTGTGTTATCATTATTTATTTTTTGACTTAAAGACGTTCTTAATATGAAACGTTAAAACTATTTTGTTATTTTGAAATTCCACATTTCGGCCGTCCAAAATAGTGATCATTCCGAATTTTCACCCTCACCCCGCTAAACCTGATCATGAATTTCTATTTTTACAATATGTTCAACAAGAAAGCGACCGTTGTCGTTGGGTAAGAAGCCACTGCAGCGCCATCTGTTCTTAATCGTTTGAATCTTTGTCTCGTGCTCTTTTGCGCAATATATAGTTTGCCGGCACATTATGTTGTTGATATCAGTGAATTCGTTATCTTCGCAATGGGTGCAAAATTCCTGAAGCGATACGAGGCGATATTTTTAGTAATCCTTGGGAAAGGACCAAAACTGACGTATAAAGCGGCTGTAAAATATATGCGGAAGTCAGAGGCATTCCTTAAGACGTCGGTAAAGGGACATTTGGAGGTTAGAAATATAGATGATCTGCCGGAAAGGGGATTAGCCCGCGTGACAACAAGGAAGGAGGATAAAACGATCTTACGTAGTTTTCAAGACAAGCCAGACCTTTCGCTGCGCTGCGCCCAAATGAAATTCCGCAAATATGGAATTCACGTCTCTTTAAATACGATTCGAAGTCGCCAGCATAAAAGAAATGCGTCTTTTCCGATCAACTTTGAAGAAGCCTTTATTGTCAGAAAAGCATGTGGAAAAACGGCCGGCGTGGGCAAATGAAAATTTGGATCGAGATTGGGACAATGTTATCTTCACGAGCGAGTTGTCTTTCTAGGCATGGTCTTCCTTATCAAAAGCGTGATCAGCGGAGAGTATTAGGATTCTTCAGCGCACGGTAAAACCCCCTGTACAAATGCATGTTTTGGGGTGCTTTTGTAAAAGCGATTTTTCTTTGCCCCTTCCTGTTCACGGACAATTTAAATGCCGAGAAAATGCGCACCATCTAACAGAAATGCTTGTTGAAATCTGCCGAAATACTTTGGTTCTAACAAAACAAGTTGGGTGCTGCAAGAAGCCAATGACCCTAAACATCGCAGGATACTGTGCAGTGAAAACAACAAAATAACGTAATTACGATGAATTTGCCGGCAATGTCTGCAGATGCTAATCCTATTGAAAAAGTGTGGTCGTACATGAAAAATGATGGTCAAAGGAAAGCCATTGTATAAGCTATAATCAGTAATGGAGGTGATTGGATGAAATATTAGAAAATCGCGCAATAGCTATTATGCACTTTAATAAAAGAAAAGTAAATTTTATCGAAATTTTTATATATTCCTGATTAGGACGATATTTTTATTCTTGAACAGACTGGATGTCCAACGTATCATAAACGTTCTGTTTACGGTGGGTATCGAGAGGTAAAGATCCGGTCTACCCATTGTTGCGGCAGGGTCAGGTGTGGGTCGCCAGTCGAGATCAGAATAGAGAGAGGTCCACGGCAAACGCCCGTTGGCTGGTTTCACGGGGTGTGGCTACCAAGGCATACAGTCGTCGCTCCCTCGCAAACAAAACAGAATGCTCTGTCTCACTTTGACCGCGAACATCACTGATCACCGTTTTGTGATTCCGTTGTTTTCGCTGATCCTCCACTTCTTCCACTCTCTACACTTTCGTGTTGCGTTGCGCATATCGTCCATAATCGTTTGAGACTCTTGTGATCCTCGTCGCTCTTGGTATCACCCGGCGCGACTGTTAACAATAGGTCGAGCTCGAAAAAGGAGAGGGAAAGAGGCTCCGCGCGCATCGCCGTTGTACAAGTCGGTAAGGTTTGCAGCTAGTACCACGGAAGTGCGGGAGTGCCTTCGCGAGATCGAGGCGCTACCAAGCAGGCGCATTGTCGACCTATTACAATGGCCACCTCTACTCCTACCTAAACCTTCTTTCATTGTCATCCCACTTCAGCCCCTTTCTCTCTTTTTGTATGTCTCTGCGAAACCCTACCTCTCACGGCGCTTCCTCTTTGCCCATGCGTCGATCCTCAACCGAGGCATTGTTCCTCCGAATGGGCGGTGTCCCCCGTAGAAGAGCGCGCAGCACTGCCAAGCCAACATGCATAATTGCATAAACTATAGCGCCCATGTCCTCATTACCATTGTTATTTTTCTCGTTGTCTATATTCGAGGTTACGGTTTCGTCGTGATCGGCGAGACTGATGTCGAGCGGATGATGGGAATAACCCATTTCTGCCTCAAACAGCAGTGATGATTATCAGTAAATTCAGAACGATGACAAGCCCGACGTACGTCAATTCCCATGCCCAATTCCCATCATCATGTCCCGTTCTGTGCATCCCTCCCAACTTCCATCATCAACTTCCGTTCCTTCCGTCCAGTTTTGGCAATTCGTTCGATCGGTCCCCGAGATCGTTACAACTTCCGGAATCACGGGACCTGCCAAAACTGAAGCAGCGGGGGTGCAGTTGGATGTCATGGGAGTTGGGCACGAAGGCAGTTGCACGGAACGGAAGTTGATGATAGAAGTTGGACATGGGAGTTGACGCAGATGGGACTTAAACATCGCACGCTTGAAACCATCCAGTAATTTCGCAGTAGCTTTAGTGGTGAATTAAACAGCTTAAATGGAAGAAGATTGGATGGCTATATCGTTTGGCAGATCACGAGACTCGACTCCATTTTATATAACACCTTTTACACGGGCCATTGGCGGTTCCATGTGACCACGTGATCACCGCCAGATTTAAATTCTATAAATACTGTAGGGAAAGTCGCAGTTTGGCATTTTATATTCAAGTAAGTTTTTAAGTTTGCTTGTTGTCCTCATTCATTGGAGCTTTCTAACGAGTGAGAATGGTTCATCCACTGACTCGAAGACATTTTTAATCGTGAACGATATCACAGTACCTCACAAACAGACCACACAAGACCGGGAAAAAAACATCGGTTAAATACGCGGGAACATTGCACATAAGATGTCCTATACCGTTTAATCGAATCAGCTAACTTCGTGTGATCCAGGTAAGATTTTATCATTTTAGCTGAGATGTTGCTTCACTGATTCAATTGACAGCGTAGTTAAGTTCACTGCGAACTTTAGACCGTAGTCGGGACATCAGTTCAAAATGTTGTGGGTACAGCATGAGTGTGACATTAATATAAAACAGGAAGAGATATTTTTTCTTCGGAATCGTGGATGTTGTAACAAGATTTGGTTACGGCTACGGCAGGTTTTCATGACTTCGCAGAAAAGCCCAAGTGCCCGACGATACTTGAGAACTCACGGCGCGATCATTTACGAGAAACGTCGTCATCTTCGACACTTTACGAATATCATTCATCCTTTCAGTTTATTCCGGTACTAGTCTTACTTCTCACATATATGAGTAGCGATAACAGTGGATGGGCGGTCGGTGTGCGGCTCTGGCGATCACTCAAGTTAAGCAGCTTTGGCCGCGGACTACTTGGATGGGTGATCGCTTAGCCGTGCACTGACTGGCGCCCCGACTGTTGAGCGGGAGGCAGATTTATGGAGTTTCTGATGTAGTAAATACTGAAACTCACTTAAAAGAAAGCCGTCTGTAGCGACACAGATTTTCCGCAGTTTCCCTATGCCCATGGGAAATGCTACAGTGCAGCTGCGACTCCTGTGGGCCCAATGGAAGTTGGGTTACCTTAGCAAAGTGCAGATAGGGAGTGATGGGGGAAAAATGGAAAAAATGAAATTTGGAATGGTCATACGTAAAAACCCGAAAGGGCATAGTTGGACCAAACAAAATTGAAAGGAAAAAGTAGCGGTGTTCATTAAGGAACTATACGCAGCCAGGATTTAAAAAAAAAAAAAAATTTTATTCCATTTTTATAATGTACATATATTTAAGTATATACACACAAAATTTTATGTCAATTCGACAAAAATTCTCGAACTTACACGCATTAAATACTTCGATTAAATACTAGATTATTATCTAGTATTTAATCGAAGGAATAGAGAAGATATTGATTTTTGACAAAATGAAGGCTTCCCAAAAAAAAAATCGATTTTCGATAAAAATGTTGGCCTTAAATTCTTTATAAAATGGACAATATTAATCAGCAAGAAAAAACTTTTGATTAATCATTAAATAATATACTTATAATGCTGATGTAAAAAATCTTGCTCACCGACTTTTAAAACACAGTTTTGAGAAAAACGCATTCAAATTTTCAAAATCTTTTCAAACGGTCCGACACGTCTTCACAAATATGCGTGTAAGTTCGAGAATTTTTGTCGAATTGACATAAAATTTTACCTTATATTAACGAAATCTTTTTTGTTTTTTTCATTTTGGATGATCCAATCCAGAGATATCGTGCTCACCGCAAAACGCCCTTTTTAGGGAAGCTCCCGGAGATCGGGTAGAGCAGCTTTAAAAATCATTATTATTACAAATAAAAAGTATGAAAACAAAGTTAAAAGTTACCAAAATATGTATATAAATTTTTACGTTAATAAATAAAAATGTCTTTCTAGGAAAAATTCTTAAAAAATCACTTTTTTTCGATCTCCTGACTGCGTATAAACCGTTGATATTGAAACTCACGCGCGGTAAGTTTAAAATCTGTAGAATGACACAGAGACTAATTGAACTCACTTCCATTATTATTGTTCTTTCAAAGGCACTGGTGGGATTTCATGATGATTCTCTCGATGCTTGGAATGATGTTGTTCGTTCCATATCAGGCGGCATTTGACATGAACCGAGTCGATTATTTTCATTGGACGATAGTGAAGAATTTCGTCTTACTTCTATGCTGCACGGATATAGTTATTAATTTTATAACCGGGTGAGAGAACATGACAAAAATAGAGACCAAGCTGTACGACGATAGGTGCATGACTCAAGCGAGTGTAATTTGTACAAAGTGCATTTACGATTCAAATGAGCTATAACTCTGTGACTTGAAAAGAAATCATACTAAGTACAGCTGTGCTTAAGTGCAGATATTTCGACACTACGCTTCGCCAAGTCGAGATGGATCACAGGTTGATAATGAAGCGTTACGTTAAACGTGGTACATTCGTACCAGATCTGTTGGGTTCATTGCCGACCGATCTCTTCTTCCTGAATTCGTGGTACGAGTCAATAGTAGCTCGTGAATTGTCAACGATGATTTACGCTTTTCGCGTATTCAGCGCTAATTTGTACACTACAAGAATGCTCAACACGTACGGCGTGGACCAGGCAAAGTTTCGTTTCGTCTACAGATTATCCTGGCTACTTGTAATTTTGCACTGGTTCACCTGCATCACCTGGATCATACCGATCGCCATGATGTCCTTGGGCGTACCCGAACGACCTCCCAATGTTTCCTGGATCAACAAGGATGACATCTGGTCCCGCGATCATCAGTCCAGATATTGGTCATGTTGGCGTAGATCGGTAGCGACCTTGACAAGGTCTGGATTTCTTCACGAAGAGCCCACGGCCACGGACGATCAATATCTTGGGATATTGATACAATTGCTCGGCACTCTTATTGTGTGCATCGTCATTGCCCAAGTTATGCAATACTTCAAGGGTTCGAGTAGCTCGAAGCTTCAGTACGAGGCGGTCATTGCTCAACTTAAGCAGTACATGCGTCACAAGCAACTACCTATATTGGTGCAGCAACGATTCATCGACTACTACGAGTTTCGTTATCAGAATCGTTACTTTCGTGAAATCGAGATTCTCAATACACTATCGCCGCACATAATCCAAGAGATTGGTATGCACTCGTGCCGCAAGCTCGTTGAGAACGTAACGTTCTTCAAAAATTTGCCAAGCTCGCTGCTGACGAGAATCGTCGGGCTTCTTAAATCCGAAATTTTTTTAACGAACGACGTGATCATCAGAGCGAATCATTCGGGCGATTGTATGTATTTCATTGCCACGGGCACAGTGGCTATTTACACGAACTCTGGGAAGGAGGTCTGTCATCTCGAGGATGGTGCTCATTTTGGTGAGATAGCACTTGTGATGCCGGATGAACGCAGAGTCGCCAGTGTTGTTGCCGTCGAGTTGTGCGAATTGTACAGATTGGGGAGGACCGATTTCGCCAGAACCATTCAACCCTATCCGATGCTCTGGGAACATATCAAGAAGATCGCTATCGAGAGACATGAGAAGATGACTGTTATCAATGCTCAGTAGTAAACGGCGATTGGTGTGGTACATGTGACATTTAACACTTACCACTTTATGTAAAACGGTTAAATTGCTCTATACTGTTATTGTTATTCCTCATGGACGTACATAGATTAAATATACATAATGGTGACCTTTAATAGACGAAATTTTCAATTCTTTTGTCACACGTTCGCAAAAAGGTTGGCACTTGAAGATTAATGATCGTTTAATATCAAAATAAATGAAACTTTTCAATCTCATTCAAATAAGACAACAGAGACCAACAAATTTGCAGTTCAAATCTTCAGCCTCGGAGTTTATAAATGGAACAAGCACAATCAGAGCTCAAAAAAATATTCTTGAGTTGAATTATAGGGCTATTAGTATACGACAGACACGACTAATTCGCCCCTAATTAATTCAAAGAATTATTCACGTTTAATCCCAGAGTCCTGAGAGTCGAACTACCACGGCCGCATCGAATCAGACTTTATTGAATATAAATTTCGGGTATAACAATAAAATCGGTGGCAATATATAGATTTCGATGTGGACATCCGTGGATGCCCACCTGGAAGTCAGTTCTCGCTCGTTATTTCGAATCGATCTTCCTGTTTTCAGTATGGTGAATATTTAAGCACGTCATTAGAACTCGATCAGTGCTGCCCCTGGTGTCTGTCCGAGAAACATCGTATCACTATGCATTATAAGAATTATCACAAATAGATAAATTGCTGTGATAGAAATCATGATTCTGCTCTGACCGATGGAAAAGTACCCAGAGTCGGTAAGCTTATCCATACGCGAAAAGGCGGGGTTTGTATATTACGGGAATGTGACACATCGACGCATCTGCTCGGCGGGTAACGATATTCCGCACAAACGCAAATGCAGATTTCGTGCATCTATATTAATTACGCACAAAAACTAAAGTTGCTTCTTTTCCGAAATGTGAACCAGCCCAGAGAAATTAGGGAAGCGGAGTTTGTTACCCATTGAGCGGTTCCGTCGGTATATTATATTGCCTTAATATCATCCCCTTCTATTCACGTGTCGGTAAGCTTACTGACGCTAGATACTTATCCATCGGTCGGCACCAGGCAATGATTTTTCTTTAAGCTCGGTTTATTTATCATAAATAAACAATTCTCTAGTGAATAATTCTCTAATGAATCGAAGCATAATTAGGAAGGACGGATAATTCTCTAATGAATCGAAGTACCACATTGCCTTGAACCTCTTACGTCCCGATAATCTCCTTAACTTCCTTTTATTCATCATCATATTCGTAACACGGTTTCCGACAATAGCGAAAGATGGCATCACCACTTTGGTATCCTCCAGGGTAATTTAAGCTGATAGCGACTAGTGGGCGGTCGACGCATAGCTTCGGCGGTACCCGAAATCAACCCTCAATGCTCGAATCCATTACTTGTATCGGTAACCGCTTAATCGTGCGATAGCTGACGCATTGAATCGCTAAGCGAGAGGTCATTTATCTAAGACTTTAGTGTTTGCATTGAGTTTGCCTCATGCCAATATTATTTAAGATATGAATGTTTGTGTCGGCGCGGTTTTTCCTCAGTTTCCCTTGTATGCTCGTGCGAATGAGATAAAGTCGGGGCGATGCAATATGGCTGCGGATGCAATCGGGTCTAGGAGGAGTGGTATGGAAAATAGGCATAAGAATCCCTCCTTATCTCCTAATTTATCTGTACAGTAAGTGTCGCCTCCATAGTTGAAAATTTAAGAAAGTTAATCAACCATGCAATTTTGTATAAAATATGAAAAAGTCAAAAATTCAAAATTCAATATAATCTTAACCTTTCCGCCGAATCAAGCCAAATTCGATACCAATCATCCTTCAATTAAACTCTATTTACGAAAAAAATATTAATCCAAAATGTCAAAACTTTTGGAAGTAAATTCAAACTTAAAAATTTATCGGAAAATTGAACCCTGCTTGACTACGTCGGAGGAAATGGGTGTAACACGCGCATACCGACCGGGCTGGCTCATAGCCATACATAAAGCCCACTGAACTACATAGTTCAGTGATAGACTCGCTCGAGTGTAGCAGACGACTGGATGGCGCCATCTCGCGTATATTTGCCCTCACCACACACTACCGACATCCCCGCCTACCGATAATCACTCTACGTATCAGTGCTGCCATCCTGCGAGAGCTCTGACCCACTGCCCCAGTCCCGTAAGCTTCCTCCTCGCGGGAACATGTCAAAGTCCCGACAGTCAAACTCTCGACATTTCCTATCTCGTGTATACCGACTGTTTTGTAGTAGATGTACCGCGAGATGGCAATGACGGTTAAAGCGCAAAAACATCGCGGTTAGAAAATGAACATAGTTCCCAGTGCTGGGATTCCCAAAAAAAAACCAAAAGATGTGGCTGATGAGCATAGATTTGAATGAATAATACACGTGGATTCCTTGCGGCTATGTCGGAGCGAGAAAACGTGGAATAACACAAACAACTGTCGATGGTTGAAGTTCTTATAAACAATTCATTATGAAAACCAAGAATTAATAGTATAATAATAATTATTATTATAATTATAATAATAATAATTATTATTGTACAGCAGTTGTTAGTTCTATTATTTGCTTTGTTCCAACCTTTCGGGCTTTTTTGTATGACCCTTCCTAATTTCATTTTTTCTATTTTTCCCCCTATCGCTCCCCACCCACTCTTCGCTAAGGTAACTTAACTTCCATCTTGTAGGCAGATGTCTTAGACACACTGTATCGCGTTTTCCATGAGCAAAGGAACACTGCGAAAAACCTGTGTCGATACAGATGGCTTTGTTTTGCCTGAATTTCAGTTGTATTTACTATGTCAGAAATTCGATAAAATTGCCTCCCGCTCAACAGTCAGCCAACCAGTGCACAGCTAAGCGGTCACTCATTCAAGTAATGACGGCGGCCAAAACTGCTTAACTTGGGTGATCGCCAGAGCCGCGCACCGGACGCGCGTCCGGTACTGTCAGTTTATTGAACTGCAGTTGTTTAAAAACAAAATCGTGCTAGGACCGAATTGTAATATTTTGGGTGACATTGTTAAATATTAACTTGTCGATTTCTGTTAACGTGATATCCTCGAGTACGGAATTAAGGGTGAACACCGCGGTAACCCCCTGTTTTTTTTCACATTTTTCAAGAATTTTTTTTTGTGGGAAAAAAAAGAGATAGTCGAAAAATTTTTTTGGGTTTTGTTCCTGGTTTATTAATGTATCAAAAAACATTTCTTTCGTTAATAGTATGATATTTTGAAGAGAAGTACATAGAGATTTGGAAAAATATTGTTTTAAAAAAAATAGGCACGCCTTTGAAATTAAAGTTAATTTCAAAGGCGTGCCTATTTTTTTTAAAACAATATTTTTCCAAATCTCTATGTACTTCTCTTCAAAATATCATATTATTAACGAAAACACTCGGTATTTTTTTTCAGATCGACGTTCAAGAGAGTTCTGCTGCGTGCCGCGGAGATGACAGCACCTGACGCGAGAGCTTCCCAAGCGCCACCATGCGGCGTGAAAAATGTGAAAAAAATCTTTTTTGATACATTAATAAACAAGGAACAAAACCCAAAAAATTTTTTCGAATATCTCTTTTTTTTTCCACAAAAAAAAATTCTTGAAAAATGTGAAAAAAAACAGGGGGTCACAGTGGTGTTCACCCTTAAATTATTAAAGTGTTGTGTTTAAAATCGTGAATTATTGTGTTTCGTGTATATCAGTTTTTATTCGTTCCTTCATTGTTATTCGTTCATTCGTTGTTATTCGTTTTAATTCGTTATTTGTTTCTAATAATTAATTAATCTCTTATAATAATAATAAATTCATAATAACCAATTAACATCGGTGAGCATGGAAGTGGAGGAGAACGCGGAAGTGGTGGAGACGAAGGAAAACGTGGATATCCTCACCGAACCAGGAAAACGTCCTCGAAAGTTCGGGGACCAATCCAATACCATTGAAGTTGGAAGATTAGAATAATAAAAAATCATATACTAATTTTCAGAGGGTGAGGGTCAAACATTGACGACGTCGACGTATACATGAAAGTACACAAGCATATAGCAATAAGTATGGGAATGCTTCCAAAGGTAGTTCATTTTCACGTACCGATTACCGATTTCCGGTAGTGCGAGCCTCTCGTTCTTCACCCTCCCACAGGCATGTGAAACTAATCTCGTCGTTGGTCCATGTAACTTTAGCCTCGGGGCTCGGAGCAATGCAATTAGGAGAGAACATAAATTCCACCCTAGTTTAATACACTTCCTCGGCAGCAGGGTCGGATCTCATCGATAGGAATCGGTGAATACAAATCAATCGGGATAACGGCCGAGTGCGCATTTAATTTCCATTGACTCTACCTTTCACCGGAGAACAGCAAATGCGGTACAATGGTACAGAGCTTGTACGTCATGCAACGACGATTTCAGTGGATATAGACAACAATTGCAGCTCGACAACTGGATATACACAGCCATCGCATCGCACTAGCTGGCGAGAATGATAGATGCTTGATTTTCGAATTTGTACACTATATTATATCTGTATCCGATTCGATCCTCTGATCACACACTGATCTAATTGATATATGGCTATAATTATTTTCTATAACGCTATTGTCGAATGGAAAGGACATTGAGGAATAGCTGAACGTCAGTTACCGCTCGGAGAATATTCGTATTACTGGGCAGACTATCTTCAAATCTGCTTACAATAGCGTACATTTATTGAACTAGAAAGAAACATTCATTTGAAAAATTATGGATGTGCAATTTTAGTGATAAGATTTAATGTTGTTTTTTTTTCTTCTAAGGATCAGTACTTAGTAATCAAAATAATTTTAAACTAGGTGTATCGGATCAAATTCATACGTCCATAATTCGTAAACCACTAGGCTACCTTAGTTATAATTTTCAACAGGCTTGAAGTAGAATACACACACTAGGACCTCGATTTTAAGTTTAAAATGGGACCAGAAGTTCTTATAATTGAGGCGTAAGCCCAGCCCCCATAACACAAACAGCCAATCACGCGCTTATGGCCACTACCGCGTCATAGCATATGATCGGGGCGCCCTCTCTGTCATTATTTTCAGGGTTATGTACGTCCATATCATAAAGCGGGTCCCAATGAATTTGGAGAAAAATACGACTACGGTCCTGACCGTCGTGACGCCGATACGTGTTACCATGCACGGGTGGAGCAAAAGAGTGAAGATTATCCTCACGATCGAACTCCTTAGAATCGAGGTTCTAGTGTAATCAGGATTTGATAGGTCGAGCGATAATCAGGTTGGGTTTGTGCGCCATGAAGCTCGACCGTGCGATACATACGATACGAAACATTACGTAATTACGGATACACCCTCATTTATCACGGTATACTAGGATCTCGATTTTTAGAACAAACTGGGATCGAAAGTTCTTAATCAAACGGGCACTCACACGCTTATGGCCAGGACCGTGTCAAAGCATATGATCGAGGCGCCCTCTCTCGTCATTTTTAAGGTTATGTACGTCCATATTTTTTACATAAGTATACTACGTTATGCTAACGTGCAAACAACCTAACCTAAAGAGGGCCCCAACGACTTTTAAGAGAAATACGATTACGGTCCTGGCCGTCGTGACGCCGATGCGTCCCGCCATGCGCAGGCGAGACAAAAGAGTGGGGATTTTCCTTATGATCGAACTCCTCAAAATCGAGGTTCTAGTGTACTTTGTTTTTCGTACTATTAGTATTACTATCCGTCAAGAGATTATATTCTTGAGCGTACTTAGCATGCATTAACAGTTCCGTTAATTCCCACTCACCGTGTCTCTAAACCAGAGCATCGGGACTGTAGACGGTTCGAATTCCGATGTCGTTATATCATCGAGAACAAACCAAAACAAATACGGGTGGATGAAGCTCCGGATATATATGTACATGGGGTCGTATACACGTGCCGCTATGTGCATTTGTCATGTTCATGTAAATAACTGTAATTCATGTTCATATTCTCGCAAAGAAGTGACGTAGCTTCGGAGCCGAGAATCGAATCTGAGATTGATTGTATTCGGCATAGGTTTTTCTGCAAGTTTCCCTGTATGCCCAAATTTCATGGTGAATGCAATATAGAAGCTTCCAGACGGAGAAAATGCAAGTAAAAAAAATCTATACCTGTGGAAAAAAAAATTAGGATACGTTGTACAAAATTCTCTGCAAAAGCTCCCGACAAAAAGACAATGAAATGTTTTCCCGTGTGCGTGGATGAGGAAAGACCGAAAACGTGTCAGTATTGATAGGCACTTTTGACAGTTTTAGAGTATGTGCCTAGAACATTTTTTTCGATTAAAATATTCTGCTGTCGTAAAAACCATACTTCCCATAAGGACATATTTTTTTTGGAAGGGAGCATGAAAAATCAAGACAGAAGCCACATCTGTATTTACTGCACACATGATTACTGAACTTTTTATCTTTTGCTAAATTTACTTCAATATCTTTATTATATCTTACCGTACTCATTATTTACCTTTGTTTCTAATAGTGTATTATCTACTGGTCATCACCATTTTACCCCAAACCCTTTGCTAGGGCATAATAATAAATCTCTCTCTCTCTCTCTCTTTCTCTGTGGAGATGTGAACTTTTTCACATTTCCACCCTCTCTCGCTGGTAGCCGTCATTGGCAACCAAGTTTATGGTCTAGACCAACGCCCATAAACTGTGCAAAAGGTCAATCTACCGTAACATCATCCCAGCCGAAAATGATGTATCGTAGGTATAACGGTGGGGGTGGCGCAATAGCAATGGCTTGGCGCAGAGTGGAGCGCCAACAAACGTCCCGACGTATGGTCCTGCAGAATGATTTGGACCTTTACAGCGGCAAGGGAACTCGCTACAAGACGATGTCCGCTAGTACCCACTCAATTTGTTACTGTAATCTTATTCACGCCCTGGAAAAGTATAGTCATACAATGAAGTTGAAGAAAGACATCCTCTACGAGTGTCATTCTCTGTCTCACATTTCTGGCATTAAGTCAGTCTTCTAGTCTAAATGGGATTTTTTTTCGCGCTTTGGAAAAAAATTAATTCCGAAGTACTATTAAATATTTCAACATCGGTCTTTTTTCCATTTATTTATTGATACTTGCAGGTACTCTGCAAATTTATTTAAGTACGATTCCATGACGACTGTGACCATGATTCCCGACGTTCTACTCATCTGAAACACAAAAAATCAAAAAGATTATTGATCAGTACAAGTATGGCTGTCGCATGAAGTTCTGAAATTTCGATGAAAAAAATATGAAACATTTTTTATGGTTATTCAAAGATTTTTTTTTAATTAAAAAATCCATACACATTGTTCAGAAGGTCGCCGTTCCATGATTTTTTTTTCTGCGATAGCTATACTTGTACTGATCAATAAATTTGTTGGTTTTTTTTATCGATGTGATTGGAGCGTCTGGAATCATGGTCACAGTCGCCATGGAACTATGGCGAATTGAAACCGTGTAGCACGCTCATTTTATTTTTATTGTTCTCGAAACAAATTTGCAAAGAACCTGTAAGTTTCAATAAATAAGTGGAAAAAAGATCGATGTTGAAATTGGTTGAAAATTGGCATTGCCATTACTTGCGCCTATGGGAACATGAGTGGTAATATTTTGTCCATAAAAAGCCTTGGCACTTTTTCCGTACAATTTTTTGGTAACAATGCTAACATATACTATCCAAAAAAATTTAACGGTAATAAATAAAAAAATGCTATCAATGCTTTTGTGCCTACAGTGCAATGAAAATTCAATGACTCTTTTTTGCATCGCTCTAAACGGCAAATTTAGCCGTTAACATTTTATATCTTACTTCTATAATAAAGATGGAGAGTTTGTTTTTTTGGACGCGCTAATCTCAAGAAATAGTTATCCGATTTGAAAAATTCTTTTTGCATTAGATAGCCGGTTTATTCAGGAATGCTTTAGACTATGTAACTTTATGCTATGACCTTAAGGAGCAGCGGTTGAATCGGGTGACGGAAATTTAACGCGGGTGATACTATACTATCACCCGCGGGGCACGTATACTACAATATGTGTATGGTGACGAGGAATCAAAAGGGCGTAAGTACCTTCGACGCTTATACGCATAACGTACGCTATTTTACCATTAATCACACGATGAATCGTGATTAATAGGAATATAATTTCTAAACGTACATTATTAATATACGAGGTCTGTTCAAAAAGTATCGCGAATTTTGAATTTCCGCGGGCTACGTATATTCGATTTTCGATTTTTTTGTGGCGTTAGGTTGGTACCCTCGCTTATGCTGAAAAAATCGGCCATTTTGAATATTTAGTTAATTGTTGACAGCTGTTTTGGTTAGACGTGTTTTGGCTTGTCTTCGATTTTTGCCTATTTCAAAAAATGGATCAAAGAATCTGTATCAAATTTTGTATGAAAAACAAAATTAAGTGCGCGGACGCATTCGGAATGTTGACTGTGGCATATGGTAAAGCTACCTTGGACCAAAGCAACGTTTATCGGTGGTACAAAATATTCTCAGAGGGCCGAGAAGATGCGAACAACGAAATGCGTTCCGAGCACATCAACAACAGACGAAAACATTGATGAAATGAAGAAAATAATATTGGCCAATCGTCGAATCACCGTTAGAGAAGTTGCTGAGGAACTAAACATATCGATTGGCTCTAGCTATTCGATTTTTACCAATAATTTGGGCATGAGACGGGTCGCCGCGAAATTCGTGCCAAAATCGCTCAATTCCGAACAAAAACAGTGTCGCGTTAACATTGCTAAGGAGCTGTTGGACTCGGTCCGCGACGACCCAAATTTGTTCCAGAGGGTCATAACTAGTGACGAATCATGGGTTTATGGTTATGACGTGGAAACCAAAGCTCAATCATCGCAATGGAAGCTAACGCATGAGCCAAGATCGAAAAAGCGCGCCAAGTTCGATCGAATGTGAAGGTTTTACTGACAGTTTTCTTCGATTGCAGGGGCGTGGTGCATCATAAGTTCTTGCCACAGGGTCGTACAGTCAATAAAGAATATTACCTGCAAGTTATGCGCAATTTGCGCGAAGCAATCCGCCATAAACGCCCGGATTTGTGGAAGAACAAAAAATGGCTTTTGCACCATGATAACGCCCCGGCTCACACATCGTTGTTTGTGCGCGAATTTTTGGCCAAAAACAACACTGTAATGATGCCGCAGCCACCGTATTCCCCAGACCTGGCCCCCTGTGACTTTTTCCTGTTCCCAAAACTGAAGAGGCCTATGAAAGGACGACGCTACGCCACGACTGAAGCGATAAAGACAGCATCGAAGGAGGAACTAAACAAGATCACAAAAAATTATTTTTTTAAGTGCTTCGAGGATTACGAAAAACGTTGGCATAAATGTATTATATCCGAGGGAATTACTGTGAAGGGGGCAAAATAAATATTAATGAATAAATAAATACTTTTTGAAAAAAACACAAAATTCGCGATACTTTTTGAAGAGACCTCGTATAAAATACTGAATCCCGAAAAACGCCGCGTTTGCAAGAAATCGGCATCGGCTTCTACTACTGCTACAAATTATATTGGCTATAAGCAATTAATAAGTGTACCGTGGCTTTAGCCAAAAGCTTTGTGTCTAAGTCCACATTGCTGCACACTGTGTGTCCTTAAACACAGATAAAGACCTTCCTACCTGCATCCCCCCTTCCTTCGTACCTGCATTGCATGTGAGCAGCGTACGTTAAAGTGTCGATAAGTTCTTCACAATTTAAGGCATAAACGGTTTCTTACTCCCCATTGCCCGCAGGGCAAAAAGACGGGATATAATTCCCGTCTTTTTGCCCTGCGGACAATCGGGAGTAAGAAACCATTTGTGCCTGAAATTGACAACAGTGAATTTGTAATGAACTTCAAATGTACATTTCCAACTAAAAACGAAGAGGTCCAAAACAATAATGGATATAATTATTGTTGAATAGCGTAATTCCGAATAAGATGACTATTACGATCTAATCGGATAGAAGCCCTAACTGACGAGCATGTAATTGTTACTGTATCTGTGAAATTAACGAAATGGTATTTAGCCGAAAAAATGCCACGATAATCGGGGAAAAGTTTAATGGTTTAGTTCATTTGTATTCCAATGGCGCTACTCGCAGACCCGAAAACGAAATTTTCCTTACTCAATTTTCAATTAACAGATAATTTTCGCAGACACCTGTAATTCGGTGGAAAGAGCTTGAATCCACCATGGTAATTGATAAATAATACTAAATGAGTAATCGAAAACTGTCTGAAGAATTTCCGCTTCGAGATCGATTGAATACTTGACCAATGAGGCCCAAAATGTATGGCATCTTCGTACTACGTTCCTACTAAGTAAACAATTATTATGAGCCATGTATCTCCACCTGTAATTCTTTTTTTCCCCCAATACAATGCTAGGGCATAAAATATATTTATCAATCAATCAATCAATCAATCAATCCCTCTCTCTCCCACATCGCCAACCCCTCGCTCTTTCTCACCCTCTCCCTCGCCCTCTCTTTTTCTCTCCCTCTCCCTCTACCTCTCTCACTCTCTCTGGCTGTATTACCTCATAGCAGCGTCAGGAGGTACTACCACTACTGCCCTAACATCACCAGAGCAGCATCTGGTACTACGCTCACTCCTCATACTCCCGTCCAAGCTGGCTGCCGTTGTCCCGACGTTACTTCCGTGACGATGAGCTTCAATGCGCGCCGATAGTCACGGCGGAAAACCAACGAGCCTACCCAAAGTCGCCCATGGTTTCCACGCATCCAAGCCAACCCGTCGGCCGCGAGAGAGAGAGTTTCCTGCCATAGACGTGCTTGGTGCACATATACACCGTTATAGTGATACACATATACCGGTTAATCAGTATATGTGTATCGCTATAAGCATATGGGACGTTCCGCGCTAACTTAATCTGGTTGTGGCCCTCACCACTTTTTACTTCTTTACCTCAAAATATGTTACGAAGTGAAAAAAAAACAATTCCCCACCAATCTTCCGATTTTTTTGGCGAAACTTGCTGTAGTCCTAATAAATATTAATAATTTGACCATGGACCATGAAGGTCGTTATCAATTTTGTTGAAACTTACACAGTAAATTTCTTGATGGAAATCAATTTTTTTTTTCAATCGTTTCGATAATGCCTGTAGCTTTGTTATAGATGATACAAACGAATCGAAATATAATTTATCATTTTATCATTTATTGTATAGCGAAACAATATGTCTGTGACAAGGAGAAGTTGAATTCAACAAAATTGTCTTTGATATATCTTACAGAGTACTAGAAACGGTGTACGCGCTCCGCGCGCTGCTTTTGTAGGTTAGGTTCATTGTGCAATCTGAAGTATGCACATGAACGAACTCCGAGCACGACATCGACAGCCAATCACAATGACGAGTTAGTCGGGTTCAGAAATAAATCGCATTTCGAGATACTTTGTGACGTGTCTTTTTTTATAGGGAATATTATTTTTAACGCATTTTTTCACTACAATTTTTATGCAATTTTCATGTAACATAATAATGATATTTTTATGTAACATAATAATAATTGCACCGATAGCAATTTACGTGGTCGGTGCAAAACAAACAAAAAATAATAAAAATAGGTTATAATTTAATGACAATTTTTTTAAATCAGACTCTCCTTGTCACAAGTAATATTTGTTCAATAACGCATTTCCATGTAGAAATACTTTTTGAATATTACATAAATAATAAATAATAGTAATAATAAATAGAAATAATAAAATAAATGGAATTGGGAAGGTTTATACGTAAAAGTCCGAACGGCTATACGTTGGAACACACAATAATAAAAAACAATAAGAAAATATAAATAATAATAGAAAAATTTCAGTATTTATTGAAAAAAAGAAATGAAATCTTAATTTGGTTGTGCTGCCAAAAATAAAGGTACGGGCAAATCGACAATGGTCCCAACAGTGTAATTATCACTTCAGATTATCGCGATCACATGAATTTTCGAGAAAAAAGAACTGAAAAATAGTATGAGTCATTTGTTGGGAGACAAACATATAAATCGATATAAAGTATTTTATGGAAAAATAAAAATTGGTGAGGTCGCAGAGCCAGGCCGAATTGGCGTGAAATGTCCCATATTCTTGTGTTTGTGTGTGTGCGTGTGTACACATATGGAGAATTCACTATATTGTTGGAAACATGCGGAGGTTCGTCCGGCACCACACAGCTTGCAAACACGTCACACACTACGATAAAACGCACGCTATTGATTACAAAAAACTACTACATATTCGTGGTGCCCGCGACTCTCACTCCCCGAAGAAAAAGAGAAAAATAATAGAAGAATAAAAATGAAAGGAAAGCTGGAGAAAGAGGGAAGAGAAAGAAAAAAAAAGTAATAATCTCGAGGGATCTTTTAAAATCCATCGAAGCAGACCGAACCCGCCGCCAGATTGTGCCACGTGTGTCTCGGGAGCCATCTAAATGTATCCCTTTTCCTTGTGTTTGCCCTCTCTCCCTTATTTCTCCATAGTTTCGGGTCACGTTCGAACATCTTTCTATCTTTCGTTTTCTCTCTTAGGCCTTACGTTGCTTTTGTTCTTCGGTATATATTCTCCACACTCAGTGCCGCTCTCTGTTTACGTCTGAGGAAGCAACGAAGCCGGTATGGAACGTGCACGTTATGTAGGTGTTTGGTTATGTGATGAAAGTTTGACATTTACGATGATACAGTGCATAATTCTGATATAATCGACAATATCGAAAATACTCATACTCGGAATTCGTACGGTGAAAATTTCGTTAATGTTTATCCTTTTATTAGACAAGTTTGTCCATATTCACTCTGTTGCTATACCAATCTACTGTCTTCCACAGTGGAAGGTGACGCGGAGGTGGAACTCCCACCACAATGCATCACGAACCTCCCCGTCGCTGCTCCCCACCAAAACTCGACAGATTTGTATTTGTAGGTTATCAATTCCAAATATTATCGACAATTTGTAATTTATTTTGATCAATTTCCCAATAACAGGTGAATTTAGGAATTCCTGTCGATTTAAATCCAATTCCATCTCGAATTTAGTAACAAATGACACACGAAATTGTTGAACGTGCTATTTCGGTAAAGAGATCTTCGTTATCGAATCGATTAAAGCACATCTGAAAAAAATATTAAACGAGAATTACCTGCATTTAAGTTTCCATTGAATTCGCTACTTTGGTTAATAGCCGCCATTACCAATGATCATTCTCAATGACAATTCTCATTCATAACGCATTATCGACTTTCACGGTAAAATTTTCTATTTAGATCGAATGTCATTGAAGAATGATTGCAGGTCGTATTTCACCAGCATCAAAGAAACGGTTTTTATAAAATTTCAAGTGATTTTATCAAATTTCAAATCGTTCCGAACATTTGGGCATGACAGTACATGCATCGTCGAGCAAGGAATGTATAGTTGCAAAGGTAATTTCCTTAGCCTCGGCCCAATTATTTTTGACACAACCGAAAAACTATTGATCTTCGTCATCGAATCGATTAAAGTACATCTTTGAAAAGTATTAAACGAAAATTGCCTGCATTTGAGTTTTCATTGAATTCGCTGCTTTAGTTAATAGCCGCCATTGCCAATGATCATTTCCAATGACAATTCACATTCATAGCGCATTATCAACCCTCTCGATAAAATTTTCTACATAAATCGAATGTCAGTGAAGTATAATTGGAGGTCGAATTTTGCGGGAATCAAAGAAAGGGTTCTGATTTTTTTAAATTTCAAATTGTTCGGACAATTTGGGTTTGACAGTACATACATCGATGGGCAAGGAATGTATAGTTGCTGCAACGGTAAATTCCTTAGCTTCAGACCAATTATTTTTTACGCAACCAAAAAATGATTGGTATCATAAATGCAATAAATTAGTAATGTCCGTGTGCATCTGATAATTTGTGGTTCATCAACTATTTCATTCCATACATTAATTAGTCCTAAAAGGCATGTGAACATTTATGGATTTTTTTACTTTACTGAGAAGATTAGTTGATTCAAGTGCCGTTATAGTTTCGCGACCTACTTCGTATACGTAACTATGAGAGAAGTTGCAATTTACTTCGGTTATTCATTCACAACTAAAATTCACAGTCATATCAACTAATTAGCCACTTCTCTGGTACACCACGTATCAGAGATACGTTTAAGAGTAGCCCGTTTGTCCACAATAAATATTTTTTTCCAGTTGTATTGACAATTCCACCCAAACAAAAGATATGCCATGAAATATCTCGAAATGCGATTTATTTCTGAAACCGTCTGACTCGTCATTTTGATTGGCTGTCGATGTCGTACTCGGAGTTTGTCCGTGTGCATACTTCGTACCGCACGTTTATAGATGACGAACTTAACCTAAAAATCAGCGCGCGAAGCGCGTACGCAGAATCTACTTGAATTTTAGGCTTGACGTTAAAAATAGTTACATCACTTATTTATAGATTGTAGAGGATTTAAAAATAGTTACATCACTTATGTATAGATTGTAGAGAACAAATAGTTGCTCTGACTAATGCAATTTAGACTTTCTCATTTGGTCCCCTTTATTATTTCAACGATCTTTTTGAAGCGTCTATTGGATGCGTATCGTATGTTGTGTGTTGGTCCTGCTAATTATTCTCTTCAACCCTATCCTGCTCATTTCTTTAACGCTATCAATATTTTCATACGGCGTCTACATTTTACGACGTCAGTTTTTATTTCCTTTCTAAAAGTCTCGCAATCCCGTTTTCCTGTCTCCATCTTCAACGTTACCGACTGCGATCATCGATCGCTGTCACCCGTATAGTACATGCACAATGCACGTAGATGGCGTGGTCTGTACCTTACAAGTTAGATGTTATCGACAGCGATGGGACGCGCGGTCGGCGCACTGTTTCGGCGGTCACCAAAGTCAAGCAGCAATGCTTGAGTCTACTACTTGGATGGGTCATCGCTTAGCCGTGCGGTGACTGGTGCATTGAATCGCCGAGCAGCAGGTCATTTATCTAAGACTTTGATGTTTGCATGGAGTTTACTCATGTCGATACCAAAGAGTTAGTAGTATACGACCGTCTGTACCAGTGCAGGTTTTCCGTAGTTTCCCACTGACCCTCGTGCGAATGCGATACAGGTGGGGTTCTAAGACGGTTGCGGACGCAATCGGGGGGGATAAGATGGGTGGAAATAACTAATAAAATGATGAAACATATAGCAGGACGGGCTCAGTTCCCAAGGCGTCTTCTTCCCTAATAGGAATTAAAAAAAAATAGATCTAAGCCTTGTGAAATAACTTTCGAGGCATTGACTTGGCACGTTCTTGGCAAACTAAATCGTGGGTTCTTAGCAAACTCGTCCGCGCATGCGTGTTATTATTTGCTAATCAAAGATAATAGTTCCATGCAATTTACGATTATATTTTATGTACACTTTCATCTTAATTTCCTCGTTGAATGAGTCACAGTGGGTTCGGAATTATTATTCACAATATCACAATGAAAAGCATAAGTTTTACATGCTAGACCCTGTAAGAAAATTCGCTCAAAGTCAGAATACTAGTTCAATTATTGGAGCGATAGATAACTTGACAAATCACACTTGCAATAGAGAGAGGGAGAAGAAGAGAGAGAGAGGTGGGTTTCGTTTTGGGGGTGAACCCCAGGGAGGCACGGGATTTCACGGGAGACTGGTCACGAATGGACCCGTCTCCCGCAGCTCTGTCGCTGACAGCCAGGAATTGGAATTGCATCGGTGTCGCTCGATAGCCAGCCAACCAGCCACCATCCGCAGAGGCAGCAGCAGAAGCAGTGTAGCCACGCAAGAGCTGTTATATGCTGCACCTCTGTCAGGCCGTTTCGCTGCTGCATCTCGCAAACTGGTTAATCTCTGATCTCTCTATTCCGACGTAGATCTATGAAATGATGTTCAGTTCGTTAGAACTGGCGCAACCCCGATCCTGTCTGAGGCTGCTTCATCGTTGAGTACGTAGTCGAGTCGGTTCGAAATTGGTCTTGACCATTTTTAAACATGGTATTCGTAGAGTATCACTGTCACGCAAAACGCACTTTACGCTTCTTCTTCTTTGACTCGAGAATCGCTTCTGGATCGATTTGTCGCTCAACTTGTTTGAAAATTGGATAAGCGATAACCCCTTAGCTAATGGGGGTAAGAAACGTGCGGTAAATCGACCTCGAAAGTGCGTTTCGTGTCACAGCGACATTCTATGAATACAATGCATCATGATGGTCAATGAGAATTCCGA
Organism: Oxytorus armatus; assembly: GCA_958009045.1. NCBI lineage: Eukaryota > Metazoa > Arthropoda > Insecta > Hymenoptera > Ichneumonidae > Oxytorus > Oxytorus armatus. The sequence continues at coordinate 32,944,776 of OY253745.1, read as the reverse complement.
AGCCATTCGATTCCCTACGTCGCTCCCAACTCACTGAAGAAGCATCCTCATCCCGTGTATATCTCGTCGTTTGTCTTACAAATAACTTACAATTGCGGGATGTGAGTACCCCACATGTCCGAATGAAAGAGGTGAGCTTTTCAGTGACCCAGTTTCAACGAAACACTTATCACCGATGTTATGGTCTGCCCATCGGCCTCAAAATACCTAGCAGATTCAATTGAATAGAAACACTACGATTTATATAAATGTTTCTGACGCCCTAAATTTTACGTTTTTTTTTTTCATTTAGAGAAAATCGTAAAGATCGGTTTAGACGAACGGTTTTTTTTTAGACTTTTATCATCGTTTCTCCCGTTTGACTTCATGCGATAAATATTCAATGCCTCGCAACCGAACGAAACGGTCAGGTACATCCGATTTGCGTTAACTTGGCATACCGATAGGCACTTGTCGACTATCAATTGACTCTCATTTCCTTTCTCCTCTCTCTTCGTTCTCTCTCCTTCTGTTCCTCGAGGTCTTTCCGCATGACAACTCGATGAGCACTGAACGAGGAGTGTTACACGGATGATCTGGCAGAGAAGATCGATATACCAGCTGCATGGAGAAGGTAGACCACTGCGACCGCTATCACCATCACGAAGTGGAGAAGGGGGGCGGGGGGAAGTGCCAAGGCAGCTTCCGTTGTCAGCCATGAAACTCATCTTATTACGCGCTCGAGCTGGTGGGTGGCTGGCCGCCCGTATATACACCGTCGTCGTCGTTCCCTCGTCGCACATCGACGACCATTGTCGTGAATAAAATCAGAATACCCATGCACATTACATGAGCATAAGAATCTCCTGTTCGTGTCGTAGTATCCAATGTTTTCACTCTCTCGTATATCCTCCTGCTCAATCGGACATTTAAATGAATTCTTAATTCAATAATCCTCCCACTCGCTCATTGCCCTGCAAAATATAAAACATTATTACTGCAGAAATAATTGCAACGTATTGTTGAAGAAAACATATTATTATTGGTACAGAAATAACGGAAAGCTATGAGCGAGCGATCGGTGCAGGGCTTCGGCGGTTTTCTATGTTAAGGCGACGGCTCACACCCTCCGACCGTTTTTACAGCGGGAATTATAGTTTAGCCTAATAGCCCAAGCGAAATTGTGGCAAAATGTCCTGTGTAAAAAAAATGAGTCTACCGTAAAGCGTCAATAGATCGATCAGAATTGTCTACCAAAAATGGGTCTATGTGGACGCTGCCAGATGTGCCGAAGACTTCAAATTGGTACTCAAAGTGTGCGGCTAGACGACGAAATGTCAACGCCATTAAAATTTTTCGAAATTTTATTATAAAAAGAACATTTATTTTTATATTACAGTTTCGAAAGTTACGAAATTTTTTTTAAATTTATTATAAGAATAACAATTTAATTTTGTGACAAAATGTCGCAATACTTTCATACCGTGGACTCTCGAGTTTGCTCAAAGTCCGGCGAATAGTCCACATAAAGTCAACGGCATGAGAGTTTTTTGAAATTGTATTATAGAAAAAAGGCCAAAAGGTATTATAGAATGGCCAATAATTTCGATGCATTTTGTCAGTAATATAGAGTTGGTAGAACCAGACCTTTTACATGGTTTTAAGCAATATTGGCCACGGTCAGTGCTGGAATGGGCGATCGCTGGCGAAGTTAAGGGGTGGGATACGTTGAAAGCGAAGGACGCTATACGATTGAAAAATTAAAAACAAAATAGTATACATATATTTTCCACAAAACGTTATCAGTAAATAAAATTATTAGAATATAAATTAATGTCTCAACTTTTTAATACCAGTAATGGTCTTCTTGGGGGATATTTTTAATTCTAATAATGGGACAAATTAGTCTTATAATAATTTTTGCAAAAGTGCTATGTCGTGGTCAAGGTGCCACAGCCGAACGGGGTTGCAATGAAAATCGGTAAAAAAAATCAATAGTGTCACGTCACATATGCTGAGGTTACAAGGAAATTGATGATCGTGAGGTCTATAAGTGTGTGGTTTTAGATCATTCAAGGATCATTCATTTAATAAGGACCGTATGGAAAGGAGTAACGAGAAAAGAAAAAGGCAGGTGAGCTTTGGGAGTCAGCCGCGTGTAGTTTCTCGCTCGTGCCGGCGATCACCGCGTTATTACCACAAAGGCAAACCGTTTTCTAGGACCATGGATATACTAATACTGAACGAATGGAGTTGGTGCGGAGGAGCGTGGCCCGTGTCACGAGAACGACAGGACGGAGTGAGCGCACCCTCGGAGCTGCTCTCCCGCATTAGGGCGAATGCATATTCTGCATACGTATACGTATAGAGGGTGACGAAAATTGCGCAGGTCTTTACTAGGGAACGAGCCAAAAATTGCCCAAAAAAATTTAAATAAAATTACGATAAACAGAGTGATTCAGAATACGTATCGAACATGGAATTTTTGATAAGCTTCCATCTTCACCAAACGCAAATACCCCAAAGTCCTCTGCCCCAAAATATACAATATATAACCCAAAATGCTTATCCCGCAAATCTATTGTATAAAACCCAAAAGCATATCCCCCAAATGCATAATATCCAAACGCATATCCCCCAAAAACATGTTGTGAAAACATATCTCACAAATGCGTATTCCGCAAAATGGATATGGGGCACCGATCGAGTAATTTATAAAATGAGAACGGGTTAAGAAAAAATCTAAATAAAATCACAGACGGTCTCTTTACTCTCTTTAGTATTAAAGACAATATAAAAAATCAGGAAATATCAAAATAGGTCGAAATCGACATCATAAAATTTGATGGTTTATTTCGTCTAGGCTTTTTTTCCCCGACACTTCATCCCAGATGGAGTAAAATACATCCTGTACTAATAGTGTACTTATTTCGAAGCTGCAATTTGTCACAAAAATTTCTCAGACTACATGCTTGAGATGTGAGAATGGTAGACAAATCAATACTTTGGTCCTAGAAAAAAGTGACGGAGTTGGTAAAGAATGCCGCATATAAGAAACAGGGTAGCATTTACTCTTGTTTTTTCTCGATTGAGAGAAACAGTTTATGGCTTCTTGGTAGTCCACTCACTGCGGGCCAGACTGCCAGATTGCTTGTAGAGCACCGAGATTCGGGCCATGGTTATATGCATTTGGGGGATATGCTTTTGGGTATTATGCATTTGGGGGATATGCATTTTGGGGAATGTGCATTTGGGGGATATGCATTTTGGGGAATATGCATTTCGGGGATAGGCATTTTGGGAAATATGCATTTGGGGGATATACATTTTGGAGAATATGCATTTGGGGAATATTCATTTTGGGGAGTATGCATTTGGGGAATCTACATTTGGGGAATATGCATTTGGGGGATATGCATTTTGGGGAGTATGCATTTTCGGGAATATGCCTTTGGGGGATATGCATTTTGGGGAATATGCATTTTGGAGTATTATGCATGTGGGGGATATGCATTTTGGGGAATATGCATTTGCGGAATATACATTTTCGGGAATATGCATTTGGGGGATATGCATTTTGGGGAATATGCATTTGGGGAAGATGCATTTGGGGAATATGCATTTTGGGGAATATGTAGTTTGGGGAATATACATTTGGGGGATATGCAATTTGGGGATATGCATTTTGGGGAATATGCATTTGGGAAATATGCATTTTGGGAAATATGCATTTGGGGGATATGCATTTTGGGGAGTATGCATTTGGGGATATACATATTTGGGAATATGCATTTGGGGAATATGCATTTTGGGGAATATGCCTTTGGGGGATATGCATTTTCGGGAATATGCCTTTGGGGGATATGCATTTTGGGGAATATGCTTTTAGGGAATATGCATTTTGGAGTATTATGCATGTGGGGGATATGCATTTTGGGGAATATGCATTTGCGGAATATACATTTTCGGGAATATGCATTTGGGGGATATGCATTTTGGGGAATATGCATTTGGGGAATATGCATTTTGGGGAATATGTAGTTTGGGGAATATACATTTGGGGGATATGCAATTTGGGGATATGCATTTTGGGGAATATGCATTTGGGAAATATGCATTTTGGGAAATATGCATTTCGGGGATAGGCATTTTGGGAAATATGCATTTGGGGGATATACATTTTGGAGAATATGCATTTGGGGAATATCCATTTTGGGGAGTATGCATTTGGGGAATATACATTTGGGGAATATGCATTTGGGGGATATGGATTTTGGGGAGTATGGATTTGGGGATATACATATTTGGGAATATGCATTTGGGGAATATGCATTTTGGGGAATATGCATTTGGGGAATATGCATTTTGGGAAATATGCATTTGGGGGATATGCATTTTGGGGAATATGCATTTGGGGGATATGCATTTTGGGGAGTATGCTTTTAGCTAATATGCATTTGGGGAATATGCTTTTGGGTGTTATGCATTTGGGGGATTTTCATGTTTGGGAATATGCATTTGGGGAATATGCATTTTGGGGAATATGCCTTTGGGGGATATGCATTTTGGGGAGTATGCATTTGCGGAATATACATTTTCGGGAATATGCATTTGGGGGATATGCATTTTGGGAAGTATACATTTGGGAAATATGCGTTTGGGGAATATGTTTCTGGGTATTATGCATTTGGGGAATATGCATTTTGGGGAATATGTATTTGGGGAATATGCATTTTGGGGAATATGTCGTTTGGGGAATATACATTTGGGGGATATTCTCTTTGGAGTATATGCTTTGAGGGATAGGACTTTGAGGTTTATGCGTTTGGTGAAGATGAAAGCTTACCGAATTTTCCGATTCTCAATGAGACACTCAGCATAACTACTGAGCTATTTTTATAAATTCAAAATAGTTTTTAAATCGGGGTCATTGGTATTTATGGTTGCATTGATAAATGACCGCGTCGGATCTGCGCGCGTTAAGAGTCGACGATGTGAGTCAATGACGAGGTATCTGTACCCATAAAAAAAAAATCGTTCTAGCATCGAGCGGCAATACGTCTTTTAGAATCGTCCCTCAAAAATGCGTCTATGGACACGCTTCTAGATGTGACATAGACGTTTACATTGGTACTCGAGCCTCCGAATAGTCCACGAAAAGCCAACGTGGTGACCCTCTCAAGGGCAGTCCTCGAGAGGATCACCCCACACGTTAGTAATCAACTTTCCTGCAAGTGAAGTTGATTACTAATTGTACTCATGCTTCTCTGATTTCTGTTTTCCCATACTTCGTCAAGATTCTCGAGAACGAAGCGTATAATTACGCGGGCTTACGCGTATGTTCACGCCCGACGTGTCAAATACGTACCACAGAGTCCGTCAGTAGAGCGAAATTTTCGTGATGAAGTCGGTACCATAGAAACCATTGAAGTCCGGGAAACATTTCAGGCAAATGTACTAAGCGTGCGTTACCCCAAGCTGCAAAGGATTTACTAGGAGTTTCGGCGTTGTGTGCCTCTAATTAGATAGGTACCATCCCGAAGAATTCACGAATATCATTCTCCAGCTAAAATTTTTACGAAATACATTTCGTCACATCTCAAAGTATCGTCGATGAATTATTCGCGATCTAAAGTTCATCATCTGCATGGCAAATTATCCAAATTTACCCGGAATTGTTTGGCGATATGTAATTTTGCTAATTTTGCATATACAACAATGAAGAAAAGTTTGTTAGTAAGTGGAGCCTAATGGTAAGTCTTTTGGACATTGATTTATGCAACAATTATTATATCCATGTTCATTTTACTTCATTTTCTATTTTACTTCCATTTTATTTTTGTTTGAATTCCGAAATTTTGTCACCTTTTGCCTCTAGATTGACGACCAACGAATTACTCGTTAAATTTTTCAATGATTATATTTTTTAAGTTTTTTAAATGTGCAGCCTAATGGTTAGTCTTTTGGACATTGAATTATGCGACAATTATAACCATGTTGATTTAATTTAATTTTTTTGTTAGTTCAATTTCGAAATTTTGTAACCCTTTGCCTCTACATTGACGACCAACAAATTACTCGCTAAATTTTTTAATGATTTTATTTAATAACTCAAGAATTATATCTTTTAAGTTTTTAAAGTGTGGAGCCTAATTGTAGGTCTTTTGGATATTAATTCATACAACAATTATTATATTATAACCATGTTCATTTTACTTCTTTTTATTTTTGTTTGAATTTTGAAATTTTGACGATGAACGAATAACTCGCTAAATTTTTAATTAATTTTATTTAATAACTCAGGAATTATATTTTTTAAGTTTTTTAAATGTGGAGCATAATTGTAAGTCTTTTGGATATTGATTTATGCGACAATTATTATAACCATTCTCATTTTGATATACATCATTTTATTTTTTTACTTTCATTTTATTGTTGTTTGAATTTCGAAATGTTCTAACCTTTTGCCTCTAGATTGACGACCAACGAATTACTCGCTAAATTTTTTAATAATTTTATTTAATAATTCAGACATTACCGAAAAATCGTGAAATCAATCCCGGAAATTCCAAAAGACTCCCCCTCTCGATGAATCCGCGAAAGCCCCGAAAAAGCCTACCACAAATCACCACGAACTCCTTGAAGTAGAGTTGAATCGAGACACCCGGCATATAGGCCACCCAATTCTAGTATACGGTGGCGGTAACGGGGGTGAGATATTTTTATTATTTACAGAGATATACGTATATAGGTATAATAGAAGGACAGAGAGGAGCATTGCGATGGGGTTACGAGAGAAAGAAAGTGGGAGGTTGAAGGGCGGAGATTAAGAGCTGCCGAGGAGATGAGTTTGTTAAAAAGGCAGAAGCGTGCCAGCAGAGCACGCTTCAGGAACATCAAAGCGACAAGACGAAATGAAATCCAACCGCTGCTGTTCGTCGCCCCGCTACGTCCATCCAACATTTCTCTCTTCCTATCGCCGTTCTATCTTTTCGACTTCTCTTCGCTCTCTTTTTCCGTACCTTCCTCATCCGCCGGCATTTCTCTCAGACTCCTCTCGTTGCTTCTCATCCCTCTTAGCCGGCGGTCTTTTCTCTATAACTATGTATGGTCCACCCCACCGGTCCACACTCGCACACACACATGCTTCTTCTCGATGTCTCCATTTACCATCTTTTTCTTTCCCGTTACCTTGGACCCTCTTTCTCATTCTCCTGTGCTTTTTCTTTTCTACGAAGAGAGGAGTATGAGAGTCCACAAGAGAGATGCGCCCGGATGCTCTTAGTCGCCCGCGCGCGCGCTCGGCATACTATGTTTTTCTCTCGCAATTTCGCAGTTTCTTTCTCTTCAGACCCTCCCGCACACTCGCTCGCTCCCTTGACTCGCCCCTTGCTCATCTCCGCTGCTCACTTCTTTTTTTTTTCCTCTTCTCCAATGTGTCTATACAGACATATGTATTTTACTGCGAGCACACTCGTACATGCTCGCCCGCTCGCTTGCTCTACCCCCGCAGAGCCAGAGAGGGCTACCTGGTCTCATTTTTCTTTGTATATGATTCTTTCGCTTTTTTTAAGGAGCCAACTGACGCTCTCCGAGCGAGGGAAGTTGAACAGAGGCCTGTGGGGCTCTTCAACAGATCCACGTAATTACGATTCGGCAACGTTTCCTTCTTTTTTTTCCCTCAACTCTTTTCCTCAATTGCAGCACCGGCATTTCCACGCGACTCTCGTGAATATATCGTTCTTGTTTCGTCTTTGTATATTACGAATGATAAATAAGGGTGCACCGCGATCTCCCGACCAAACACGACCACTTCCGTGAATATGTTTACAGGGTGTCCGGTTTTAATGTTTCCGATACTATCGGTGATGCAGAAAAAAAGTGCGGAATGAGCAGGTTGATGGGTTGATGGACCATGTATGGGCTACGTTTTATTGGTTCAAGCGGAGAGGGGGCAGAGATTTCAAGGTCACTTCAGGTTTTTTCCAATAGAACGAGGCAATAAAATAAACGCCGTACTTACTGGGAAGGGAGAAATGCATGGTTGATATTCTGGAAGGTGTCCTTGAGCTTTGATGCAAAATTTAAAGGATCCGTAAACGATCGATCGACTTTTTTCACTACACGCCTTTTAAGATCGTCAGGTACATATCGATCCCCTTCATACACTTCCCGTTTTAAATAACCTCATCAAAAGGCAATGACTAGTTACCAACGCGAGGCTCGATGGAAACGCACCTTTCGTGAAGTAGCGGTGGATGATGGTGGATCAAGCGTGACGACGATACAGACTACATTCACACAGTTCTGTGAGATTTTAAGGTCACTTCGGGGTTTTCCAATGAGGTAATAAAATGGACGCCGTATTTACTGGGAACAGGAGAATCCATGGTTGATATTTTGGAAGGTGTACTTGAGCTTTGATGCAAAAGTTTAGAGGATCCGTAAACGATCGTTCGACTTTTTCCACCTATCCTTCTTTTAAGATCGTGAGGTACATATCGATTCCCTTCATACACTTCCCGTTTCAAATAAACTCATCAAAAGAGAAATCGAATGATGTCCGAAATGGAAATGGGAATGGATAAATGTGGGAATTCAATCCGAAAGCCAAATCCAATGGCAACGAGGTTGGTGGTCTACAATACGACAGTAGGGAGTCGACGTTTACGTCGACCAATGACTGGTCACCAACGCGGGGCTCGATGGAAACGCGCCCTTCGTGAAGTGGCGGTGGATAATACGGGATCACGTGCGAGGGAACGTTTCAGATCTTTCACGCGATGCTGGAGTGAGACGACGACACAGACTACATTCGCACAGTTTGAGATACATACATATACATGTACGGCGACTGAAATGCACCATTTGCAACAAATCTCTACGGGCATTTGCCACGTACCGTGCACTCTACACCTCTAACGCCCAACGTCGTTCAGGTTGTGATCAAAACTCCCGCTCCCTCACAAGAGCATCCGAGCGACATCCTATGTACGTATAGTCCTCGAGAACCTTGCTCGCGAAGCAGCGTACGGCGACAGTCCTCAATCCCGTTGGCGACTCTCAACTCCAATCTCCCGTGACATTCTCGCAACTCTCCTCTCCGCCATCACCCAGTCGCGAAAGCAGAGGGACAGGCCTCACACGACGCTCCCATCCCTTTCTCAATGGTATCGTCACCTTCAGGCGTCTCTATAGCAACGCAACCATCTCTCTCTCTCTCTCTCTCTCTCTCTCTCTCTCTCTCTAACCCTCTCTGAACATACACGCTCGCACATTCATACACACACATACAGATTGTTGCGTGCATGGACAGTTTGAGATGAAACAAAAATCATCCGAAAGGTCAAAATTACATTGCGTATCAAAATTGTCGTCCAATTTTTTTTTACTCAACACATTCCTGATGATACACATTTTTTTTTATTTTCAATGTCAATGTATTCGAGATGTACCAAATCGTTGGAAAATCACCTTTATAAAAAACACAACACACATGTATATGTGTTTATTGTAGAAGAAGTATATAATCAGGTGCACTGTATATGCCCCCGAGCAGAAATTTGTTCCGGCTGGCCTGATATAGGATCAGGCCCCGTTCAGGAATCGATAAGGTTAGCCTGATCAGGCTAACCAGATCACAGTTGGTTTTGTTGTTTTGTCGGCTGTTTTTCAAACAGCCGACAAAAATATACGCTGGAAATACTAATAATGAAAGGAAATTATAATATAGTATTTATATTATTAATATTATTATTAATATCATTATTATCATTACTACATCGATTTTTCAATCGAAAACCTACACCACCTTAAAATTAAATCTACTACGAAGACAATTTTTAATATAATTCACCATCTTTATTTCTGGTGGTTGGACTACATATAAGATATTCCTAGAAGTAATTCACAAGTGCTCGATAGGGTAGTGGTTACAGCGTTAGTTCGGTAGGTAGACAGATATGTAGGTTTTAATAACACAACTCCCGATTGGAAAATTAATTTTAAACGACCGCAATTATCGTTTAAACAACAAAAACCGTCTAAAAATGACTGTTAGTACAGTAACATTTTTTTTCAATATTTTTTGGTCCAATTTGAGAATGGAGTCTAGTGAGAGAGGTTGCAGGTTCGAACCCCGGTGGACGCCGTTTTTTTTTTTTTTTTTTAAATATTATTATATGGCCCAGCTAATAACATACGATGGCCAATAACCTAATTCTCAGAAAATAAATAGATTTTATACATTTGAAGTTTGAAAACTGGAATTCAGTGCTAGATCAAGGCCGCATCACGGCCGGATTACGGCCGGATCAGGCCTGGATCCGCAACTCCGTTACATGCCGGATGTGGGCCTGATACGAATCCTGATCAGGGCCGTGCCAGGCTGATAGGGAAGCCTGACATGCGCCGGATTTAAGCCGGACCAAATTTCCGCTCGGGCCTGCATATATATATGAGACCGTACTCCGATAAATGATAAATTACTAACCGCACACGCTTTTGTTAATAAAAAGGAAGAAGCCGTTGTTATTGATGATTTGGGAAGATTCATTCATTCTGTTTCCTTTGGCGAGACTTGAGCAATAAAATAAAGAGCGATTATTTCCTAATAAACGTGTCTTCGAATTTATTCTGCTTTTCGCTTGAGAAAAGATTAACGAAGGGATATATTATCCCTACACTATTAATATACTTTATCACGTGAAGATTTCGATCATGTCCTTTGACTAATTCGGTGATTGGTATATTCGTTTCAAGAATTCAGTCTCCTGTTATTGTCATTGGCACCAGTTAAGGGGTAGGCCACTCTAAAGGCCAAAAAATAGGCTTTTTGGGGATTTTTTTTCAGAAAAACTACAAAATAAATCGAGATTGCAAAATAAAGTGTTTATCATACGTATCAGTGGCTGTATACAATAATTTTTCTGTAGCGATTATTTTCAAAATGGCGGCTGTGCAGCATTTTGCGGTGACGTCTCCGCTTTTGTTGACCGGAAACATAACTCAGACAATTTTCAACCGATTCACTTGAAATTTTGAATATATCTTTAAAAATATATTGTCTATGGAAGTGCGTAGGATTTTTTCGATATATTGATTTTTGGCCGAATGGCGCATTTCTAAATTGAAATGTAAAAAATTTGCTTAAAAAATCGTCAGAAAATTGTTAATAACAAATGAACTATGCAATATGAAACAAAATCCTACGCACTACTATAGACAATGTATTTTTAAAGACATATTCAAAATTTCAAGTGAATCGGTTGAAAATTGTCTGAGTTATGTTTCGGGCCAACAAAAACGGAGGCGTCATCGCAAAAACGCTGCACAGCTGCCATTTTGAAATTAATCGCCTCAAAAAAATTATTGTATATAGTCACTGATATGTATGATAAACATCCGATTTTGTAATCGATTTATTTCGTAGTTTTTCTGAAAAAAAAACCCAAAAAAGGCTATTTTTTCGGCCTCTAGAGTGCTCTAGCCCGTTAAAAGTTATTTGATTAATTGAATTATAGCGTTGAATGTTCGTCCGACATTTTGATCTTGATCATTAATCACGGACGAATCTGTATAGTTATTCTATCCCAATAGATGCAAGTCCTCGTCTCTTTGACCTCCGAGTCAAGAGTGTACAAGTCTTTGCATTACCACCGAGGAACTTATCGAACAAGTCATTGACCTCGTTCACCAAACGAAAAATTCTTCGCTTCATATACGAGGTCTGATCAAAAAGTATCGCGAATTTTGAATTTCCGCGGGCTGCGTATATTCGATTTTCGATTTTATTGTGGCGTTAGGTTGATCATCATGTCCCTCACTTATGCTGAAATAATCGGTCAGTTTGAATGTTTAGTTAATTGTTGACAGCTGTTTTGGTTAGACGTGTTTTGGCTTGTCTTCGATTTTTGCCTGTTCCAAAAAATGGATCAAAGAATCTGTATGAAATTTTATGTGAAAAACAAAATTAAGTGCGCGGACGCATTCCGAATGTTGACTGCGGCATATGGTGAAGCTACCTTGGACCAAAGCAACGTTTATCGGTGGTAAAAAATGTTCTCAGAGGGCCGAGAAGATGCGAACAACGAAATGCGTTCCAGACACCCAAGCACATCAACAATAGACGAAAACATTGATGAAGTGAAGAAAATAATATTGGTCAATTGTGGAATCACCGTTAGAGAAGTTGCTGAGGAACTAAACATATCGATTGGCTCGTGCTATTCGATTTTTACCAATGATTTGGGCATGAGACGGGTCGCCGCGAAATTCGTGCCAAAGTTGTTCAATTTCGAACAAAAACAGTGTCGCGTTAACATTGCTAAGGAGCTGTTGGACTCGGTCCGCGACGACCCAAATTTGCTGCAGAGGGTCATAACTGGTGACGAATCATGGGTTTATGGTTATGACGTGGAAACCAAAGCTCAATCATCGCAGTGGAAGCTGCTTTTTTGGAATAGGCAAAAATCGATGACAAGCCAAAACAGCTGTCAACAATTAACTAAACATTCAAAATGGCCGATTTTTTCAGCATAAGTGAGGGACATGAGTACCAGCCTAACGCTACAAAAAAATCGAAAATCGAATATACGTAGCCCGCGGAAATTCAAAATTCGCGATGCTTTTTGAACAGACCTCGTATTACCGAGTCGCTGACGGACGAATAAAATTTTTCGGACCGCTGAGATGTAACCGAAAATGAGGATAGATCATCGGAGCAATATACAGCGAAAAATAAAAAATTCTCCCTGATCCATAATACTCGTACTTTCGGATTCAAGCCCACCTATCAATCTGTTACAGTAGCTATCCACAGAAACGAATAAACAAAAAAAGCATTTGGCCATTTCCGTGACACGGCGTTGTCAACATCAATTTTTCCGCATATCCCAGCGTGATAGCTCCGGGCTTCCGGTCTCATTCGTATTCACTGTCGTCACGTGGCGGCGAAGAGTTCAGAGGATATGGGGGCCTCGCATTATAAATCCTTGGAAAAAGATATTCCTGTCAGGGGCAGAGAGAGAAAGGAGGAAGTATTCGTTGGACCTGAAGTCGCAAAGAAGGGCGAGAGGGTAGTATTCACGGGCGGGAGACTCGTGCGGGGTGTCGAAAAACACGGGCGCGATCATTTATCAACGGCTCGAACAAACACATCAATCGGTGCAATGGTCTCGCAAAGCGCTATGCTTGGAACCCTCCGGCGGGTGTACAGTCAACTCTGCAACGACGAAGAATTCGATTGTGGTGAAGTGGGAGACTCACCCTTTCGAGAACAAAATGCACGTCTTGATTGCGCTTCTCTGCGAAGAATTTCGAAAGGGAATTCCCGACGAATTCCCGGACTTGTATGAACCCTGATGAATCCGTGATTTCCCTTACTCCGGTGAGGCACACTCCGATGAAGTCCACCATTTTCCTCGCGTGTCCGATCACAACAGTTTTTCGAGAGTACTTCCACTTCGGAACTCAGATTCTCACAGGGACATCCTTCGATAAATTTTTAAGTAAGATAGTCTTTTGTTCTCCTTTCATGTACCACACTCTCGGTAACATGTATAAAAATGCTGATCGGCGTGTAATTAGGCAACGGTGAACGGCAGGGGGGCACGTGCTGACGATTCATCAAGGGGTGAGAAAACAGGAGAACCATAGTGCAGCGTAACCTAACCCCGGCTCTATTAGTTCCCGGGGGGTAGTGTGCACAGTAGTGCTTATTGTCGGTGCGACCCGCCTCTTCGCGCACTGGACCCACTCGCCCGTGTACCATTGATCCTTCACACGTGTTACCCCGTACGAGGACCATTTCGCCTACGCTCCAATCTCTTCTATATTACCATCTGCAACTATGCACGCGATTTCACATTAATCACTCCACAACTGCGTGAGGAATTACATATCGTACCCTCTGGACTAATAGTCCTCGAGAAAGGCAGTTTTCAGAAACCAGATGAAAAGTTTAAAACAAAATTACTCACAATACCCTTGAAACAGCGCCATGTAAAATCCATCGAGTAAAATATTTATCGGGAGCTTATCCCACAAAATGGTTTCAATTCTCCCGCATTTAGAGCTGCGACTCGTCAGAATTTTGTGAATTTACGAATTATTTAGAAAAACAATTTAATGACCTGATGTTGCATGTGATATATCTGGTGTGATGGGCGAACGGTGGGAAAAGGATGAATTAATTATGAGTTTTCGTTACTCATATGGATATTTAATTAATTTAATTTTAATGCGACAGACAGTACTCGTCTTCACGTTTCTGATGACGGATCGGAACTGAAAAGACGAGTTATCTTAAGGGGGGAAATAGGGTTAGGACAGCGTTTTCTCAATGATTTTCATGAATTTTTTTATAGTATAAAAAATGAATATAATTTATTGAAACTTTGAGAATATTTTATACGTATATTTACGTATATACTATAAAATTTTTATACAATTTAAGTATATACTATAAAATATTAGCGACCCCGTATTGCAGGTCACAATCAGACTCAGCATTTTGCGTACATTCTGGAAGTCGCAATTTTCTTCTGAAATCAAACGAGGTTGGAATTTACTTTTATTATATGTCTCTCTTCTATATGAACCGAAATGCTATAAAAAAAATAGAAAATTGAATTTTTCACAGGGGTCAAAACGAAAAAGCATGATTTTCTGCCGTTTTCTACAACTTTATTTGCAAAAAAAAATTATGTTAAATAATTATAATATTCTGATTTTAGGTTCATATAGAGCGCAATACTATGAAGAAAGTAACTGCCAATTTTCAAAATGATTGGTTAAAAACTTTTCGAACTAGCGTGTACGCAAGTTTAAAAAAAGTCGTTTTCAGAAAAACGCGTTTGAAAAAATAGTACCAAGAAAAACAAGCAATATGGGATCGCTAATATATTATAGTATATACTTAAATATATGTATAAACATTTTATAGTATATACTTAAATATATGTATAAAATATTCTCAAAGTTTCAATAAATTATATTCATTTTTTGTACTATAAAAAATTCATGAAAATCATTGAGAATATGCTGTCCTAACCCTATTTCCCCCCTTATAGCTTATAACAATAGAACGAGTCGGAATTTTCATTTAAAATTTTGGGAACATATTTTTCAATAGTTTTACTAACAATTTATGAAATTGAAAACAAATCGATTTTTTTAACCGTCTAACCCTATTTTCCCCCTTAAAGTGAAAAAGTGGAAACGGTCTGAATCTCGAATAAATTGACCGAAATGCAGCTCTGGCGTGCTTACGGTCCAACTTTCAGTAAGTTAATTTCCATTAATTTTTTTTCCAACTCAATTCATGGATGTTAACAAAAAAAATGTAAAGCCATGTATCGAGTTGAAAAAAATAGTTTCAAAAATGCATACCTAGAAAATTACTGATTTTAGCTATAATTCCTATGGACTCTTCCTCACGTCAATCTAACTGACGTTGCCGAAAAGAATACAGGATTATGAAAGACTGAAAACAAAATTGCAAGACCATGAATTGCGTCGAAAAAATGAAAAAAAATTCAAGAATGCATACATCGAAAACTACTGATCGTAGTTACAACTACTATAGGATCGTTTTCACGTCAATTTAACCAAAGCTTTTGAAAACAAAAATTAAGGATCTAAAAAAAGACGGAAAAAATATTGTACCCTTAATTTAATTGTCGTTCCATCGTCAGCCCACTCTATAAAATTCAGTATTTGAAAAAACACGTACAAACTTTGAGTAGAAAAACAATAACCATCAAATTTCCCCATGGGGAATTTTCAAACGAGCGACTATTATCAAGAAATTGATTTTGAAGAGATAAAAACTACCCCGACAGCTGCACTACCATTTTTATGGAAAAATTTGAACAGCTTCACGTGGGAAAGCATATTCACATATTTTTTTACGCAACCGATAGAATCGAAAAATAATAAACGAAAGTATATTCCTATAAATGGAAATAATAATAAAAAATTTTTTGTGGAGAACCAGAGGAGTTAAGGGAGGGGATAGGTTTAGCACTACGTTTTTTAAGTGATTTTAATGTTTTTTTCTCCCAAGAAAGGAATGTGTATAATTTATTGAAACTTTGAGAACACTTTATACATATATTCAAATAAATATCAATTTTTTTGTCGTATTTTTCGAGAAAATACTTCAAAAAATTTACCATTTATTTAACTATTATTTAAACATATGTTAAAATTACGATATTTATTTGAATATATGTATAAAATGTTCTCAAAGTTTCAATAAATTTAATACATTCCTTTCTTGCCAAAAAAATTCATGAAAATCACTAAAAGAAAAAACGTAGTCCTAAACCTATCTCCGCCCATAAAGGGCTGTAATTTGCTACAGCATCGCTTGTTATTGCGTACAGTGAGATGTGAAAATGCGAGATGAGCTGAAAATTTGGTGTCGTGAGGCTAGGTGAGAATTGTTCGAATGACGCCATGTACAGTATACACGGCGTAAGCAAATCCGCGTACACTGTAGTACGCGACACGAGGGGATAAACGCGGTAGAGCCCGGACGACACAGGTCGACCGATCTCGTTGCATATTTGTGGCTCTGCTATCCGCTCGTAAATAAAAGTCTCGGGCTAAAAACAAAAACACACATCGAAATAACGAACAAATGTACCCATCACTTCTGGTACATAAAGCTAGAGGCTCTGCGTACACGCGCTTATACAAATAAATCTCTGTGCGTGTATCGGTAGTTCACGTACATGCATGATTCTACCAATGTATTTGTCGATCTAGCCTCGTACCATACGGACGCTGAAGGTGCGCTGGTGATGTCCCGTGTATTGCTGCTGGTCCATGAAATCCCGCGCGAGCACACGCGAATGAGGATGCACACGGATCGACGACTTCACGTCGTTGGATCGCTGAAAAGAGTTTTACGTACGAGTATATCCACCCCCTCGTTCTCTAGTAACGTGTATCCCAGAAATATAGATGGAAGTTGGCTGGGAAAGAGAGAGAGAGAGATAGAGAGACGTCAATGAATAAAAAAAAACAAATAATAAAAAAACGAGTATAGAGAGAATGCGAAAATTGTGAGAATAACGCTTTCAGGACGAGATCGTTTCCTGCTATACCACGGATAGGACAGTTGTTAGTGTACCGTACAGCGATACCGCAACTATGGTTCAATCCGGGAAACGAGATCGAAACGACAACCCTTTCGGTCTGATGACCGGAATTGGCCGAGTACGTTTGTGAACATAGTTGTGAAAGTGGTTTACCAACATGTTTTACCGCAATTCCGTTGAATTCGGAGTTTCTTCGTCCCGCTTACTGGATCATGAACGAACAACCGGAACTTTACGACTTTGCCAAGTTTCAATCCTTCACTCGGTCTCAGCATATTTGCTTAGCGAACCGTGTGCTCCCTGTACGTCGGTGTTTCCAATGTGTCAGATATATCAGCTGCAGGATCATCATCATTGCGCGATGACGCAATGGACCCAGCCAATCGCGTTTGGCCGCAAAGTTTTGGTCGTTGGAACTCACCAAAATTCCGCCAACTACACGCGTTATATATTTTATTACCTTACATGTCGATCCACAGGCGATGGGTATACGGTCGGCGTTAAGCTACTGCAGTTTCCGTTTGACCTCTTCCCTGTGTAAATTCTATGCGATAGGTAGTGCGGGATATGAACCGTGGCTACGGACGACAATCAGAAGACTCTAAGAATCGAACGGAACTGGGGAAAATGGAGGAAAGGGACGTTGAAAGTGAGACAAAATGAAAGATACGATAGAAAGAAAAATTGGACACGAAGCTATTGGCAATAAGCGTCATAAGACGCTTATTAGGGTCAAGTTTTTGGCGTAAAATCACTGGGGTAAAATTAAGAACAATATATTGAAACAAAATGTTATTTTATTGAATATTTTCCGGCAAAAATGTAGAACGCAATTTTATGTAAAGTTACGCAAAGATAGGTAAAGAAACCTTTACGTAACGTGAAAAACGGTAGGGAAAGAAACCGTGGGAATCCATTTGTATCCCACTTTTATAAGTCTTGTACACGACGGTGGCAAGATCTTTATATTACATAGAGACATCTTTTGTTCAAATCTGCGAATTTTTTCGAGAAAAGTCGTTAGCATTTGTACAAGGTCATTGCCGAAATTGCTGCAAGATCCTCGTGATTATGCCTACTTTCTGATAAGGATGCAACTAAATCCTTCGCAAATTTCTGCTTCGATCATACTGTCTTTAATTAATAAATTGCATGCGCCGGTCCATTTAGATTTGACTAAATTAATTAATAAGAATTGAGAATTGATCAGCGTTACTATGTTGTATCACCAAACCTGAAAAGGGCGCTCTATTTAACTGGATTCGTAAGAAAAAAAAACTATTGGCAAATTGACGAAACTTTTTCATCCCAACAAGAAACGACAGAATTTACTTTGTCCTCGTTCTCAGATATACGTTCTCAAAATAATTAATAACTCCGCGAGCGTCCTATTCGTGAAATCCGTACAGCGGTAGCCAAGAAAATGGAAGATTTTAACATTCTATGAGATAAACACAAAGAAAATGGTGACACAACCCCCCCTCCCCCCGTCTATGCGCTGTACGACGATATACCGAGGGGTTGCAACCCCTCTTCGTCAGAGACGTCGAAGTAGAAGAAGAAATAGAAGAAACGGGCAATAGGAATAAGATGTCCTCGGCGCGTGGTATATGGAATGACGAAAGCAGCGAGAGGAGAATGGAGAACGACTAGAAGAGTGGACTGAGTAATATAATTCAGTAAGTTTATGACCGACCCCGCGGGAACGATGGTGGTTTGCATATAACCGAGGGTAAGTTTACCACTCGGGATAGCTCGCCGCAGTGGCGCGAGAACAGAGAATCGTATATAGAGAGCGAAGTACGAAGCGATGGTGAACGTATCTCTCAGCGACGGAAAAGACAGAGAACGCGGGTAAGAGAAAAAGAAAAGAGGGTCGGTTGGCCGTATTTCTTGTCTGGTGAGCTTTATGGCGGACCGCGTTCTGCGTTATGACCGCCGAATGGATTATCGTTTCTCCCTCTATCTTTTGCGCTTCTCCCTTATACGAGAAAGCCCGTTTTCGTTTTCCTGTAGAACGAACGACTCGTGTTCAATGAAAACACTGCGGCGTTTCCTCTCATTCTCTACAAAGTTGCAAGCGCTACCATTCTTGTATCGCATATACGATAAACGTGGAATAGGTGCAATCATTGCTTCCCGAGATTCTCATCCATTGTCGTCCATGCGGTGATAGTGGTAATATCATCATTCCATGTCGTCACGGGACCAGGCACATGCAAAGTTTCGACAACTACATGTCGACCAGTTTTTAATGTCTGCGTGTTTCATTGTGTTCCCCAGCGTAAAAAATGATGTTCTAACTAAGTTTAGAATTGACCTATAGAATCAATGACCTATTGTGGTCAATATCGTACAAGGTCGTCGAAATAAATGACATACTTATCGAGTAGGGTCAATTCATAGTTGACATAGTAAATGCTACTCAAATTGTTTGGGAAGTTATCCCTCTTGTTACCAAGCCCACATCAGGATTGCAAAGTGCGCGCAACATTGAACGCTGCGGTTTCCGGTCGTTGAATTGGCCGCGGGTGTCAGGTAGATTTTTCATCAAGATCGCCAGATCTGACATCATCCCATACTTTTTTATTGATCACTTGAATCAGGAAGTTTATGAAGCAGAACCAACAACACCTGATGACCTTAAACGGAGGATAACTCATGCATGTCACCGGATCTCGTATGTAACCTTGGAAAGAGTCAAACGATCGTCGAAGGCCGACCCAAACCTTTGCGATGAAGGTCAGGGACGCCGTTTTGGATATCGTACAATGGGTTCGGATGGTCGGTTCTCTTCGTCATCGAGAATTCGTTCAGGCGTTACAAGGTTATCGAAATAAATGACATACTGATCCAGTGAGGTCAATTCATAGTTGACATACTAAATGCCACTCAAATTGTTTGGGAAGTTATCCCTCTTGTTACCAAGCCCACATCAGGATTGCGAAGTTCGCGCAACATTGAACACTGCGGCTCCCGGTTGTTGAATTGGCCGCGGGTGTCAGGTAGATTTTTCATCGAGATCGCCAGATCGAACATCATCCCATACCTATTTATTGGTCACTTAAATCAGAAAGTTTATGAAGCAGAACCAACCACACCTGATGACCTTAAACGGAGGATAATTCATGCATGTCACCGGATCTCGTATGTAACCTTGGAAAGAGTCAAACGATCGTCGAAGGTCGACCCAAACCTTTGCGTTGAAGGTCAGGGACGCCGTTTTGGATATCGTACAATGGGTTCGGATGGTCGGTTCTCTTCGTCATCGAGAATTCGTTCAGGCGTTACAAGGTTATCGAAATAAATGACATACTGATCCAGTGAGGTCAATTCATAGTTGACATACTAAATGCCACTCAAATTGTTTGGGAAGTTCTTGTTACCAAGTCCACATCAGGATTTCAAAGTTCGCGCAACATTGAACGCTGCGGTTTCCGGTCGTTGAATTGGCCGCGGGTGTCAGGTAGGTTTTTCATCGAGATCGCCAGATCTGACATCATCCCATACCTTTTTATTGGTCACTTGAATCAGGAAATTTATGAAGCAGAACCAACCAAATCTGACGACCTTAAACCGGGGATAATTCATGCATGTCACCGGATCTCGTATGTAACCTTGGAAATAGTCAAACGATCGTTGAACGTCGACCCAAACCTTTGCGTTGAAGGTCAGGAACGCTGTTTTGGATATCCTACAATGGATTCGGATGGTCGGTCCTCTTCGTCATCGAGAATTCGTTCAGGCGTTACAATGGATCACGTGGTCTCATCTCGCGTCCTAGAAGGCGATGACTGGACTTAACTGTAGTGGTCAAGGTCACCAGAGCGAAAAGGAATGGGGTACGGCGTATCTTCGATACCTCGAACTCGAGATTTCATACACTTGCCGTATGTATTATAACACGTTTCGTCTCGTGAAAATTTGTTTCGCAATTCCGGTCTTCTGGCGACACACGATTAACGATGGATCACTCTGCACATTATACCTTCCAAATTCGTCGCTTACAACGTGATCAACGTTTGCTGAAGGTTATATTTGTCACCCACTCGTACTCATTTTATTTAACCTTCCTAAGTTTCGTGCACCTACTTGCATATACAGAAATATATACGTATATTATGATACTGTGTGGAATCAGCGAATTAGTGTTGATGCGTTGCGACGTGAAAGAGTGTCTTGAAGGGGTAAGTGGTATGGAGGAATTAGGTACAGAGAATGTTGAGAATGTTGTTCAAGGGCATAATCAATGGAGGTGTGAGACGACGAGTATTTGTGTTGTGAGAAATAAATACTCTCCGTGTATGAGTACGGTCGTGTTTAGGTTTTTAGGTTTCGGAAAAGTCATTGTTAGAGTGCGTGTGGTCCGTGTGACGGATTGTGAGGTCTCTCTCGACATTAAGGGGGGGGGGGGTTTAATTTTTTTTTTTGCATTTTTTAATATTTTTTCTGAATGAACAATATGTCGAGAATATTGTGTATAAATTTTAAGTCAATCGGAGTAAAACTAACGGAGTTACAGCGTTTCAAATGACCGGCCGTGATACCTGATTTTTATACCTGCTCGGTAGCCGCTCGGTACGTATAAAAAACTTTAAATCGATTTTCTCGAAAACGTCATTTTTGAAGTTTGTGAACATTAGAACTCAAAATCTACTGAACCGATCCTTTTGAAAATTCAAACATTACTTCTTCACATATATCAACAGGTAATCAGGAGGAGTTTTTTTTTCAATTTTTTCAATTTTTTAATAACAAATCAAGCGCGATTTTTTGAGCTAAAATTGCGTTTTTCACTTCCAAGTGCTACAAAAAATAGAAAAAAAAACTCTTCCTGATTACCTCGAGAAATACATCACCTTTAAAATGCATATCAATTTTTTTGTTTCAGATGATCCGGTAACGAGTTATAATGTTCACCGCAAAACCACTTTTTTTCAAGGCGCCTCTGGAGATTCAACGTCACCGGCTTATTTATCAATATTTTTCATTGAACATTTTTTCTGAGATACTTCAATAGTTGTACAATAATATGTAATTCTATTTAATAAAATTATATTACTCATGTCGCCGCAAAAAAATCATAAAAATATGCTTTTTTTTTCGCCTTTAAAACCCTCCTCCCCCCCCCCAAAGAGAGTCTTGAGAGAGAATGAGGGTATGCCGGGGTGAGAAACGTAGATTTAAGTCAGTTCTAATCCGCGTGCTGTAGAGTAAAGCCGAAGAGCAACTTAGCTCATTTTTCCCTATGTATTAGTTTGATTTCTTGGTTTAAATATATTAACTTTTTATCACGTTAATTTAAATTTCCTGTCCTCATGATTATGATCCTACAATTGTATAGGAGTCACCAGCGAATCGACAGCCTTCAGTAAATGTACACATTCACGTAAATTACATCTATACACACTGATTTCAACATGGGTGTCCATTCACCGGTAGCCTTTTTTAAGGCGTCCATTTACTGGTGCATTCACTTTATACACCGAAATATACGAATCATCTTCCGTACGTTCCGGGATCTGGTCTTCCATCAAGCATAAAGTTGGCCACCATCATTGGAGGCACCGACCCAGAATTGATTTGAATGTTCTTTTGAATGGCGTACCGCGCGTTTCCGTGAGGGTCTCGGTGTAACATTGATTTTCTCGTGCAATAAGATGAGGGAAAGCGAACGAGCGGGAACCCTCTCTGCATTACTAACCCGCCGTATTCTCCCATCGAAGACTTTAGCAAATCCTGCCAGGTAGACTACAAACATAAAAAAAAATTCCAATATCCGTGATATTGCGATTCTATCAGGAATGCCCCTCGTCTTCTGCCTTATCGATCAACCTTAAACGAAAAGCCTTCTCACATGTCAATTACAGAGTTTAGTCTGGCATTTGCAGTAATATTTGCAACCCATCATCGTTCAGTTTTCTGGCTTCTTCGCAGGCTTATCACCAACAAAATAGAAAATCAACATACTCTTCTTCTACGCAATATTGATTTTTGAACAAGAGTGCAAATGAAATTTGTACATTCTTTCTCATTGATTCTCCATCGTTTGCAAAGTATGCTCGAAGGGCAAGTACATTAGACAAATTTCTTCGATTTGTGGACGTGCCTCAGGATTCATTTTTGGGGTTTTCCAAAAATAATTACGTTAATTTGTTAACAAGATACATTTTTCAAAACATTTTAAATTCCAAAAAATCTGCATGAGTGTTTCGGGGCTTACTTCACCCTGACACTGTGTATGCATCGCAAACACCCTGTCATGAAGATAAAAAAAATGTTAACACAAATTAAAAATGTTCATTTCAAGCAACTACTGTGTAGAATTAGGTTTCCTTCTAGTGAAGGTAGTAGTCTGGTAACTTAAGTCGATTTTCATGTCTTTTTTGGAGGGCATTTTTTTGTAGGAAAATAAAAATGAATCGTTTTGGATATTTAGGATGTTTTTATTTATATATTAAAGATACAAAAAAAAATTTTCTTGAAAAAATTTAATAGTTTATTATTATTATTATTATTGAATGAAGTTGGCACCTCGAAAAAAAAGCGCGTGGGTGGCCCCGGTGATTTTGGCTCTTGATGTTATCAGAAATAAAAAATTCTTGATAATTCTTAATCTATAGACATGTCATTCTGGTCGGAACTACTGCAGTTAAGTTACATCGATAAATAACAAAATGGCGGACTTTGGAAAAAAAAGTTTTTTTTTTCCAAAGTCCGCCATTTTGTTATTTATCCATGAAATTTAACTTCACTTAAATTTAACTTGTTATTTATCCATGAAATTTAACTTCAGTAGTTCCGACCAGAATGACATGTCTATAGATTAAGAATTATCAAGGATTTTTAATTTCAGATAACATCAAGAGCTAAAATCACCGGGGCCACCCACGCGCTTTTTCTTCGAGGTGCCAACTTCGATCAATAATAATAATAATAATAAACTATTACATTTTTTCAAACAAATTTTTTTTTGTACCTTTAATATGTAAATAAAAACATCCTAAATATCCAAAACGATTCATTTTTATTTTCCTACAAAAAAATGCCCTCCAAAAAAGACATGAAAGTCGGCTTAAGTTACCAGACTACCACCTAAAATTCAATACAAATTGTTCTTCAATCATAGTCTGTTTATGTAGAAACATTTAGCCACATATCTGAAAATGTGCACTATTCAGAGCGACCACAGACATTTTTCGAAAAATAAAAACACCACATAAATTGAGTCGCTGTATGAATTGTTACGAAAATTATTGTGTATAACAGGGTTGTACAGTTCTACTTTTGTGCGAAACGGCAGCGGTGTAGCTCAGGTCAATCGCAAGTTATGGACGTAACAATTTTACAGAGCCAATACGCTCATACATACACATGCACACGCGCGCATGCATCCAAGCATTTTTTTTTTAATGTGCCTTACCGAAATGTTTATCCTAAATATTTCTGCATACCCATTATTTAAACATTCTATTACTGGATTTGTTAAATCGGCAATGTATTCATTATTTCATGTTGATGTTAAAAAATATGGAAAAAAATAACATTCCAAAGAAAAAATAGAAATATTTCTAGCCAAAAAGTCGAAAATTCGGTGAAATTCAGACCCCAGCTCCGCAGTAAATTATTCAATGAAACGGAGGTTCTTTTTTATCCTTTGTTTCCGTTACCACTAAATATTTCAGTGAATACTTAAAAAAAGAAATGCTTTGAAACACGTAGGAGTTTCTAGCGATAATCACATAAAAACAATGTCAACATATCATCGAAAACATTGAACAGGGGTAGATGTTCATAAGTCACTATAGCCCTGCCCTTACGTTTCTGACATCAGATGAATCTTGAGGTAAGGGCTCACATACCGCTGCGCGCGCTGAAAATCGAGTAAATTTGAAAAATAAATATAAAGGTTATATGGTGAAAACAAAATTAAATTGTTGATTTCACATTTTTTATTAACTTTTGAACTATAAGATAAAAAATTTGTTCATAAAAAAAAAATATTAACCTTAGTTTTTACGGGTTTTTACCGGCGAAAACCATGGCGCGTCCTTGTCGACATCATAACTTCACCAAAAATTATGCAATCTGCAAAAATAAAAAAGCATCTAGTAAAATAATGTAATAGTAATAGTCTGACGGCGAGATTTTTTTTTTCAAAAAACTTACAGTATTTAAAACTTTAGTATGCAATTTAAAAAAAGAAAATTAGTGTTCAATAATTTATGAAAAAATTATCCAACCAAAAAATTAAAAAAACCCTCGTCAGTAAAGAAAGTTAAAAAATATTAGAAATCGACAGAGTTATCGTGCTGACACTGTCTACAAACATATTTTCGAGAAAAACGCGTTTAACGTTTCTGGTAGGTACAACGTGAACTTACGGGTCCGGTCACATTTATTGCTATAACTTTTTTAACGGAGTGAAATTTTCTTAAAAGATTTTGTTGGAAAAATTCTTAAAAGTATAAAGAACAAAAATCTGTAAAAAAATCGATTTTTTTAAATAATTTCAGGGGTATATGAGTCCTTAAGAATTAAATGAAGACTTAAGTTCGTGACTATGATTACCGAACGTTTTAGAAAATCTCAAGCACGCGTTGCTTCAGCAAATATAACATTCGATCTTATATTAAGTTGCATTTATCGAAATGTCGTTAGTGTATTTATGTATCGACAGGACCACTTGTTCGACGAGCGATATTTCACATAAGCATACGAGGTCTATTCAAAAAGTATCGCGAATTTTGAATTTCCGCGGGCTACGTATATTCGATTTTCGATGTTTTTGTGGCGTTAGGTTGGTACTCAAGTCCCTCACTTATGCTGAGAAAATCGGCCATTTTGAATGTTTAGTTAATTGTTGACAGTTGTTTTGGTTAGACGTGTTTTGGCTTGTCTTCGATTTTTGCCTATTCCAAAAAATGGATCAAAGAATCTGTATCAAATTTTGTGTGAAAAACTAAATTAAGTGCGCGGACGCATTCCGAATGTTGACTGTAGCATATGGTGAAGCTACATTGAACCCAAGCAACGTTTATCGGTGGTACAAGATGTTCTCAGAGGGCCGAGAAGATGCGAACAACGAAATGCGTTCCGGACGCCCAAGCACATCAACAACAGATGAAAAGATTGATGAAGCGAAGAAAATAATATTGGCCAATCGTCGAATCACCGTTAGAAAAGTTGCTGAGAAATTAAACATATCGATTGGGTCGTGCTATTCGATATTTACCAATGAATTGGGTATGAGACGGGTCGCCGCGAAATCCGTGCAAAAATTGCTCGATTTCGAACAAAAACAGTATCGCGTTAACATTGCTAAGGAGCTGTTGGACTCGGTCCGTGACGACCCAAATTTGCTCCAGAGGGTCATAACTGGTGACGAATCATGGGTTTATGGTTATGACGTAGAAACCAAAGCTCAATCATCGCAATGGAAGCTGCTTTTTTGGAATAGGCAAAAATCGAAGACGAGCCAAAACACATCCAACCAAAACAGCTGTCAACAACTAACTGAACATTCAAGATGGCCGATTTTTTCAGCATAAGTGAGGGACATGAGTACCAACCTAACGCCACAAAAAAATCAAAAATCGAATGTACGTAGCCCGCGGAAATTCAAAATTCGCGATACTTTTTGAACAGACCTCGTATATAGAGTTCTCTTCGTTGACGTCATGATCACGCAGCTTCCACGGCATACACATGGGGATAGAGAGGGCGGGGGCGGAAAAGCGCAACGAGTGACCTTCCTGTTATGCGGAGGGGACGTTTTCAGATCATTACGAAATGCAAATCGCGAGCGACGAGGGATCGATGAGTTTGCCGAAGTCCCACGTCCCCACACAACCAAAGCAAACCAAACGACGTGCGTAACGCCGTTTAACCAGTTAGAAATACTGTATGTACTTGGTGACTGGCAAGTACACTAATACGGTACTATATATATAATACCGGCATGACGTTGACGGGGTGCGAGAATCGGTTGCCACCCAGCGACACGCGCCTCGTTACTCGTCGATCGTTTTCCTCGTTTTTTTTATAAATCTCTCTCTCTCTCTCCATTTCACCCCTTCACTTCCCACATGCTTACACCCCCGTCGAATTTTAATCACAAACCTTGACAGGAACGATTTTTTCGCACCCCCCGTCTCTTCGTATAGGAGTAATTGTACCTCGTTGCCCCGCACCCCCTGTCTCAACCCCTATACAGGAAACGGACCGAAGAAGCTAATATATAGATTGAAATAAATGCAGAAGCTTTTTAATTCTGCTCGTACGGGGTGTGTCGCGCAGCGAACCGCAGCAGTAGATGTGGAACTCAAGACGTTGGAATTTATGTTTGCTTCAATGGCTTTTAAGCAATTTACAAAAGTTAAGAAATTATGCAAATTGGAACTTGCACATTGCTTCCACATCATTTTTGCCCATTCACAAATTTTCCTCTTTCAGGAAAAGGCTCTTTCCATTTTAGCTTCCTCATAGAGGAAGCTTTGTATATGCCAAAAAGTGATGAAGCAATATGTATATTTCAATTTGCATAATTTTTGACAGTGTCGGGTTCGCTTGATTCATAATGCATTTTCAATTCTTGCCGTACGCTGTGTTTGGCGCAGCGAACCGCAGCAGTAGTTGTGGAAATCACGGCGAGCAAACTTCTGTTTGCGTCAGTGCTTCTTAAGCAATTTACAAAAGTTGAAAAATTATGCAAATTCAAACTTGCACATTGCTTTCTCGTTATTTTTGCCCATTCACAAATTGTTTCCCTTTGAGAAAGAGGCTCTTTGCATTTTGACTTCCTCATACAGGTAACTTTGTATGTGCCCAAAAATGATGAGGAAGCAATATGCAAATTTCAATTTACATAATTTTTGACAGTGTTAGGTTTGCTTGACTTATAGTGGATTTATAAAAAAAAAAAAAATTAAAATACCGTAAATATAGAATGCTTTTGTCAATTTCATCTAAATTCATTACCAAATATCCTTGTACGGTACTTAATTGATCAAGCAAGGCGTCCCTGAATCTATTATTATCTCAAGTACCGGCTTTACAGTTTTTAATTTACCATAATCAAACATTCAACTTCTTATATAATATTAAAAAAATAAATTAAAATGTAATAATTTCTTGACCCGATCGTCGATCCGTGCCAAATGTAATACCAATCAACATTTTTCGAAAATGGAAAATTTTATACAAAAACTAAATTCCTAAAGTGATTATTATCGCAAGTACCGCCTTTACAATTGTAAATTTAATCAAACATACAACTTCTTATGAAATATAAAAAGAATAAACAAAAATGTAATAATTTTTTGACCCTATCACCGATACATGCCAAATGTAATATCAATTAACATTTTTCGAAAATGAAAATTTTTATAAAAACTGAATCCCTAAAACGATTGGTGCCAGAATCGACACCAACTATCCGTGTCTCCGAACCGTTTTATGTCGAAAGTTTTCATTCGATAGCTGAAAACTTACGAAAGTTAGTGCACGCATTTTTCGAAATATTCAAACTGACGTAAAACCTTCAAGTGATTCCAACTAAAACTCCAGCAAACAAGTGGAGTTTCGATACCCCAATTCTGTTTAAAGTTTGTAAGAAATCCGTCACGTCTATTTCGAAATATACCCAGTTAAATTTTTTTAGCCAATCACATCCATATACATTCGGAAACTTTTGTCTAGATATGATATCCCGATGTTTTGGCACATTTTAAACACACTGACATTAAGGTAGTAGTCTGGTAACTTAAGCCGATTTTCATCTCTATTTTGGAGGGCGTTTTTTTGTAGGGAAATAAAAATGAATCGTTTTGGATATTTAGGATGTTTTTTATTTACATATTAAAGATACAAAATAAAATTTGTTTGAAAAAATTTAATAGTTTATTATTATTATTATTATTGATCGAAGTTGGCACCTCGAAAAAAAGCGCGTGGGTGGCCCCGGTGATTTTGGCTCTTGATGTTATCTGAAATCAAAAAATGTGATAATTGTTAATCTATAGACGTGTCATTCTGGTCGGAACCACTGAAGTTAAATTTCGTGGATAAATAACAAAATGGCGGACTTTGAAAAAAAACTTTCCGACCAGAATGACATGTCTATAGATTAAGAATTATCAAGAATTTTTTATTTCAGATAACATCAAGAGCCAAAATTACCGGGGCCACCCACGCGCTTTTTTTTCGAGGTGCCAACTTCGATCAATAATAATAATAATAATAACCTATTAAATTTTTTCAAACTAATTTTTTTTGTATCATATGTAAATAAAAACATCCTAAATATCCAAAACGATTCATTTTTATTTTCCTACAAAAAAAACGCCCTCCAAAAAAGACATGAAAATCGGCTTAAGTTACCAGACTACTAACTTAAGGGCTCACATACCGCTGCGCGCGCTGAAAACCGAGTAAATTTGAACAATTATCATAGAGGTTATATGGTGAAATTAAATCGAATTGTTGATTTCACATTTTTTATTAACGTTTCAACTATAAGAAAAAAAATTGAAACATCCTTTTAAAAATATTAACATTATTTTTTTCGGGTATAAATGGACTACTGATGAAAACCATGGTGCCTCCTGTCGATATCATAACTTCACGAAAAATTATCCAATCTGCAAAAAAAAAGAATCTAGTAAAATAACGTAGTAGTAACAGTGTGACGAAGGGGGTTTTTTTTTCAAAAATAAAGAAATTACACTATTTCAAACTTTAGTATGCAATTTAAAAAAAATAGAGTATAATAATTTATAAAAAATTGTCCAACCAAAGAATTAAAAAATCCGCTCGTCATACTATAGAGAAAATAATTATCAAGATTTATAAAAGAAAAAGTTAACCCTAGAACTCACTGGTAGGGTCCAATAGTACCCCACTGTTATTTTGCACCGATTGTGCAGCAATTGATTGAAGTGGTACATAGTACCACTAAGTACTATGCCCCCTATACTCCCTTTATGTTATTAAGTTTATTTAATTTTTTGTACCAGTTTATAATAAAAGAAACTCTTAAAACACCATTTTTGGTTTTCGGACTTCCGTCATGTTCAATTGCCCAAATAAATGTACTTTTTTAACCGAACAAAGCGACATCAATTTTTTTTCAATAGTCCGATGTCGATTGAACGATTGAAAAGTTACAAATTTTTATTAAAAAAATGAGCTTTTTGCTGATTTTTCCGGTTTTTTGTCTTTGAATGGGGTTTTTTATAAACTAAATGCAAATAAAATCGAATTTATTGTACACCATTCTCTTCCTTATTAGAAAACGAAGAAATCGATGTATATTTAAAGTCGGTTTATCAACATAGGATCGGTTTTATGATCAAGAAAAGCGAGGGGTACGTTCGGACCCCACTAGTTAGTTAGAAAGTAGAAAAATTAACCAGTGAGTTGTAGGGTTAAAAAATATACAAAATTGACTGAGTTATCGTTGCCACTGTCTAAACTCATAGTTTCAAGAAAAACGTGTTTAAAGTTTCTGGTAGGTAGTCGTCCCAACACCGATGGCCGGTCACATTTATTGCTATAACTTTGTAACGGAGTAGAATTTTCTTAAAAGTTTATTTTTGAAAAATTCTTAAAAGTATAAAGAATACAAATTTGTAAAAGAAAAATGATCTTTTGAAAATTTCAGGGGTACGTGAGCCGTTAAT
The DNA here is from genome assembly GCA_958009045.1 of Oxytorus armatus. Taxonomy (NCBI): domain Eukaryota; kingdom Metazoa; phylum Arthropoda; class Insecta; order Hymenoptera; family Ichneumonidae; genus Oxytorus; species Oxytorus armatus. The sequence goes on along the minus strand of OY253745.1, from coordinate 32,914,007 downwards.
GGTTGAGAGACCAAGAAGGAAAAGGAGGAGCATAATATCTCGATGAGATTCGCCGTTTTTTTTTTTTCCTTCGCTCCCTAAAAATCTCACGAAATAAAGTCATCATTCGCGTCAGCGGCACGTCGAGGATGAGCGTTAGTCGGCAGTAGCCTAGCAAGCTCATTCGCGAGAAATCACCGCGTCAAATCGGCCGTCGTATAATTGGCCCCGAGGCACACGCGATGCTGCGACACGTGCCGTCGACTATGTTCCACTGTTGATGCTGACGAGGTCTCCGGGACGTACGGCCGTTCATCCAGACATACAGTAAGACCTGCCCGTATATTATTGCGTTGAATAGATGGAATATCATAACTTTAATTCTCGATATCGAATCGAATTACATCGCGGGCGATTGTTGGTACGCGAGAGAGCCAAACTGAACAGCCCACCAGCATATAAAAAGGCTCGTTCACTCCCTACAGCACACTCTCCTACATTATACCCGTACTTTGTTGTACGATCCACGCTATATGGATTGCGAATATCCGCGTGCCGGATTCGACAAGGGTGAGTTAAAGAAGGGGTGACCAACGGAGTGAAAAAAATATATATATATGTGAACGAGTAAAAGAAAGATGGAGATATGGATGAAATCATTCGTCGACCGAGAATACTCTGGGCCATGGTGAAAATTGGTAAATGCGAGTTATTGACGGTCGACCGATTTTTAAGAATAATTACTATCCGTACAGAATAATCAAGAATAATGGGTTGGGGTTAGATCAGTTTTACGTTCGTTGTAAACGAATTACAGATTTTCTACCGCATCATTTTTTTTTTTCAAAGCATTCTGCAAAGTTTATGATTGTAAATTTTGTGGAATTGACTCTACGCACTTCCCTCGTGCGGATGAAATTTCTCTTTGATAAAATAAAAAAAAAGTGATTCTAATGCCGGAGTGATAGAAATTGTCCCGAATATTTAGAAAATCACATGAAGACGAAATGTCCAGATGGATATCGGTGTGTGTGTCTGTATGTGCGTATTATGTGCCATGCGAAAAATTCAAACCCCTGTAAGTAGCGATAGGATTGGCCATTGAAGTTGAAACTTGACACACATCTAAACACGCCATTGTTGGCTATCCATTTTTTTGAAATTGATGCATTCGTGAAGATTTTAGGAAAATTTGATAAAGGTTACAACTGTTTGTTTGTTTTCTTACTCGAACCAATTTTCAGCTATCAAGATAATTCATAAATAAGGAATCAGTAATGTAATATTTCCTATTCAATGCGACAAAAATCGATTATGTCGTTGAATGCGTTGCAAGAATATCGATAAAGAGGTGTACATTTTATGATATTTTGAATGTTTGAAAATAAATTCCTGCTATTTTGTCAATTGCGGTAACCATCCGAAAAGTTGATTTCATCGAACTCAAATTCCGAAGAAAATAAGATGCAAGTAAAGTCTTCTAGTCTAAACGAGGATTTTTTGTCTTGGTTTAAAAATGAAATTATAGGTACTATTACATATTTCAACATCGATGTTTTTCCACTTATTTATTGATACTTGCAGGTGCCCTGCAAATTTTTTCGAGTACAATAAAAATAAATTAAGGATGCTAAGGGGTTTCAAGTCGCGATGATTCCATGGCGAAAAACCAAAAATATTATTGATCAGTATAAGTATGGCTATCGCATGAACCTCTAAAATGTTGGAGAAAATAAAAATTCACAAAATGATGACCTTCTAAACAATTTGTACGGATTTTCAAATTTTTTTTAAATCTTTGAACCACCATAAAAAACGTTTAATATTTTGTTGTTCGAAGGTTTGGAGGTTCATGTGATAGCCATGCTATTTCTGATCAATAATCTTTTTGTTTTTTTTTGTTTCAGATGAGTAGAACGTCTGGAATCATGGTCGCAGTCGCCATGGAATCATGGCGACTTGAAGCCGCGCAGGACCCTTAGTTTATTTTTATTGTACTCGAAAAAATTTGCAGAGTACCTGCAATATCAATATATACGTGAAAAAAAGTCCGATATTGAATTATTTAAGGTAGTAGTCTGGTAACTTAAGCCGATTTTCATGTCTATTTTGGAGGGCGTTTTATTGTAGGAAAATAAAAATGAATCCTTTTGGATATTTAGGGTGTTTTTATTTACATATTAAAGAGACAAAAAAAAATTTTTTGAAAAAATGTAATTGTTTATTATTATTATTATTGATCGAAGTTGGCACCTCGAAAAAAAGCGCGTTGGTGGCCCCGGTGATTTTGGCTCTTGATGATATCTGAAATAAAAAATTCTTGATAATTCTTAATCTATAGACATGTCATTCTGGTCGGAACTACTGAAGTTAAATTTCATGGATAAATAACAGAATGGCGAACTTTGGAAAAAAAGTTTTTTTTCAAAGTCCACCATTTTTTATTTCAGATAACATCAAGAGCCAAAATCACGGGGGCCACCCACGCGCTTTTTTTTCTAGGTGCCAACTTCGATCAATAATAATAATAAACTATTAAATTTTTTCAAAAAATTTTTTTGTTGTATCTTTAATATGTAAATAAAAACATCCTAAATATCCAAAACTATTCATTTTTATTTTCCTACAAAAAAACGCCCTCCAAAAAAGACATGAAAATCGGCTTAAGTTACCAGACTACTACCTTAATAGTACCTATGAATTATTTCTTTTTAAACCTCGAAAAAAAATTCATGTTTAGACTAGAAGACTGTCTTAAACTTGCACGTTGCTGCCACCCATTTTTATCGTGCTTTTTCCCATCAAGAAAGTAAATATGTACAATTTGTTATTTATTTGCCATAGCTCGACGGGAGATAATTTTTTAAACGAATTTTCAATGGCATCGTTTAGAAAGCCTTTGCCCAGAAGTCGATCATTTGGTAGTTACCGCTTGCGATAAAACAGCCAGTCACTCTTCTCATTTTGTCCCACATTCTGGAGACCGCTGGCTCCACATGAGTTGGCTCGTTGAGCGACCAGGGGGTATAATACGTCTTGTACTACTGATCGTCCGTCAATCCATCCGGAGCTGTTGCTATATCTCTGTCTCGCATAATACACGTTTTTGTAGCGCCCTCTTGATGCGGCACGAGCGGTCACGTGCTGCCACATCCGAGGAAGCCTTCGACGCGTTACTCCACCCCGGTCGATTGTGCACCAGCACCAGGCAACGCGACGGTCGGTCGCGTCACTGAGCCAACCACTTTAAACGCCTCTGAGATGAATGAGATGTTATATATAAGTACGGTAGTGACTATAGCGAGCGAAACCGAGCTACTGAGTTCTGAGATACTCCATTAGAACCTGGCAACCTGGACAGGGGTCCCATAGGGTTCCCTTCATCACCTCCGTATAGAGAATTTGCTCGGTTTCACTTTCATCGCTTTCATCTCTCATACGGTCGCTCTTTCGCTTTAATAAAAACCTACTTAGTTTCCAGTAACTGTGCGACGATTCCTCGTTGTAACGATCTGTCTAGGAGCTGATCCTGATGTATCCACGTACGAGAACGAGCGGTGAAGTGACCCTCGAACGATGAAGGAGAATTCGTTTGCCACGATTCCAACGGCAGAGCGGAGAATGTGGATCAAAGAATTTTATCTAATGAATTCAAGAGTTCGAGGTGCCGGAGAACTCTCCTCGTTATTACGGACAGCAAAAATGAACATCAAAGATATTCATTTTACGTGCGGGTCTATGGGTACGAGGAACGCCCCCAATGTTTCATCACGAAAATGCTTGCGACCCTCTCATTTTGCTCCAGTATTTACAATGACACTTTAACTCACAGAGAGTGTGAAATGGAGTGACAGACACAATGGGGAAACTCGTCGACCAAGATACCGAAACGTACGGGAAAGTCTTCGGATGAAACGTCTTGTCGCAAAACGATGTCCTGCCGTTGTATCATTACATGTCCTGGTGCACTCTTTTCGTTATCCTCCGACGCGATATAAACCATATCATACGTATAACCTACGCTACGTTAATTGCAACCGCCCGATTCGATGTTGTTCATTATACAGGTTGGAGTTGCACGGTAAGCAGAGGGGAACAACGGTGGATGGTTGCAAGGGACGCTGATGACCGGGATGGGGTGGTAGTTCATTGGCCCCCAGACCGGCAGCAGTAGTATGAGACCGGACCTACTGGGTTGAACTTTAATATTACAAAAAGCTGTAATCTGACGAGCGTGATAGCCGGAGCGTTAACTGGTACCCAATTTATAAAAATAACGATGAAATTACTGTTGCGTAAAGCGTGTATATGGCTGTATACCCGTTGCCACGGGCACAACGTTCTCTCTTTGGCCATTATACTCTATCTATCTACATATATGTGCACTGTCACGATGACGGTTGAAGGGATGGAAGCACGAAGAATGAAATATAGAGATATGTACTGGAGAACGAGGACGGTCAGGCAGAGAGTACAGAGGCCCATCGTACAGAGTGTGTCGTGGAATGAGAAACTCTCTCGCTCTCGCCATCTCTACGTGAGAGAAGGGTAAAATCGGCGATGTGGTTGTACGTGACGTACGTTTTGTCCATCATCAGCTACCGGACCGTCGCGGCCAGTTGATGTTTTAGTCTCTCTGTCCCTTTCACTCTAACTCTCATTTCGTTTTGTCTCTCTCGCTTATGCTGCTCGTTCAGGCTCGTGTTTCACGTTCGAAAAAATATGCTCACTGGCACGTGAGCCAATCGGTGAGCGGGAGAGGGTTTTTTGTGCAACAGGGGGCAGGGTGTAATAACGAAATCTCGGATCCGATTAATTAAAAAAAAGGTATCGGACGATACACGGAACGGCAAATAGCAGTTACCAACAGTCGGTACCAGCACGGGCTCGCGTATATTATACTCCAGCGAGCATATTAAAAAAATAAAAAAGCATGTTCCATGGTACGATATTCCGGAGCATTCATTTCCTAATGGGAACATGGAGATCCCGCTCAGGATCCAGTACACAGGCATCGTGCCCTGTCAGACAATAAATAAAAATAAATTTTCGTCCGCTCGCTTTCTGCGTAATGAAAACTAATGTACATCTTCAACTATCCATTTTCATCGAATCCCGTGATTTCTCACGCATAAGAGATTCATGTCCGCAGAAACTATCGTCATGGAGGCTACGTTCACGGAGTTTTCTAATCGGTACGAGGTTTTTTTTCGAGGATTAAAAAAACATGTTCATACGTACTATTAAATGTTGCAAAATCGGTCTTTTTTCCACTTATCTATCGATACTTGCAGGTACTCTGCAATTTTTTTATGTCGTTGAAGTTACGAACGTTCTTGCAAAAAATAAATAAATTTTTTTAATTGACGGCACTTACTCGTCGTACGTGCGGGAGTATATATTTGTACAAAAAACACACGATTTAGCCTGCTAATAGGCTTGAACGCCGATAAAATGAGACTCTGAGTCGGTTTTGTTGAAAAAAAAATCCTTTCGTCCCATTCGAAGGTCGTGTCCTCTTTGATAGTGAATCGTGATGACTTTTACGACTCTCTAGTATGTGAAAAAAATATAAACCGAAATATATCGTAAAGGAAACTTGAGGTGCGGTGGTCAGAGCGACCCCATTCTAGACCAACTCTGGTAAAAAATCTTTCGTCCAATTCGAAGGTCGTCTCCTCTTTGATAGCGAATCGTGATGACTTTGACGACTCTCTAGTATGTGAAAAAAAATATAAACCGAAATATATCGGAATGGAAACTTGAGGAGCGGTGGTCAGAGTTGGTCTAGAATGGGGTCGCTCTGACCACCGCTCCTGAAGTTTCCTTTCCGATATATTTTGGTTTATATTTTTTTTTCATATACTAGAGAGTCGTAAAAGTCATCACGATTGACTATCAAAGAGGACACGACCTTCGAATGGGACGAAAGATTTTTTTTTTTCAACAAAACCGACTTAGAGTCTCATTTTATCAGCGTTCAAGCCTATTGGCAGGCTAAATCATGTGTTTTTTGTACAAATATATATTCCCGCACGTACGACGAGTGCCGTCAATTTAAAAAAAAATTTTTTTTGCAAGAACGTTCGAAACTTCAACGACATATTTTTTTCATGTACTATAAAAATAAATTAAGGATGCTACGCTGTTTTGCTGTTTATACTCGTCTGAAACAAAAAAACAACAAAATTATTGATCGGTACAAATATGGCTATCGCATGAACCTTACAAATTTCGAAGGAAAATATATGAAACATTTTTTATGGTTGTTCAAAGATTTTTAAAAAATTCGAAAATCCGTACACATTGTTTAGAAGGTCGCCATTTTGTGAATTTGGTTTTCCTCGAAATTTTAAAGGTTCGTGCGATAGCCATACTTGTACTGATCAATAATCTTTTGGGTTTTTTCGTTTCGGATGAGTAGAACGTCCGGAATCATGGTCACAGTCGCCATGGAAACATGGCAACATGAAATCGCGTAACACCCTTAATTTAATTTTATTGTACTCAAAAAAGTTTGCAGAGTACCTGCAAGTATCAATCAATAAGTGGAAAAAAGATCGATGTTGAAATATTTAATAGTACCGATGAATTTTTTCGTTCAACCTCGAAAAAAAACCTTGTTAAGTCTAGAAGACTACCTTAATGCATTTCATATACTCGTACAGTTATAGACTCATTGCTATAATGGACTCACAGCGAGAGCAGAGAGTCGTGTACACAATTTAATTTGCAACGGCATGTGTGTTGTGGGAGAACGCGGTTATAACATCACAAACGCGAATAGAAGTCATCGTGATGGCGGAGAATTGCGTGCGGTCCGGCAGGACAACATTTTGGTTATCGAACAGGAAGGCTAGCCGCGGTTTCTTTATCACGTAACGATGAATCACCGATGAAAGAGATGAGCGATGACGTAAATCTCTCTGGGAGATTGCTCAATAAACGTCCCTTATATATCATACCATCGTTGATGATACTTTGCTGCTTGGAGTTATTACACACACACACACATATATATATACTCTAATAAAAACAACCCGCGGAACACCCTCAACGTCGCCACTTTCCTTGGCAATCCTCATCGTGGCCGCCGATGCTAACAATGTTTGCAGATATATTGTATCTCACGCATCACTTGGCGCACAAATTGTTTTATAAACAGATTATGGCGACAGGCGGCGTCCCCCGGAACTCGCGCTCTCGTGCACGATCCTTGGGTGGAGTAGGGGTCGCACACGGGGTTGAAGGCAAAGCGGCAGTAGGACAGACCAGGCCAGAAGTACCACAGCTTCTCCGTTCTTGTATACTTTATACCATATACTGTATAGTATGTTGCTGATAATACAGTAGAGCGAACGTTGCCATTGCCGGCTTATACTACGGAGGCAGCTCACCAGAGAACACCCCCGCCCCCCACCCATCTTGTTGCCCTTCTTCATCAAAATCCCTTCGATGCAACCGAAAGAAAGTACATGCAATCTTGAGTTCGTATCTATCGGGAAAGTGGGTGTGTTCCACGGGAATGGAGCCTGATGGGAACAGCCCGTGATCATTGACCCGGAATATATCTCGTCGTGTTTCGTATGCTCGATTTCCTTTCTGTCTACTTCTCCTATAGCCATTCGGCATGCAGCATGTACTTTCCTCAAATGCGATTATTAGCGTGCCAACGCTGTAGGACGATCTCGTCCAAATCAGTGCTATATATGGGATAATTTCGAAACTTTTATATCAGTACCTGAAAGGGCAATAATGAGAAACTTAATGCAGATATTCCCGGCATTATAGTCCCGGAAAAAATTACTCATTTACGTATTTGGAGTAACCGTTGAATTTCGAATCATATATGAAATATTCAGTGGAAACAGCCGATTGAAACACACAATCTTTGTCTGTTTCTCTGTGATACTCTAACAGGTATTAGGTGTACAAGTAAATTTTAAAGGATTTTTTGTGACGATTGCGTCCTTATTGTGCATAAATGGTAACAAATTGTGGTAACAATGGAGTCTGGTAACAGTTGGAGTCTTCGTTCAATAATGCCTCCATTTCTGAATCTTTAAACGTTTCTGACCTTTCCTCACGTTCCTCATCCTCCGTGCCAAAATCACCACATTTGAACCGTCTAAACCAGTACTCGGAAGTTGAAATTGATGGAGCATGGTCCCCATAAGCCTCGCACAACAATCGATGACCTTCAACTGCTTTTTTCTTCAAATAGCAGCAGAAAAGTAAAGCTTTCCGCAAATTGGGTTTCGTTGGCAGAAAAGTCGACCTACTTCGAGTTTGAACAAAAGTATGTTCTTTACACTTTGACAAAATGACACACACTGAAAACTAAAGCCTACTGAAGACGCTTTGACATGAAGGTAGTTAGGTTATGGTCCGATGAACGCCCTTTCTTGTAAATCCTTTAAAACTTACCTGTACCCCCAATATATTGGGGGTTCAAGCCAAGCTTGCTTTTTTAAGGAAACTTATCGTGCTATAAATGAATATTCATACTTTTTGGTTATCAATCCCTGCCTTCTGGACTGTCAAGTGTACGAACAAAGTGGTTGTAAATCGTAGCTTTTCTCGCAATGCGAAACCAGACCTTGTTGCTGTTGAACAAGAAAAAATGAGATTTGCTCTTCCATCCTGTACATCATAGCATCTATCCTATAGCGTCGGATTTTTTGTCGAAGAGTCCTTCGTATCGCTGCAGACACACTACGGCGGGCGGCGGTCAAATATCAGAGCGACCATTATTGGAGCAGCCGAAATCTCGATTTTCAAAATTAACGAATATTCAACGACAGACAGGCTCATTTTAAGAAAGCGTTTAAATCAGTAAACAAAACATGAGACGACGGCAATATCGAAATAGATTTATATCGAAAAAAAATATAAGGACGAGCAAAATTGTGAGGGACGAAATATTAAATCGACAAAAATGTCGAACACTTCACAAGTCGAGTCTACCAATTTCAGCTTTGCCGATTCTGAGAAAGTTAACCATTTTGAATTCAGTGAAGTAAAAGACCAAAAACTCGAACGGTCAAAATAGCGAAAGATCAACAAGTTGAACGGTCTAAATAGCGAAAGGGTAAAAAGTAAAATGGTCCGGATAACGAACGCTTATGGAACGTTAGAAGCACATTTCCTATTCCTCGCGTTATCAAATGGAGCTAGTATATAGCGCGTACTTTAAGGCATTCGTCTAGTAGTCTAAGCGAAGATTTTTTTCGAGGTTTAAAACAAAAATTCATAGGTGTTATTAAATATTTCAACATCGGTCTTTTCTCCACTTATTTATTGATACTTGCAGGTACTCTGCGAATTTTTTTCGAGTACAATAAAAATAAATTAAGGCTGTTAGGCGGTTTCAAGTCGCCATGATTCCATGGCAACTGTGACCATGATTCCAGATGTTCTACTTATCTGAAGCAATAAAACCAAAAAGATTACTGATTAGTACAAGTATGGCTATCGAATGAACTTCTAAAATGTCGAAAAAAAAAAATTAACAAAACGGGGACCTTCTAAACAATGTGTACGGATTTTTTGATTATTTTTTAAATCGTCGAACAACCATAAAAAATATCCCTTATTTTTTTGTAAACAATTTTAAAGGTTCACGCAATAGCCAGACTGATTAATGATTTTTTTCGTTTTTTTTTGGTTCAGATGAGTACAACGTCTGAAATCGTGATCACAATCACCATGGAATGATGGCAATTTGAAACCGCGTAGCATGCTTAATTTATTTTTATTGTACTAGAAAAAAATTTACAGAGTACCGGCAAGTATCAATACATAAGTGGAAAAAAGACGTATGTTGAAACATCGAAAAGAATCCTCGTTTAGACTAGAAAACTGCCTTAATGTTCGCTATTTTGATGCTCCCTATTTTCTATATTTCGATTCATCGATTATTTGCGCGTCCAACTTTTACACGTCCGAAATTTTGTATGCTCAGCATATTTCTTTTTGTTATATTGGTTGTTATAAATATTAACTATTTATAACACTCCACTATTTGTATTTCGGAAACATCACCATTCTATATCGCTCAAACCTACTTTATGCACTTTCAAAGTACACAGACTATCTGAACACGTATTCTCGAATAATTCGAATATTTCGAATCAATAACCTTTCTTATAATAACAGTTATTCAACTTTATCATCTGTCGAAAAACTAAATTTTCGATTAGCATCATTCTCGTTATTCAATAGACCTAAATTTTTTATTTCAAAATATCTGCCGTTCCAAACTGGTCGTGCCGATATTCGACCCCGAGCCGGTTCGACACAGGATGAAAAAAAGAAGAAAAAAATTTGGCCGAAGCGGAATTGAGAACTGAAGATTAAACTAGTAAAATAGAGAACCAAAATTATCTGTGTACAATCTGTGTGTATCTCCAGAACGCCCACATTAAAGCGACGGGATATGGACATCCGGTTATCCGCGGGAAATCTGGTGAATTGCGGCTCATTGGCCTCGTAATGGCGTGGTAACCCGCTGTCCGGTAGCGAAGCATGTCCTTATTGCGGTGTGCGGAGACCCGGTGACTTAATGGTCTGTGACTCGAGACATTTTCCCCACGGCATGAACAAACACAGCGACTGGTTGTTTTGAAGCCGTATATTGCTGTACGTAGATGCGGCTATGTACGTAGTAACGATGTCCTGTGTACAGACGTATGGACGTGAATCTAGACCTTTGCGTTGCTATAGAGCACTTTAGCAGAGGTTTACGTCACATTGTAATTCCAGTGTGTGTATGTAGATCCGAAACGTAGTTATTCCACTATGGAGAACGTTCGTACGTACCACTAGCGAAAGAGGGACGAGCGTCCCGACGTCACGACGCGCCAGGCGTCTCCGGTCGCGTGGCTTTATGGTGGCCGCACATGAAACGACCTGTGCAGTATGCTGGCACATGGACGAGCCGGTCGGATACCACTACATCATTGTGATTGGCTGCCTCTACGTGCGGTCCCTGTCTCTCCTCTCTCTCTCACTCTCTTTTTCTCTTTCCCCTCTTCTCTTAGCTTGGATTCTGATGGCATTTCTCAATTCTACATTAAAAAAGTTTGGCAATCGATTCTTTCTACCATGTCCCTATTAAAAATCACTCGATCCCTGATATTACCGGATTCGATATTTGTCCAATTTGGCGAGTATCGAATGAGGTACTCCAACCAATGTCCAATACAATTTTTTTGTAACTTTTGAAACCCGAAGAGTGTGAAGAGGGTTCCGACGCCGCGAAGCCAGGGGGAAGAGTATCAGAAGCGTTTTCGAGGTTTATAATAAGATCATGACGAAAAGCACCGAACCATAACTGGCCCTTTTTTTCAATGCCACATGGTGCATTCGGATACTAAGACGATGAACGACTCGCCGTCTTTCTGCAGAGAGAGGACAAAGAGTAAGTGCATTGATGGAGAGAGGACGAACCGGGGGCGTGGAACATAATTCAATAAAGACGACGTAAAGGTGGAAAAAGAAAGAGAAAAGGCCTAGAGGCCGAGAGAACCCACGGAGGGTCGATCGAATTAACTACGAGCCTTTCTCACTTATTTTGCGGCTCGGGCCGCGATAATACCAGTCCTCGACTCGACGTCGTCTCTGACGTACCACAATCTGACGCTGAGTTTGCAATGGAGAGCGACTTATAAAAAGCAGACCTCTTCGTCCCAACATACACGATTGTTCTTATTCTCGTCTGTTACCCCCCTTCCTGACGTAAGCTGGGCGGGCTATTTTCTTTGTTCTACACGTGCTGTGGTCTTTCCAATTAAGCTTGGAATATAAATGAGAATGTGAATGCGGAATGGGGTGCATTGTACTAGGTGAGTGTGAATACGCAAATAAAATCCCCGAGCCATGCAATATGCCTTCTTTGTTGCTGATCTCCGAGCCAGTGGAACTTAGCTGAAGGAATTTTTGTTCACCATCATTAATATGTCGTATTCAAGCATTGTATGCTTTAAGGATTATTAAAAAAATGTGAGAAAATGATAATTTAAGAAAAATCTCTTACTCTCATCGTGCAAACTCAGGGACGAGTATGAACGATTTTGTCTATTGATGATCAGCCGTAATCTGTTATGTCATTGGGTGTTTATCGTGTGGTGAGAACAGATGAAAACGATGATTGACGAAGCCTCTCGATCAGAAATGCAGGGCATAATTAACAATGATTTTGCTTAGGCAAATTTTTGCTCCCGTTAAATTGTCACATCACGTTATTCATCGCTCTTCCAAAATAATTGGCACTTTAGCCCTATGCCCATGATTTTCATTAACGCACATGTCGCGCGAACCCCACATCTGCATTCAAGTGGGAAGCATCATCGATCTCGAAAAAGACTATTGGATGACGTCCCCAAAGTTTTCACTCTGAGCACATCGTTCAATAGTCACCACGTATATCTTGAAATCATCAACATCCATGAATTCGCGAAAAAGAGAATTCTAATCCATCTACGCGTAGAAAACTTCGCGGTTCGTAAGAAAATGGCGGAATGGCCAGACGAGTTTTTTTTATGAAGTGTCCAATTGGAAAGAGGACATCGAGCTTCTGCTCGCGGATACATATATACATACGAGGGGGGGAACCAAAAAAAACGGGAATTTCGTCATAATTTCTTTATTTCTTAATATTTTTACACCAAATTTTGATCACCTTCAAAGTATTCTCCTTTGACCACAACGCACATCTGCAAACTATCCTTCCAATGTTCAAAACATTTTTTAAATTCACTTATCGTAATGTTCTTTAGGCCTTCCAGCGATTTTTGTTTTACCTCCTGGACAGTGGCAAAACGCTTGATTGCTGCTTCGTTTCGGGGTCGTATCCATAGCACCACGATTCATCACCTTGGAAAAAAGTTCAGGGTGCTCTTCGAGCTGATTTTGAAGTTCGAAACATGCCTGAAGTCGACGCTCCCTTTGCTCATCTGTGAGAAGACGAGGGACAAATTTGGACGCAACTCTACTCATGTGCAAATCTTTGGATAAAATCCTCTGAATTGAACTCCATAATATGCCAGACATCTCACAGAGTTGATCAATGGTTCGGCGACGGTCTTCATGAATGAGAGCATTGATTTTGTCGACGTTTTCGTCACTTCTTGACGTTGAAGGGCGTCCTGAACGGGGTTGGTCTTCAATTGACATTTCTCCATTTTTAAAACGTGAAAACCACTTCTTGACGTTGAAGGGCGTCCTGAACGGGGTTGGTCTTCAATTGACATTTCTCCATTTTTAAAACGTGAAAACCACTTCCTGACGTTGAAGGGCGTCCTGAACGGGGTTGGTCTTCAATTGACATTTCTCCATTTTTAAAACGTGAAAACCACTCGTAGACTCTGGTTTTACTTAGGGCAGCATCTCCATAAGCAGTCTCAAGCATTACAGTAGTTTCCGCGGCCGATTTCCCCAACAGGAAACAAAATTTCACAGCCGCGCGTTGCTCTCGACAATCGGCCATCACGCTTTCGCCGAAATGGAAAAAGTTGTTTCACTACAAAAATTCCCACGGGTGAACCGATGCACTCACAGCGACAGAACTTCGCACACTAACTCAGGAGACGTGTCCCCAACGGACACCTGGTCGAGCAATGGGTTCCCCCAATCTCCCTCCCTGCCGCAGCGCAATTCCCGTTTTTTTTTTAGGTCCCTCCTTGTATACCATTTATATCCATGTCTACCATATTTGTCCTTCGATCAACGAAAAGAGGCATCACAATCATACATATCCACCAATAAGTTGAGTACACATAATGATAATTATCTTAAGGTTAAGCAGTAATGAAAAACTGAAGATTCGTGAAAGATTGAACATGGGATTTCTAACATTGGTTTATTGTAGAAATGGAAGAATGGGTAAGGAAAATAGCGTGGTTTGATCTAAAATTAAATACAACTATGTGGACTATGTAACTTCAATCTCCCACAAAATTAAGCACTCTTTTCTTTTGTCATATCTCATAATTAAATCTTGGGCAGTTACGAATAGTCTGCTCTTCCCACGTTACCTTTCCTTTCGTTATTCTCCACGTATCGAATTGATTCCTACAAATAAAAATAACGATTCCAAATAGTTTGCTTACGCCGATTTTTGCTCATACTAAGTGGAGATATTCGGAGCCGCGTGAACTGTCAAATACATGTAAGAGGTTATGTTTACGCGATCACAACGCTACTGCGGCGCTGCCGGCGTTATGAAAATCTCGCGTACAGCGCCATCTGTTCATTCTTCATATTACTGTACGTGCGTGTTTGACGGTTTACGCGACCTGAAGATTTCAAATTACCGTGGGCAAAAGCCCGCGTAAACGAACTTAATAGCGGCATTTACCTTTATTAGGATGATCTTAGCCATGAAATGATCGTTGTCGGTGTAAAACACGCTATAAACGACTCGACCATCCCAGACTGATTTACGGGATGGAGCTCTTATTTAGTTACGGTCCGTTAAGAACTCTTGTATACGGAAAGATATATGAGGTACGTCATTGAAAGCAGCCAATGGAGAAACCGAGCAAACGGTTCTGACCTCAGCACCACAGTTTAGTTGCTTTTGTTTTTAATTTCAGAGGTTTATGCGATAGACATACTGATACTGATCAATAATCTGTTTGGTTTTTTTGTTTCAGATGAGTAGATCCTCTGGAATCGTGGTCATGGTCGCTATGGAATCATCGCGATTTGAAAGCGCGTAGCACTCTCCATTTATTTTTATGGCACTCGACAAAATTTGCAGGGTACCTGCAAGTATCAATGAATGAGTGGAAAAAAATACCGACGTTGAAATATTTAATGATACTGATGAATTTATTTTGCAAATCTCGAAAAAAATCCTCGTTCAGACTAGAAGATTGCTTTAAGTAATATTTTCCACTACGTTATCACAATTGGGTGAAACTCCCAAGGCTATAGTAGACTTGATTCACAGTTTGCCAAAAATATAGTCGGACATACCAGAGACGAGTTTGTATCATGTAAATAAACTAACAGTCACTACATCGACTTCTTTCACAATGTCCGTTGGATTATCAGTTCTTATTTATCGTTATTTCGCTGAAAAAAAACGATAAAACGTTTATCTCGTTTAATTGAAAAATCAAACAATGTGCCTACCTTGCATGTGCTGTTTTCAGCACTGCCACTGCATATCCAATCACAGCCGTTTGGCGCATTGCCAAAGGGCACACTGAGACAGAACGACGACAAAGCAGACTACGTCCATAACTTTGGCCGTTACTTTTCCTCTCACCACTGCCGTAAGAAATAAAGAAGGACCAGCGAATTTTGAGAGAAGATGTCGGGTCCATGATAGATAGTGGAAACACCATCAAACTGCTAAAATCAAGTATCAGACCTGCATTGACGTACCTGACCCGAATTTTTACGGGCTATTGCTGTCGAGAACAGTGGTAAAGAGACGGAGAACCGGTATGGGGGCTAAAAACTTAGCACAATTGGCAAACTGTTGTGTTCTAACGAACCGCAAAGCCACGATATACGCAGGATGTCTCTCGACATTACTTCGACGATTGTCAATGATAAGTCGCGCGTATATTATATAAATTTTAAGATCGAACGTGCAAGGCGTGCTCAAATATTTGATGGCTGTGAACAAACGGTTAAATTACGAGGATCTTATAATACAAGAATGTTTCGGTGTTATCGCTCCATTGGATAACCTATTATTGATAGGTCTCTGTAGTTATCGTAGACAGCACTGCCAACGCAAACGACGAGCAGTGGTGGAACTTTCAAACACTGCAGAACCAGATCAAAGTATTGTCATCAGCGAAAAGAAAATTCCAAATGACTGTTCTTGTAATGAAATTCTTCATGAGTAGTAATGGCCCGAATGAATTTGATTATGTTGTCCAATTACATATACAACTGACATGGCAATTACCAATCTCATTATTGTAATAGTAACATGCTATGCTTCTCACATGGAAAAAAAATGATGACCTTCGAAGATCAAACTTCGACACATTAATATCGAAAAAGTGGAACCGGTATGAGGACGAATCAGAGGGTGACTTCTAGTCACGTGTTCATCCAACGTCAACACATTTCAATCTATTGAATCTTAGCTTGGGATAGGAACACACCTAACCTAAAAACTTCACGATCCAAGCTGTACGAAGCACGCCCGATGATATTAGTAAATATGAATTTTTCAGTGGTAACTATTTCAAGGCTAGTAACTGCTCGTTTATTAACAACTGCACTATCAGTGTTAACGAATAATACAAGGAAACAACTTATTCAGGAATTACTTTACTTTCAGTAGTAAAATGGATAAGGAAGGTAGGAACGGTGGAAGCCTTATAGGCGTCCGAGTGGGAGTCTCCACCTCGAGGAACGCACCGCTCGAAGCCACCTGGCGGATTTCTGGCGCACTGCAGAAATCTCACCAGAGATAAGACTATACAATGCACCGTGACATTTCCTCGTCATTGTATATACATATAAAATGACTAGAAAATTTCGCGCCGCAGGGCAGCCGTGTCTTTATAGAACCTTAACTGTACGAAGCAGTAAAACTTCGTTATTACAGTAACACAATTTGTAAATTGTAAAAAGATTTTGCAAGCCTGGCAAGTGGTCTTATGTTAATTCTTCGACGATAGTCGACCGTTAGCGAGATTCTAAAATACACTGTAGTACGAAGGCCCGCGATGTTGTTCTAACGAAAAATTAATGCTAAGAAAGGATGAGAACATCGAGAGTGATTCGCGGAGGGAAAGGGAGAGAGAGAAAGAGAGTTGAGGACCGAGGAATTTTCTCAAGAATCTTATTTATTATCTTGACAGAAAGAGAGACGGGCGAACAATCGCGAACTAATTCAGTTTCCTTAATTACCGGCAAAAGAACAATAAGATTCAGCGCGCTTTTGTCTTGAGCAAAAATGAGAAATTACATTACGGGTCGGCGAATCACGCTATGCCCGGGTTGTCCGCTGGGTGGTCCTTCCCTCGACGGGCTTTACTATATACGCTTTTGCTATGGGGTATATATGTCTCGAGCCACGACAGTTAAACTGGTCTGCGCAGGGGTTGTCGGAATGGAGCCCGGAGGGGACATTTGCAAACCGAATAACTTCGCGGACTGCGTACTGGCTCTCTATAGATCCGTTCGTATGCGACCGATAGTTTTACTATTTTTCGGAGTGTCACGAGATTTAATGGGGCCATCGCTTTCCCATTCTTTCGCGGCGTCATGTGTACGACCGAAGACCTGTTAATTATTACCACGATCCGTTCTTTCCGTAAAGTAAATTACTCGCCAACATTTCACATTTTTTTTGTGAGATCAGCATTTTTCAAGATCTGGTAACGCGAAAAAAATTCAACATTTTTTAAAGGGATGGATTTAGAGATCCGAAATAATTCACAGAAAATCCGTTCGACTAGTTCCACGTACCGGTAAAGTTTTAGATAAAATTATAAAACTTAAAAAAAATTGCGAGGTTGTCGAAAAACAGACGCTGGATTTTAGTACTGCATTTGAAGAAATTCGTAACACTGTGTGTGAGTTGATATAGAATGTTCCCTATAGATGTATATGGGTATGCTAATTGATTAAGTCAGTTGTTCGTTGAAAAAGAAGAAGATCCCGTATATCTAAGCAGCGAGATAAAGTACTTTATTCATTCTGAATATAATTTGTATGTCGGAGTCTTCCGCTGGCTACGAAGTTTCTTAATTTCGTACGAACTAACCGGGGTCGTCGTATTTCACGGTTTTCCTCGCACAGGAAACGTCTATAGCCGTTATTCTCTCGAGGGTGGAGGAACGACTGTCTCAGAGTGAAATTTGCGATCGCAAAAACTTGTCTCGACGAAAAACAATAAAATGAAAAGTTCGTATATATATATATATATATATATATATATACGAAGAATAACAAGAACATCTGAAGAATTCTAAAGCACTCACTAGCAAGACACTTTCAGTACATTGTCCAGGCCTCTGAACTTTCTACTTAAAGAAATATCGACGTTTTATGTATCCTAACGAACGTATGTACTGCCGAAATCACTGTTAACCGGTGTCTTTTCGAAAATTCATCGCTCAACCAAGCGCATTTGCAATTATTACACTACTGTACGTACAGAAGAAGAAAAGTTTTGTCATCATCTTCGTAAGTATGTACTCCTTACGTTCTAGGTCCCCAATGTATGTTTCGAATTTTGCCGCGTATTGTAAAGGAGAAAACAAATGTCCAATAAAATTTATATTGCGTTCCCCCACCCACATATCAGCCGGAAAGCGATATTTACCAATGTTTTTTGTTGCTGGCTGCCCTTTTGCAATTATGCTTAAAAAATTACCATTGCTACAAATTGTAAATGGCTCTGGTGTATTGTTTTTTTTTATTCAACCACCGAATCATTACGGTGATAGTCAAAATCCCCTTGCCCCTTCTACGGTAATAAGTAGGGTGATTTCTCGATAAGAAAAATTCATCCTAAAAATGACTTATCGAATGTTACGGGATTTACGCGGTGATTCCGATGGTTGCTTTGTCCGTTGGGGTACATACATCAGAATAGTTACAATCTTCCATTGAGAACGAGGACAACGGTTGGTTGCCTTGTATCACGACCATTTTGTTTGCTGTTCTTTCTTCAGGGCAGTCATCGAACTCCAGCAAACTTCTGGAACCCTTAGACTCGTTTCTAAATTATTATCAGCCACGTTTTCCACCTTAACGAAAACTACGGAGAAAGTAAAACCACTGACTCTGCTTAGTTTCTGATGAACATATCCGCACTGTGAAACGTTGCTTGGATGGACGAAAAAAAATCGCAAATGTTTTTTGTAAGTGCTTAGGCAGTTAAAAAAATGTGAAAGACGATGAGAAAGTCCAACAGCGTCGGTATAGTGACCCTTGCCGTTTGGATAACGTTCAAGGATTACAAAATACGCGAATTAGCCGTGCCAGAAGCGATTTACTAAGTATTTTGGTATACCAATAATCTCTAATGTTCCAGGTAGGATCCCGAAAGCTCACGAAAATTGTCTGTGAAATGGAAATTGAGTAGGTAAAACCTTGCTTTTGGGTCTGCAAGTAGCACCAGTGGAATATAAATGAAATACACCAAAACACGTTTACACGATTACTGTGCATTTTTCGGTCAACTCCCATTTTGTTAGCATCGCCGATACAGCAACAAATAAATGATCGTTAGTTCGGGTATTTATCCGTCTATCTCATGAGTTACATTTTTTGGAATTACCTAATACTTACGAGATAGATAGAGGCCTATGGAAGCACTTGACAAAATGTCAAAACATTCGGTTTTATAGTTTAGAAATCACCGAAAATTCCGATCTATTCTGTCAGGTAATATTCATTGTACAGTTTGAAATTCGCGCGTTTCGTTAGTTCTGCGGGGGCCGTCGAGGCTCTGCGCGTACGATCGGTGTCAAACAGAAAACAGAAGAAAGAAAGATGGCGTAGAGACAGACACGCGGCGAACACGCAACGAGTTTTTAGTGTCATTAAACGTTATAAAACATAGGACATGTGTTTAATTTTGTTTACCTATCAGTAACAATTATTATAGATAGTTGTCAGAAAAAACCTTTCACGTGCTTTATTTTCGTCTAGCGTACAACATCCAGTTGTACGCTAGACCATCTAACATGTTCACGACTTTTTTCGTGTACGGTAAGTATCGTCCTTCACATGCACTATTCGCCTATTTCGAAACCCTCTTGGCAACGGAAGGAGCTACAAAAAAAAATGACGCTCATCCACAGCCGGAGGGCGTAAAGGCGAAGGGCGTCCGCAGGTTTCTGAAATTTAGAAGGTTCTCCTTGAAGCTACTCTTGAGGCTACGATGCCTTGGTCGTTTGTCAAATGGTTGCAGTTAATCCGGTTACAGCCAATCCCGGGGTCCGAGGCTGGATGACTGAAAAAGTGAGGGCAGGGAAGTATCGTGTGCGCGGGGTCGCGTGTTTGTGTGCGAACGTGTGTGTATCAGAAATCCCGAAGAGGAGCAATGCCGCGTCGCACACATCAGGTCCACGTAGAGTTTAGTGACGTCGAATCGTCTCTAGATTTTGGGTGACGCTGGGAGAGTCGTGAGGGCGCGGGCGATGGGTGAATGTATGGTCGGTACGGATAGCGGGGCTGATTGCAGCGGGTAATGACAGCGAGGGTGAGCAGTAGCCTGGAAGTAAGTAAAAATTTTAAATTTAGTTACAGCTCGCGTGCAAACTGCGAGCCAAGCGTGTTTGTGATGTGGCCGTGGATGCGGAAAGGACCCGTTTGGCACGGGTATGAGTCAGCATGTAACGCATAGTTGCCACTAGATCGCTCAATTTCGTCCCGAAATCGTCGATGAACAGTGTCAGTAACATTCGTACGAATTACGTATCTATCCGTATCAGGGGCCCATTGTGTGTTGAACGACCGAGCTGTGAAAACGGCAGACGGGATGAAATATTGTCACGTTCAATTAAGATTTCACACGGTGGCTATGTTGCACCGGAGTAAAAAGAAATATTCTTACTTCGAAGCACCAATGTTGTTTGTAAAGAGCCAAGTTGTTCGGCACACCTGTAACGAAAGGTTCGTCGCTCCGTTTGTCAAAGGGCTTTGTTTTTTTTTTTGGGGGGGATTGTTTTTCCCGGACGAGCGAATTGTCTTCATCGAAACGAACCACCAAGTTGGAGAAAGAAAGAAAATTAGATGACTGTACCGTTGTAGCTTCGCAACTCATTCTTCGCGTTTTTATTTCGGACCCCACTACCAGCACGTATCCTCCGGATCCCTCCTGTTATTACTCCTTTGTTCTCGAGTTTGAAAACTTTTCTGGTGATCCTACATTTCACCCACACTTTGCCGCCCGCCTGAGTTTATTTGTAACCATCATAAATATAAATCTGTCACGGTAATCGATACTGAAATGTAAAAAAAAAATCATCTGGCGATTCTGTTGTTTCAAGAATTGTTTGGCCTAACTCTCATTTTCATCGAACTCCGTCGATGATTTTAACCTGCGTAATACCAACGAATACAACCCCTGCCAATGAATACTTGTACATTCCTTGGGGTTGGGGAATGCAACCAATGTCGACAAAATTTCGTCTCGTTTCGATACACCTGTAACGAAACGTTCGTCGCTCTGTTTGTCAAACGCCTTTGTTTTTTTCCTAGGCGGATTCTCTTTCCTGGATAAGCGAATTTTCTTCATCGAAACGGTATGTACCAAGTCGGAGGAAGGAAGAAAAGTAGATGAACGCGGTAACGATATGAGAGATGATGGAAAGGGAATATGGGAGGCGTGTAGCTGATCGGCTCGAATAAAGTTCGTCTCGATGGAGCGTTTCTCCTCCACGTCTTCTATCCGAATATGTCCCGTAATGCTGTACACACGACGTATATATCCACATCGACCAGCGTATAAACTTCATCCATACGGATTCCCGATATGCTCGCCAAGCGCGCCGCAGCGATCAACAGCCAGATTATTAGAGTATTAGAACTTGTCTCATAACTCAGAAGCCTAATGGTCTAAAGGCCTTGGTGCCCGTCGTCCAGCCAATACGTAGTATATATTCCCTGCATCGCTATAGCGAAACATCCCTCGCTCGACGGTCCTCCCGTATTGCGCTTGACAAGAGGAAGAATAAGTGGATACGGTATATGTGACTCTCCCGGAAATACCCGCCGGTTTCCATTCCCCCTTCATCCATCCCGGTCAATATGTTTCTGTTTAGTTTTCTTTTTCGTAGGACAAAAAAAAGAACATTTTCACGGATACGATGAAACGTATCAACTTGGTACAAGTTTTACAATATCATTGCAATTCGTTTCTTTATGGGGAAAGCTTTGTTTTCGTGAACAAACATTCTGGAATTTTTAATGCCAATATGTTTAAATTGTTGCCAGATCATCGAAAAGTCACATCTAGAAAAAATATCTGGTGTGTTTGAGAAAGAGAGAGAGAGAGGGATAGACTCGAAAAATTCAACTGGTTATATCTCAAGAAGGACTGGATCGATTTCTTGCAAACTTTTCACAAATTTGGGGCATCGATCCTCCCTTGTTAGCTGCAGTTTTCGCTGGCATCAATTGATGGCTAGAGATTTTACACCATTTTTTAAATTCTCGGAAAATGTGTGTGACCACTCTAGCTTTCGTAAATGTGCAGTTATCGAGTCAAAACTTTTTACATAAAGGGGTTAGGGGCCAAAGATATTTGATATTGAATTTGGAAACAATCGCTCGAAGGGTTCAAATTTTTAAAAATTTTGATTTTTTTTTCAAAAAACGTTTGACGTCTATTTACTTTCCAAGAATTTTGAGATCTCGGGTTCATTTTTTTCACGAATAGCGTATCATTAAGGGGGGAAATAGGGTTAAACTATTGAAAAAAATGTTCCCAAAATTTTTAATGGAAATTCCGTCTCGTTCTATTGTTATAAGCCATTAAAGTGAGTAGCTCTCCTTCAGGCCCCGTGCGCGCCACGTGTATAACCGAGCGGTCACTATTTTTTCAAACGCGTTTTTCTGAAAACTACTTTTTTTTAACTTGCGTACACGCTAGTTCGAAAAGTTTTCAACCAATCGTTTTGAAAATTGGCAGTTACTTTCTTCATAGTATTGCGCTCTATATGAACCTAAAATCGGAATATTATCATTATTTAAAATAATTTTTTTTTTGCAAATAAAGTTGTGAAAAATGGCAAAAAATCATGCTTTTTTGTTTTGATCGCTGTAAAAAATTCAATTTTCTATTTATTTGATAGCACTTAGGTTCATATAGAAGAGAGACATATAATAAAAGTAAATTCCAACCTCGTTTGATTTCAGATGAAAATTGCGGCTTCCAGAATGTACGCAAAAT
Organism: Oxytorus armatus; assembly: GCA_958009045.1. Classification (NCBI taxonomy): domain Eukaryota; kingdom Metazoa; phylum Arthropoda; class Insecta; order Hymenoptera; family Ichneumonidae; genus Oxytorus; species Oxytorus armatus. The sequence continues at coordinate 32,891,140 of OY253745.1, read as the reverse complement.
GCTAAGTCTGATTGTGACCTGCAATATGGGGTCGCTAATATCCCCGGTGTTTTTCAAGAAAATTCTTCAAAAATTTTATAGCATATACTTAACTATATGTATAAAATATTCTCAAAGTTTCAATAAATTATATTCATTTTTTATACTATAAAAAAATTCATGAAAATCATTGATAAAACGCTGTCTTAACCCTATTTCCCCCCTTAAAAGATGATTGGTATCGAATTTGGCATAAATCGCTAAAAGCGTTAATATTTTATTTAACTTTTAATTTATTTTAATTAAATTGAAATGTACATATTGCTTCCTCAACATTTTTGTGCATACACAGAGTTTTCTCAATGAGTAAGCTAAAATTAAAAAATTTAATAATAATTTAAGAAGGACGAAGAAACAATATGCAAATTTCAAATTTCACCATTATCTCATATTGTAGCCAATCTGTTTCCACTTTATTACCGTTTCGCAACAGCAGCAGGGATCTGAGAGAAAATTAATTTTGTAGTAGTTGAAACAAATAATAAAAGTTGGATTCCGTGAGGGTCCGTAGATTTAAACACAGGCGGAGATTAACGGAACGACGGACTTTGAGTAGTGTGAACTTTCACACATACCGGACGTGCCACTTTTCAAGAGTCACGTGCATCCCTCCCTCTCTACTGTCGCGCACTATCGGCCGACGCTATCTGATCTACTCCGAAGGGCTAATGCTTTTCCGAGAGAAAATTCCAACCCCCCGAATCCCGTCCGGGGATCGGAATCTGTGCCGTTTTACCACGCCATCATCCACGTGTGGACAATCGATTGGCTCGTGCGGCAACATAAAACGCGAGGATGCGAAATTTCTCGAGGGTGCACGGAGGAAAGTATTTCAAAGCGCGACGGCAGTCGTTAGCGAAGGCGTTATGAAATAATATCTATCTATCGACTACTGAGACGATACATGAAAATTATGAATCACCTTTTTGTAGTTGATTCACTTGAAAAATTGAATGTATGGCATCGGTATGTAGTAGCCATTGTCACAGGAGGGCAAAGCTTTTAAGAATGGTCTCTTCTACCCCGAACATATCGAGTTAATGACAAAACAATAATCACAGCCTACGGTCGTGTTTCCAAGAGAAAATCCCTTCCGTCGGACGCGTGATGCAAATAATCCATGACTACTTTTTCTCGCTCGCTCGATGACGCAAATCAACTGACCCAGAGGACAATGTGAGGAGCCGGGAATTTTTTTACGCGGTGCTTGAAACGCATCTCATACCGAAATCCCCATCTTTCACTCACAAAGAGCACAGTGATGCTCATTATCCGGATAAACCAGAGAAGAGAGCGTGTACAGTTCGTACTTTACTGTTGGAAAGTACTCTGCCGTCCTGAATAGTGCTGCCGTAGGTCGGCAAACACCCGCACACGTATACAAACGCATTCCAGATTACGCTCGATTCTTTTATCGAACGGAATACATATATGCATGACGGTAGAACGCTGGGCGCAAGGATTCGCAACAGGATTGTTTTAATGCCATTTGAACTAATCGAATTAGGGAATGAACCGATGCCCCGGCGATGTACGAAATCGTAAGCGTTACACGCGAGCGATACAGCGAGGCTTGGGGTGTCCAGGCGCGCAGGCCGGGGGTTTTAGGGAAAAGCGTCAGGGGGACGCATAGATGTGCAACCCTCGGTCCCGCCAACGCGCGCGCCCCAGGATCACCCCCCCTCTCGCTATATATCCATCCCTTGGATATATATATATATATATATATATATATATATATATATACATGTTCCACAAGTTTCTCCCGGCCTTCCGCACAAATCCACAGCTGCCAGGCGCAGCGAGATCGCTCGACCGGAAGTAACACGACTACTGCCTAGTACACACGAATCTTCTCTCGGTCCAACAGCAGTACCCGGACTCTCTTATACTCCTATTCGCTCTTACACACCCAAGGAACGACATCGTTTCTTCTTTCGGTATATCTCTGACTGTGCCGTTGTAGCTTCGCAACTCATTCGCGCTTTTATTTCGGATCCCACTTGCCAGCACGTACCCTCCCGATCCCTCCTGTTATTACTCCTTTGTTCCTCGAGTTTGAAAACTTTCCTCGTGATCCTACATTTCATCCACACTAAGGCGTCACCCGGAGTTTCTTCGTAACCAGCATAAAAATATAAATATGTCGCGGTAATCGATACGGAAATCTACAAAAAATAAAATCATTCCGCGACTCTGTTGTTTCAAGAATTGTTTGGCTCCAACACTGACTCGCATTTTCATCGAATTTCGTCGATGATTTTAACATGCGTAATACTAATGAATACAACCCCTGCCAATGAATACTTGGACATTTCTTGTACTGTTCTTGGGGTTGGAGAGTACAACCAACAAAACTCCGTCTCATTTCATTCGAAAGATTATCAAATTTCCTTGAATGTACTTTTATGAAACGTTCAAATTCGTCAATTTTTTCCGGAAATCAGCGAAGACATCCACATTCCACTTCAAATGCCCAGCACACAACTGCTCACAATTTGTGTTATTTCAACGTATGTCATTTTAGGGTTTTGTGACCCATCGCTTTGTTTTCACAGAGTGTTGTCCGTAGCCATTCTCTCCTAACCCACTACTGTATCGCATTTGCACAAGGACACAGGGAAACTACGGAAAACCTGGCAAATAGAGTAGGTTATATTTTTTTACTGAATTTCAGTTATATTGCCATGAGAAACTCAAAAAAAAATGGCAGTACACGGCTAAACGTTCATGCATCCCAGTATTGACGCGTTGCTAATGCTGCTTGGTTGATCGCCGAAACCGCGTACCGACGCTTCGACTGCTGTCGGTATATTTATGTTCATGGGCAGAATAGCGACGTGGTCCATCGACGCCATTCAGAAGCACGCACCTCTTCGCTTCCTGCGATTGACGTTTTACTGTTTATTCCGAGAAACCGAGGGGACAAGCGAGCTACGAGGATTGGCTATAAATGGAATAACGGATGGACTAATCTGTCGGATGTACACGATCGATACACCGTAGGATATTACAAATGCTCTTCATAATAATAAATTAATCGAAGCATTGTCGATCAAACCTTTGACGATTTGTTTGTTCCGTCTAAAAGGAATATTTGTAAATGGAAATATTGAACATTTTCATTGTTTCTGTAATGTCCCGAGTAATTACCCAAACATTAGAATGATAAATCCAACGAGCCACTATTTGCAGTCATCCGCGATATATGTGGATAACTGGCAGTACCCCATAACCATTTGGAGAATAGCAGTATTTGCGGCTGCTATCAACCGGTACGTTGATGCTAAACCATGCATGCTGTTATTCTTGTACATGCCTCATGGTACGTACACTGTTTGTACATTTAATCGCACACGTCGAATGACGCAGCAGGTGCATACATCGAACCAATGTGAGCCATTTCAAATTATGTTACCGGATCTAAACATCGCATCCGCACATTAATGCTGCTGCTGCAACGACATTTTGCATAAACTAATACGGACTGACCAGTCATGCGCGAAACTACTGTCAATAATTCATCTACTTATTGTTAGTTCCTTGATTACCAATCTCAAATTTAATGGACAAGGGAATTAGCGATCCTCTCGGCGTTCAGACTTTGTTTGCCATGCGGATATTAATGTGTGGCAATTTTTTATTTTCGGTACGCGAAAAAATCGAAAAAACGCCAGAGATGAAATCTAGCGCACTGTAACAACTGCCTAACATATCGTAAACGCATGTTTACTCGTTTTTTTGTGCATCCCCGAAAAATAAATGGTTGAGTTTTCAATGCGTGTGGGGATGTAAGTGTGTATAGATAGACTGTAAAAATTCGACTTGTATCCCGAGACCGACTTGACTGATTTCTTGGAAACTCTGCACAGATTTAAATCGTCGAACCTCCATTGCTCGCTGAAATTTCCGTTCGAATTACTTGACGGTAGGGGATGTATATTGAAATTTTCTAAAAATATGTGCGACTGCTCTAACTTTCGTAAATTTCCAGTTACAGATTCAGAAGTTTCTACATAAAAGGGCCATGCGATAAGGATGCTTGGTACTGAGTTTAGTAAAAACCGCTTGCGAAGTTCGGGCTTTGTGAGATTTAAAATTTTTCGAAAAATGTTTGAGATCGATTTGGTTCCCATAAGTTTTGAGATCGTAGGTTGATTTTTCTTTGGTGAATAAGGAATCATTAAAAGATTATTGGTACGAAATTTGACATGAATCCGTAAACGGATTAAGGCTTAATTGAATTTTGAAAAGTTTTTATATTTTATAAGAAATTATATGTTTGTTCAAATTCACAATTGTGAAGGGGAGACTTACCATCAAAATAGGATATACAAATAAAAAATAAGGGAGAAATCAACTTAAGCAAGAGGCTTTTCCAAATTTGGCTTCATCGTAGAGGAAGCTTTGTGTATGAGCAAAAAATACGAGGAAGCAATATGCAAATTTCAATTTCCGCATTTTTTAGTTCTAGCATACTTAAAACGAGTATTTTGTCGTACGCTACAATATCATTGTATTGAATATCGAAATAAATTTCGTTCAAATTACCTGAGGGTTAGAGATTTATGTTCACATTTGCCAAAAATATGTGCGATTGTTCTAACTTTCGTAAATGTCCAGTTATCGGGTCAAAAGATTTAGGTGACAATGATGCTTGGTATTGAATTTGGTAAGATTCGCTTTCGAGGTTCGGATTTTGTGAGATTTAGAATTTTTCGAAAAATGTTTGAGATCGATTCAATTCCCATAAGTTTTGAGATCGTAGGTTAATTTTTCTTTCGTGAATAAGGTATCATTAAAGGATTATTGGTACGGAATTTGGCATAAATCGGTAAACGGATCAGGACTTAGTTGAATTTTTTGAAATTTTTATATTTTATAAGAAATTATGTTTGTTCAAATTTACAATTGTAAAGGGGATACTTACCATCAAAATAGGTTAGTGGTTTACTTGCTACATGAATTGGGATAGGATATACAAATAAAAAATAAGGGAGAATGAACTTAAGCAAGAGGCTTTTCCAAATTTGGCTTCATCGTAGAGGAAGCTTTGTGTACGAGCAAAAATGACGAGGAAGCAATATGCAAATTTCAATTTCCACTGTTTTTTAGTTCTAGCAAACTTAAAACGAGTATTTTGTCGTACGCTACAATATCATTACATTGAATATCGAAATAAATTTCGTTCAAATTACTTGAGGGTTAGAGATTTATTTGGAAATTCGCCAAAAATATGTGCGATTGTTCTAACTTTCGTAAATGTCCAGTTATCGGGTCAAAAGATTTTGTGAGATTTAGAATTTTTCGAAAAATTTTTGAGATCGATTCAATTCCTATAAGTTTTGAGATAGTAAGTTAATTTTTCTTTCGTGAATGAGGTATCATTAAAGGATTATTGGTACGGAATTTGACAAGAATCGGTAAACGGATCAAGGCTCAATTGAATTTTTAAAAAATTTTATATTATATTTTATAAGAAATTGTGTTTGTTTAAATTTAAAACTGTAAAGGGGATACTTACCATGAAAAAAGATTAACGGTTTACTTGCTACATGAATTGGGATGGGATATACAAATAAAGAATAAAGGAGAAATGAACTTAAGCAAGAGGCTTTGTCAATTTTGACGCAAAAATGAGGAGGAAGCAATATGCAAATTTCAATTCGCGCCATTTTTTCGTTCTAGCAAACTTAAAACGAGCATTTTGTCGTAAGCTACAATGTGATTATATTGGATATCCAAATGAATGAAATTAGATCGGGTGCTGATTCCGACGAGTGATGATCTGTGATGGGATGTAGTAGTAGAGGCCGCTCGTTGCATCAGCGTATCGTATCTCCCTGGAAATACGCGAACGGATTTTAGGATACACGTATTCGTACGAAATATCACATATACCAATGTCCGCTCCCGTATGCACGTACATTAAACGCTGATATATAGACGATGGCGAGGCAACGCGCACGAGAATCCGCGCCGAAGAGAGAGAGAGAGACCCACCCTCCGAAAACAACCCCTGCACGACCGTTGTAACCCTCCTATCGGCATCGCTCCGCCCCATGCCACCACTCTCTTCCTCGGCAACCCTATACCCTGCTGGTACACTACGGCACCACTAAAATCCTTTTTCCCGCGTAATAGTATACATGTGTATAACTTGTGTGCATATGCGTATTTCTAACCAGCGTAAATCCTGGTAAATATTTCCACACTACGAATCCACGGGCACTCTTTATCTTAATATATGCACATAAATATTATCGCGCGCAGATAATTGTAAAAGCTGTGCAACGAGGAAGCGTATAGGCGGTAACGAATCTTCGTTAATACGCACATGGTTCGTGCCCATGAACAATAAATAGTGAAACTTTTCCGGAATAATATGCTTCCAAGCAATCTTTCATTCCGTTATGATCTATCCATTTTTTTTACCCCTGATCCATTGCTCTACGTGAAAAGTGACAATGGCTCGTTTTAATTCGAAACTTTGTGTATTTCGGACAATGTCGCAGCGTCTTCTGAACCAACTGCGAGGCGGAATGTTTCATTGCCTGAATGGCAAAGTTCAGACCTTGCACCACCATTTATACAGCTCACTTTCATCGGTTTACGCATTCGTCTCCATCTCATTATGATATACAGTTTTCTCATTACATGATTGCCCATGGCCCTAAATTCGGGGCAATTTTCAAACAGGGGTCAACCTAGGCAATTGTGATCGCGGGATTATTGTGATGATCGTTATTTTCTGCAGCATACAAAATTTGTAATTCATTCCCTTTCAGTCCATAGGCTGTACCCTCCCTTCAACCACTTTAAAATTTCTATACTTCAAACAAATCCTTCTTGTTATTGTATTCTATCAATTACGTCCGACTCTTGAAAATGCTAAACAGCGTGCAAGCGTCTTTATCCACGTAATTTTTAGTTTAATTCTCATTATTCAATACAATATTTTCTTACTGACTGCAATAATTAATCGTTATTTAGTATGGTAAAAAATATATCAATTATACTAATTTTTGTTATTAAAAAACTGTTGTCTCGTTTAGAATGATCTAACGGACAAACTCTAAACAGAGCTGTAGAGCCTGATAAAATCCTGCGTAAAGTTCATTTTTTATCTGAGAAGGGACTCACATATTACAAAATGTATACGAAATTTATAATCCATTTCCTTTCAGTCCATACGATGTATCCTTCCTTCAACCGCTTTCAAATTTCTGTACTCGTAACAAATCCTTTCTGTTATTGTATTCTATCAGTATATCCAATTCTCGAAAAGCTTCGAAGTTAAATAGTGTGGAAACGTCTTTATCCACGTAATTATCAGTTTAATTCTCATTATTTAATACAACATTTTCTTGCTGAATGTAATAATTAGTCGTTATTTAGTACCGTAAAAAATATATTAAATATACCAATTTTTGTTATTAAACAACGACACTACAGTGGGAATTGGTGACATTTTTTCGGGATTGCGTATCCGATGAGCCTTATGAAAGTCCGCGGGTTCTGATGAATTGTATCATGTGGCACCGAAGAAGGAAAAAAACCGTCTTACTAGTTGCCAATACAAAATATTTATGACGTAAAATAATTTTTGCACTAATGTATTATTGTTATGCTACAAAGTACCATATTTGGTTATTCTAAATAAAAATACATCGTGTATATTCGCTAAAATTGAATGTATAGAGTATTTAAAGAATTATGTAATTTACCAGCCCAACCACTTGTATTTCTATCACATTCATTGCGTCGTCTAAGCTTATGACGGCAATGAAAATGAATTGACAGAAATGTGAATCTCACAATAATTTAAATGTCGATTCCTCCCCCCATAATAAACACATGTCACGAAATATTTCGCAATGCGCTTTATTTCTGAAGGTGACAAACTCGTCATTATCATTGGCTGTCGATGTCGTGTATCGAGTTCGATCATAAGCATACTTCAGATCGCAGGATCGTAAATGACGAATCTAACCTACAAAGCAGCGCGCAGAACGATGCTTTGATAATAAATTCAAATGATTCTACACGACAGAACACATTAACTGTTAATAATTAAGAAAAAAAGAAAAGACAATAATGAAAAATAACCAAACGACGATATTTTGAATTGAAACTTTGTTATTCAAACGGACATTTCCTGATCCGATTCTCTATGCACAGGAAAAACTGACGCCCATGTACATCTGTTATAATTCCCTAAAGTACCAGAGCATCGCTGCCATCGTCAACACAACGTCAAAAGCACCAATATTCGAATAAGAATCGTGGCAGTGTAGTACTTATCCTAAGGCCCATTTTAAACGCTTAGGTAGCTGATCCACCAACAAATATTCACCACTATTATTAATTGAATTTGATCCTGGATTATCGGTGAACGAAACATCCAATGAGCCTGGTGCCCACTTTACATTTGAGATGAAACGTTAAGCCACGCAACCACAGTTCGTTCCGATCGCAGCACAGTAGCTAATACATTAGCGAAACTCGAATACCGGAGTAGATTTGCCGCGAGCAATTGATATCGGAGCACAGCGGGTTACGGCCGGAAGCTTTATCGTCGCAATCCGAGCTCATATTAGTCTAGACTCGCACCCCCAAAGCCAGGATATCACGAAACTTTGAGGCTGCGTTCGATACGAACATGGAGACCATCCATGGATATAACCATATGTGTGTGTACTACACGATGTGTGTTTGATCTGCTCGCCTGCGGTGGGGGATGTTTGAAGCACTTGCGTAATTGACGTATCATGTTGGCGTTCGCCACCACATTCTCGGAAACTCTTTATCACAGTGTTCATTTTGCAGAGAACTCTTTCATCGAGTTAGGCATTAAAGTGTGGAAATTTGGTATCCATCAAGAAGTAGTAAAAAGTATATTGGAAACCTGAACAACCTATTGAAGATTAATCCAGTCGTGAGTGGGAAACTCCGGAAGATTATTCTTAACGGCGTCACACGCCTCGCTAGCCCGATCAAAAGGCCATCACGGAGACGAAACAACTTTGTTATTTAATGTCGAGAGAAATTAAATGGATGCCACTTGGATGATGATGCGTGCCCAACCTACAAAAGGCCGCGTACTCTATATCGAGAATCTAAAGCTTCATTCAGAAGCGGATATTCGGTCAAAGCTATAAAAAAAAACGATAGTGTACATCATAGGTATAATAGCGAGATCCCTTCGTTGTATGTAGAGCGAAATCTCTTCGAGAACGCAGAAAGAGCATGGAGTCTATGGGTAGAAGAGGATGAAGAGTCGTGCTATAAGTATTGTTAAAAGAGGATAAGCGAGAGAAGGAAAGGAGAAGGTAAATCGAACGAAAGGGATGAAAGAAAGCAAGGGGCAGAAGCTTTATAGGATGTACGAAAGAAAAAGGATACGTCGACTTTAAACCACTGGAGAGGCAGTCCGGAACCTCGGGGTCGAGTTTCTTTTCATTAGTTCGAGTAGCTGTGGAAGCAGAGCCACCACCACCATCACCACGAACCAACCAACGAACCAACCTCTAACCACCACACCAGCTAGCAGCATCTGCCTCCTCCCCCCCGGCCCCAACCAACGGATCAACCAACCTACCCATCACAAGCTGCGATCCGCGGTGGTGGCTCACCCCGTTTCGCCGATCCATTCCGCGCGTATAAAGCAACGGCAGCCAGAGCAGAGTAGCGGCATGATCCACTGTCGTGGTGGCGCACGCCGAACGGTGGCTGTTCTCGGGTTCCTCATCTTGCGTGCGGTTGACTCGTTTTCAATGAATACAATGGCGAGCCGGCCCGGATCATATTGAATATGAAAACGGCAAATCAACGAGCTTCCGAGACCGAGGCAGATTTCCACGGCCTGTTCATTGTTGGAATGAAAAAAAAAAGAAGGAAAGAATACAAATGAGAGTATTGGAACATAGAGCGAATGAAAAGATGAGTACCATGTACGAAGAATAAATAGAGTACCTGCCCGATGAAAGGGAGGGAATGTGACGAGGCGGGAGGGTTGTTGGAATACATTTTATCGCGCACATACTTCGAACGTTCCCTTAAATAGAATCTTGAAAAATATACGACGCTTGGTTTACAGACATGAACATTTTAGGACAATCAATAATTGCATTTTTGATGACTGCAGTGGTGATCACCCTATGGTACCCTTCATCGACCTTTTATTTGAATTTAATTGGAAAAGAATGCTTTTCTTATCAGGTTGATAAGGAATGGGAGTGATCCAATCATTTGATCCTGTAAACAGTCTAGGATTAAATTATACCTCGATCATCTCCATGGCAGCTAAAATCATGAGTGGCCTAACTCTGGACTACTTACGTAGGGATTATAAATGTTCAAATAAAATCTTGAAAAATATACAACCCTTGTTGCACGAACATCAACATTTTAGAACAACCAATAATTGCATTTTTGATGGATGCAGTGGTGAGACCACCCTGTCGTTACCCTTCATCGATCTTTTATTGAAAATTTACTTGGAAAAGAATGCTTTTCTTATCAGGTTGATAAGAGATGGGAGTGATCCAATCATTTGATCCCGTAAACAGTCTCGGATTAAATTATACCTTGATCATCTGCATGGTCCATGGCAGCTAAAATCACGAGTGGCTTGACTCTCGACTACTTAAGCAGAGATTATAAATTTTCGAATGGAATCATATGAAATATATGATCCTTGGTGTACAGACATCAGCATTCTAGGACGATCAATAAATGCATCTTGATGGATGAAGTGGTGAGTTCACCGTGCCGTTACCTTTCGTCGATCGTTTATTGAAACTTTAATTCGAAAATAATGCTTTTCTTATCAGGTTGATAAGGGATGGGACTGATCGAATCATTTGATCCCGTAAACAATCTCGGATTAAATTATACCTCGATCATCTGCATGGTCCATGGCAGCTAAAATCACAAGTAGCTCGACTCTGGACTACTTAAGCAGGGATTATAAATTTTTCAACCTCGCCGCACCCTTCGCTATGTACTATCGTGAATGCACGCAGATCTACGCACTTCCACCCTCGCCAGCTCAACAGCGAAAGTGCTCGTTCGCCAGTCTCATTCCGTACAGTATGTGTTTACATACAAGCGTCGAAACTTTGCGGGGCTTCGCCGTACCCTCTAAGTCTCGCTGTACTTCGTGATATTTGCCGCTCTTCGGCTCTCTGCAAGCTCTTGAATTTTTATTAGGGAAATATTATTCCCGGGGATGTACATCCAAGATTTACTCTTCTGATTCACCAACTCGGGGCACCACGGAACGACCTTTTTTCAGTCTGAGCCACGGGACTCTGGTTTCATTGCCCGAAAGCTTCAACTCCGAGCACTTATAACATCAGAAGCTCCGCAAACATAAAGAGAAAAAAAGCGTAATGCAACGAAGAATTCCTCAAGTGAGACACCCATCCACGTGCTCAACCTCTGCCAGTGCGTAGGCCTCTTTTTTTTTAAGTTTACCATTCCCGCGTCTTTATACTCTCGCTGGAGCTCTTGTCTTTGGTCTCTTCTTATCGCTGCGTCCTCTCTTCTGAAGGGTTCCTCTTTCTACTACTTGGAAATTACGGAGACCGAAGCTTTCGAAAAGGTACTTCTAGCACGTGATTTAGCGACGCATCGCCGGATCAGAGGCCCGCGAGCTGTAGTAGCGAGCTCGAAGTACGTTTTTCTTTCGAAGGTACACACGGCGATGACGACAGTTACTCGTGTTAGGCATAATCCTCCTGTTAGCCAAGCGCATCAGGTATAGAATCACGCAAGAGTTAGATATATGACTGAATGTGAAGATCTTGCTTTCTGAACAAAACTGACGAGCTTATATGCAAGATAACTGTATCAAGAATTCACCCTATAATTAGGTACTACAGAATTATCCAAATTTTTTATGCACGTTCTTGATACGATTTGATTTCCGACGCTCTTGTAATCTTCAAATCAAACTTTTGAAAATTCTCATGAAAAAAAAACTAAGAGAATTGTAATTTCTAATCTAGAGTCTCTAGCAAGTTAAGGGCTCACATACCGCGGCGCGCACTGAAAACCGAGTAAACTTGAAAAATTATTATAAAGGCTATACGGTGAAAAATAAATTGAATTCTTGATATCACATTTTTTATTAACTTTTCAACTATAAGAAATAAAATTATAAAATGTTTTCTTTTAATATTAACATTATTTTTTACGGGTATAAATGGACTACTGATGAAAACCATGGCGCCTCCTTGTCGACATCATAACTTCACCAAAAACTATCGAATCTGCAAAAATAAAAAAGAATCTAGTAAAATGATGTAGTAGTTATAGTCTGACGGATGGAATTTTTTTTTTTTCAATAACAAAGAAATTTAAACAAGTTAAAAAAAAGTTTAACAATATTAAAAATTGACTAAGTTATCGTGCTGACGTTTCTCTTCATCAATAGTCCATTTATACCCGTAAAAAATAATGTTAATATTTGAAAAATACATTTTTTAATTTTTTTTCTTATAGTTAAAAAGTTAAGGAAAAATGTGAAATCAACAATTTAATTTTTTTTACTATATAACCTTTATAATAAATTTTTTAATTTACTCGGTTGTCAGCGCGCGCAGAGATATGTGAGCCCGTAAATTTGGCGAGAATCGGTGATAGCGTCAAGATTTGAATACTAATTTTGTATTTTTTTATTATTTCAAATTATAAATTATAAATACGAATACCTGAGCAAATATAAATATATTCATGCCAGACACCCACAACGACCAGCAGCGTCGCGATGTCCTCGAGTTGCTTCCAAACTCCGAAGTATTTGTCGTAGTGAATCAATACGATTATTCGGGTTGTTCAACGTCTAAAATGACCATGACATTATTTAAAAAAATAAATCCCCTAGTCTTTCCTTCCCAATATATTGAACAAAATGTACAAACAAAGTGTAAATTACGGACAAGTCAATCCGTCGGAGTTGAATCCAGTGTAGCCGGAATATCCGATTCATCCCCTTGGGCACTCGTTCGATCGAGCACCCTGTCCAATTCAAGTGGCCTTTTGACAAAATTGAGGATAGAGAAACGCACGCTTAAGCGACTAATCTAATCGTCTCCGCGCGCACTCATTCTCATATTGGCATACCAGCTGTCGCAAGTTGAAGTACCACCGGTGTTTAACACAGGGGAAGTAGTGTTGAACGTCGGGACCTGTTCCCTAAAGCTATAATGACCAATTCAACGGTGAATTACTTTCTATACTGGTGTACAATCGTAAATGTCAACAGTGCCCTTATTGTTCGTCCGGAGAGATCGTTTCCCCCAACGATTGACTTCTCTCTCGTCACTGTACACCTACACGTAAGACCCAAAATCGTATGGTACTTTAGCACAATTATGTATAATTTCGTCTCCATTCTCGTCCAGTTTGGAAACCACCCCGGACGTTAAAACCGAGGGAATGGAAACAGTGACAAAATAGTACACACGTATATCGGTAGCTAGACACTTGGTGAGAAGAGGGGCGAAAGGGATGGATTTATGGCCGAGCGAGACATAAAGGGATCGCGGTGCGGCGCTTGAGAATTATTTTCCCGACGATAGGTCGGTCGAACAAGGGTGGACGAGTGTGGTGCACGGGTATACGAGTACACCCCTGCCGGAGACCGAAGTAAAGTTGTTTCACGTAGTTTCGAAACTACAAAGTCGTGGCATAATTCTGGACAAAATGCACAAGCGTTCGCGTACACGCAAAGACAAAAGACCCGTGTTTTTCGATTTGCCCAAAATATTGGTTTTTTTTCTTCTCGAAAACTATGAGACATTAGTATTTCGAAAAATAAACGTGTATCCGACTTCAATAATTAATATCTCGGGCCTTATTTTCCATAGGGAAATAAACCAAAACGTTTTTCAAAGCGAATAGGATGATTTTGGATAGAGAATTTTTCAAGTAATTAAAAAATTGCAAATTCCTATTGCTATCAACAGTTGAAATACTTGATCATTTTTTTTCTACCGAAATCTGCAATATTATACAAGGATTTTTAATAAATTCTGTATTCAATTCCGTAACGTAACATATATATTTGTTTAGGATGCAGTTAAGTTTATCTCGTGTTATCAGGGTCCAAGCGCCATTTTATGAAATTTTTAATGTTTTCGATTATCTCAAAATGACGATGTCCATACTGCTTCTCTCGCAAGCGTATAACTCTGTTATTTTGCAAATTAGAGAAGTTTTGTTTTGTAATGTGAGGAATTGAACTGGAAACACACTCATGTGAATACTTCCATATTTCATTCCATATTTCATGAGAAAGAAAAATGGTGAGGTGCCAAAAAAATGTGCTACGAGGATTACTAACAGTATGAAATCTGTTCGCAAGAGAATCTTTGTTTCAGAAATTGGACTAGCTATAGTAATATACCTCGTTATAAAATGGAAGACATAAAGATGCCAAGAAACAACGCGTGACAGCGTTCCTATCGCAGCCAGATATACTTACGTGGTGGATACTAACAGTAGATATACGATGACGGTGGCTAGATAGGAGAAGACACGTAGAGCATCAGAACACAGCGTACAGCAAAGCAATAAGACGAATGAGAAAACGACAAACAGTAGCAGATGCCGGAATTCTTCGATGTATTCGCTATCCGCGAAAGTGTCTTCATCGTTCTTGTCCACTCTCTAGATAGAGTGTTCTTAAGGTAGTTAAAAAGAAAAGTGGAAAAAAAAGTTTTTTTTTCAAAGTCCGCCATTTTGTTATTTATCCATGAAATTTAACTTCAGTAGTTCCGACCAGAATGACATGTCTATAGATTAAGAATTATCAAGAATTTTTTATTTCAGATAACATCAAGAGCCAAAATCACTGGGGCCACCCACGCGCTTTTTTTTCAAGATGCCAACTTCGATCACTAATAATAATAATAATAATAATAATAAACTATTAAATTTTTTCAAACAAATCTTTTTTTGTATCTTTAATATGTAAATAAAAACATCCTAAATATCCAAAACGATTCATTTTTATTTTCCTACAAGAAAACGCCCTCCAAAAAAGACATGAAAATCGGCTTAAGTTACCAGACTACTACCTTAATAGTGAAACAAAAGTTTACAACCCCCAACGAAGTTCCTGCAGAGCTAAATTTTCTTTAAGGGGGGGTAGGGTTTTTTAATTTTTCTTTTGCATTTTTTTTAATTTTTTTTTCTGAATGAACAATATGTCGAGAATATTGTGTATAAATTTTAAGTCAATCGGAGTAAAACTAACGGAGTTACAGCGTTTCAAACGACCGGCCGTGATACCTGTATATCACGTATAAAAAACTTTAAATCGATTTTCCCGAAAACGTCATTTTTGAAGTTTGTAAACATTAGAACTCAAAATCTACTGAACCGATCCTTTTGAAAATTTAAACATTACTTCTTCACATAAATCAACAGGTAATCAGGAGGAGTTTTTTTTTTTCAATTTTTTCAATTTTTTAATAACAAATTAAGCGCGATTTTTTGAGCTAAAATTGCGTTTTTCACTTCCAAGTGCTGCAAAAAATAGAAAAAAAAAAAAAAACTCTTCCTGATTACCTCGAGAAATACATCACCTTTAAAATGCATATCAATTTTTTTGTTTCGGATGATCCGGTAACGAGTTATAATGTTCACCGCAAAACCACTTTTTTCTAGGCGCCTCTGGAGATTCAACGTCACCGGCTTATTTATCAATATTTTTCATTGAACATTTTTTCTGAGATACTTCAATAGTTGTATAATAATATGTAATTCTATTTAATAAAATTATATTACTCATGTCGCCGCAAAAAAATCATAAAAATATGCTTTTTTTCGCCTTTAAAACCCTACCCCGCCGTTAAGATTTGATCATGCGATTACCTATAATACTAGCTACATCATATCTAATAGTGTAATATATTATTGTGCATTATAATTTATAATATTTCAGGCATCTAATACAAATGAATGATCGATGCTTCTTGTCAAAAATATCTTTCGATACAAAAATATAACGCTTACAAAAATTTCGTAAGACCTCCAGAAGTTTGCCGAGAGATAACGAATTGCATGTCCTTTGTTGTCTCGCAATTACTTCGATCTATATCCTCGTTATGTAGAAAAAGATAACATCACCACAGTAACACTGAGTTCTTTTACGCGTACTTTCATTCACGCTAAATAAAACTATTTACGACGTCGTAAACTATCAAAGACATGCAAGAGGTTAGGATCACGCGAGCCATAACGCGGCTGTAGTGCTACTGCATTATGAGAATTTCCCGTAAACGCCATCTGTTCGTTCTTCGTGTTACTATATACGTGCGCGTTTGATAATTTACCGACCTGAATATTTCAAGTTTGCGTGAGCAAAAGTTCGCGTAGACAAGCTCATTGTCTCGCAATTAACATCAATCATGACACTACCCTTGAGAGCATGTGTCAGACCATGAGGAACGCCAATAACATCGGCATAGTGGGGACCACTGAAATCGGGGTAACATTCAACTCAAATGTGCCAAATATTCAAATAAAAAATCATGCCAGAAGCGAGTTACTATGTATTTTGATATTGTGCCCTCTAATTTGTCAAGTAGGACCCCAAAAACTGTCGAATATTCTCATTCAATTGAGAATTGAATATAAATAAACGAAGCCAAAACACTTTACCACGATTACTGTGTATTTTTTGGCCAAATGACATTCTGCTAATTTTGCAGATAAATGCTCGTTAGTTAGGGTTTTCATCCATTCATATTGTAAGGGTCAACATTCTCGGAATTATAGTTTAATAATGGCGTTCGGCCAAAAATTTCAATGCATTTCCTTCGTAACACACAGTCGGTAAAACAGTTTTTACATATGTCGTCTATAATTTTTCTCCCAGTTGGCGATCGATTAATATAAAATTTCGTGTGTTGGACCTTTTTATATTACGCAGACTATCGTATTGACTGCGCCCTGTATCATATTTCCAAGCGAAAGGTTTCTGTGCGAAATGACACGTGATATTCGTATACGCTCTTCCTATACACTAAAGTGACGGAGAGTGAGAAAAGGGGCAGAGTGTTTCCGGAAGCAAACCGCCTGTTCTCCGCTTCGTCGACCGAGCACTTTTGATGCGTGCGAAAAAGAACGGCTGCGCTAGCTTCGTATATATATATGTCGATCTCCTTCCGCGAAATATCATTCTTTGTCCGGCGTGACTAGAGACCTTTCTTCCCTTGAGGGATCATCTAAGTTTTTCCCACTCGGAAACAGGTCAATGTTGGGAATTTCTTATTTTAAAATGACTATTGAGCAACGTTTGTTTTTATTTTGTTTTGCATATAGTGTGTAAGTAGCATCGCAAAAATGTAAGAAAAAGAACTATACATGAAAATGTTAAATGTATTTCATTTTTCAGATGTTTCAGATTTTTCAAGCAGTTTATATACAAAGTACAAAATGTACATGGCAACATTCCGGATATTATATAGTGTTGACTCATTCAAGGCTCGCCTTTGTATCGCAAGTGTCGCAAAAAAACTTCTCGTAGTATATACTAACTATTAAGCATACAGATGCAAAGAAACTAATTTTTAATTTTTCCCTCCTTAAAAACCACCCCTACGGATTATCAAACGATCCCACTTATTAAAACCAAGATATCCTGGTGCTGTTCAGCTCATATAACAAATCAGGAAAAGAACATAAGAACCTTCACTCAATGAGTTACCGTTGCCAGGACTACTCAGTGAGGGATGGTTTTATCGGAAAACTCACCCCTCTGGGATTATACCATCCAGTCGGTAATACAATCCAATATTGTGTTTAACAGTGTCAAGAGAAAGGACCAATAACGGTAGACGCGCGTATTCGACAGTATCCCATGTTACGCGGTATTGGTCACGGTCCATACTGGGAGGGATGACCGCTTAGCTGTGAATTGGCTTGCACACCGACTGTTCAACGGGAAGCAGTTTTTCTAAGTATCCGGTGTTAATACAAATGAAATTATTTTTCCTGCTAATATTATTTACGGGTTTGACTATTCTCAAATTTGTTTAGCTACTTTTCAATGCTTCCTTGTCAGTACTTCATCGTCAAGATATAGCGGAGCCGAGGATTGTAGAATGATGGACAAGTGTTACAATGACTCTTTTCAAAATTATCCAATCGAAAATCTGTTCGTGCTCGTCGAATAATATGTGAAAAATGAAATAACAAGTGACAGTATTCACATGCAACAGTCCGTTCACATGTTCATTGACTATGTTTTATGAATGAAAAATTCATCAGTCGATTCACCATGTGTCGTCAGGTTTTCCAATGTGATTGTCTTGTTGACGAAAATTTCTCGGCAATTGCGGAGGCATTTTTCGCAAAGTTTCGTAAACATTTGCTGCCGGACATATCGACATCTTTCGGTATCGGGGTTGGTTTGAGCTTTGGAAGTTTCCTCGCAATTTTTCGTACTCCTGAAATCGAAAATTGTGGATTAATTATAAGAATTTCGGTTCCATAGAAGCGAAATAAATGGTGAACGCGTATATATGTAGTGATGAACATGCGGGAAATGCGAAATTCGATTTTGGTGAGGGGTAGGTACGAGAGGGTGGTACGGGGCGGATGGGGGATGACCGGGACGGCTGGGAAAGCACTCGAACACGAGGTGATCTCCCTCTCTCTCGCTCTTTCGCGTCGATTTTGGAATCGAACAATACCTCTCTCCGTCGAAAACCCTTTCTCCGTCAGCATTGTTCGTGGCGTGTTGTAGCACCGCGCCACGCGAGCCGAAGTGCTTATGCCGCACTATACGTACACATAGCTATAGAAATTGTTAATGTATATTCGCGTATATGTAAGCTCCGTTCATTGTATACATATACGCGATAATACTGCGTGTATATGATACATGATTCGCTCTCGTGTTTACGTGAATTTTCCCTAGGAGAGAGAGAGAGAGAAAGAGAGGTTTACAGGAGAACTAGTATACTATAGATCCCACCGTCGAATAAGTCAAGCGTTCGGCACACAATGGAAGCGGCTTAAACGGCAGTAATTATATTTGCGGCTGAGTGTTGGGTGGAACAGCTCAGAGTGGTGGTTGCCTCTGCTCTGTCGGATGACGCGCGGGCGAGCACAGAGTGGGGCGGAGGGTGGAGAAAGGGAGGGAGCAATCCAAAGGGTTGGACAGAAAATTCGGAGGGCAAGTGTGGAAGAGTCAGAGGAGCATTCGTGTGGAGATGCCATGAGCGGAGAATCCCAGATGAGAGAAACAGAAGGGTGGTACAGTGAATAAAGGTTCGACGATTGTAATGGTTTTGGGTTTTGGATTTTGGCGATTTGCAGTTTGGTCAGATTGATAGAGTTACTTAGAGTGGTTGCCTCTAGTCTGCCGGATGGCGCGCGGGCAAGCACAGAGAGAGAGAGAGAGAGAGAGAGAGAAAGAAAGGTATGTGGGAGAAAGGAAGGGAGCAATCCAAAGGATTCAAAAGAAAATTCGGAGGGTAAGGGTGGTAGAGTCAGAGGAGCGTTCGCGTGGATCTGCCAGGAGAAGAGAATCCTGGATATGAGAAAAACAGTAGAGTGGTACAGTGAATAAGGGTCTGACGATCAGAATCGTTTTTTTGTTTTGGATTTTGGATTTTGGCGATGTGCAGTTTGGTCAGATTGATAGAATAGCTCTGAGTGGTTGCCTCTACTCTGCCGGAAGTCGCGCGAGCGAGCACGGAGAGAGAGAAAAAGAGCGAGCGGGATGGGGGAGAAAGGAAGGGAGCAATCCCGAGGATTCGACAGAAAATTCGGAGAGCAAGTGTGGAAGAATCAGAGGAGCATTTGGAGATGCCAGGAACGCAGGATCCTGGATATGAGAGAAACAGAAGTGTGGTACAGTAAATAACGGTTTGACGATTGTAATGATTTTGGGTTTTGGATTTTAAATTTTGGCGTTGTGCAGTTTGGTGAAATTGATGGAATTTTCCACTGGCTGCACTGGTTCCCACTCGATATATCGCTGTCTTTGTTCGTAATGTAGAAAAATAAAAGTGAGCGGTACACCGTGAGTCCGCAGGACGTTGAACGCTCCATGAATGGTGTAAGCCCGTGCGTGGGACGGACGAACGAACAATTAACGCGCAGTCAACGGAACAAGGCGACGTTAGCACGCAGGAAATCTATCGACGATCGACCAAGCGCAAAACGTTTGTGTATTGTCCGCGTGGACCGATAACAGGATTGATATGTTGCTGGATGAACTTAGTGCTTAGGATCGGAGGCCCTATTGTTGTATCCGATCGCGATACACACAATGCGCGCTTTATGCAGAATTCTGCATAGCTGTATTGGTGGGGCACGGCTCTGGTGCCTATCGTCGGTATAGATCGAGTAATGATTCTGCATGATTTTGCTACGATTATGATTATCCTGATATTTTTCCCTAGAATGCGCTCGAATTATTATTATTTTTTCAATCCGTTCTATAGTTGACGAGAATAAAATTGTATTTCCAGAGCTTGCATGCCCGTGGGCAAAATTCTCATCACGCGAGTAACCGCATAATTATTCTCACACTGTCGTATACGAATTATTCGGTTGAACAGATATTTATTAATCTTTCTTTTTTTTTAAATTTAACGGTACTCGCATATTGTTTATTCAACTGTACTGATACTTGTAATACCAATAGAGATTGAATTTTATTCATTACAGGATTTTATATGTATTCGACACCAATTTCTGTACTTACATGATGGAAATAAAGAAAAACCGATAACTTTTTTCTGCAATAATAATTGACGATTGCTTGTTATCGTTTAAAATATCGTTATAGAGAATCTTGCCAAAGCGTATTCTGCACGAACAAAAGAATTTTGAAAATGTTATGTAAAGTTTTTTGTGATAACCATCAAACCATGATTCAGGGTTGTTTGAACATTTTCATTAAATGCAGAATGTTAATATCATATATTTTATCATTGTGTGTTCCAAAGTATACCCTCGCGGATTTTTACGTATGTCCCCTTGTCAATTTTTCCCTCCTGCAACTCCGTACCCGCACTATGCTAAGATAACCTAACTTCACTGGCATCTGCAGCTGCTTTTTTAACTGCACCGACTCGAAAACGCGTAAACTACTTTTTCCGTCACGGTGCGGCCGATCGCGATGGAATTTTGGGCGTAAAGTCTAAACAGTGGCACAAAGTGGCTAAGCTTTTGGCGTTTTCCAATCCGTTCTATAGTTGACGAGAATAAAATTGTATTTCCAGAGCTTGCATGCCCGTGGGCAAAATTCTCATCACGCGAGTAACCGCATAATTATTCTCACACTGTCGTATACGAATTATTCGGTTGAACAGATATTTATTAATCTTTCTTTTTTTTTAAATTTAACGGTACTCGCATATTGTTTATTCAACTGTACTGATACTTGTAATACCAATAGAGATTGAATTTTATTCATTACAGGATTCTATATGTATTCGACACCAATTTCTGTACTTACATGATGGAAATAAAGAAAAACCGATAACTTTTTTCTGCAATAATAATTGACGATTGCTTGTTATCGTTTAAAATATCGTTATAGAGAATCTTGCCAAAGCGTATTCTGCACGAACAAAAGAATTTTGAAAATGTTATGTAAAGTTTTTTGTGATAACCATCAAACCATGATTCAGGGTTGTTTGAACATTTTCATTAAATGCAGAATGTTAATATCATATATTTTATCATTGTGTGTTCCAAAGTATACCCTCGCGGATTTTTACGTATGTCCCCTTGTCAATTTTTCCCTCCTGCAACTCCGTACCCGCACTATGCTAAGATAACCTAACTTCACTGGCATCTGCAGCTGCTTTTTTAACTGCACCGACTCGAAAACGCGTAAACTACTTTTTCCGTCACGGTGCGGCCGATCGCGATGGAATTTTGGGCGTAAAGTCTAAACAGTGGCACAAAGTGGCTAAGCTTTTGGCGTTTGAAAATTTTGAAAAAAAAATCACAGTTTCAGTTACCATGGGAGAAATGACTGAATTTTTCACTGTTAGACCCAACGGAGATTGTTACCTCTGGAGCTTAACAACTGGGCAATATAAGCATACATAGTTTGCGCTTAGTTTCATCATTTTTCATGCAAAGATAAGCGAGAAACGAGGTTTTTTTTATTTTTTCATATAATAGAAAGTCGCTGAAGCGGTGCATTGACCACACGTCCACTGCTGTCGGTGACAAAGTTACTAGATTTGTTATTACTTCAGTAGTATGTCCATCTTTTTTCCTACGTAATGTTTTATTTATACCAGGGGTGTTAGTTGAAATTTGCCGGTTTTACCAGTAATGTCGCTAGCAATATGTATACATTTCTATGATTTGGCATGTATGTCATTTTTTTCTATTGACATTAACCTACAAAAATACGCAAGTCACATTCCGCCAAAATAATAGCGTCATATTTGTTTACCTCAGTGGATATGTCGAGTTTCGTTCCAAGTAAATCGCATTTGCGGCATTCGTTGCTTTTCTTATTTCATCAAAAGAAAAAAGCAGCTGAAGCTCACCGGTTGCTGGTAGAAACTTATGGTGAACATGCTCCAGTGATTAGAACATGTGAGACATGGTTTCGTCAATTTAAAAGTGGAGATTTCGATTTGACAGACAATGAACATCCTGGTGCAGCGAAAAAGTTCGAAGACGAGGAATTGCAGGCGTTATTGGATGTTGATCCAACCCCATCGCAACAAAAATTGGCAGAAACCCTAAATGTGACTCGAGGAGCAATTTGCCAACGTTTAAAAGCCATGGGAAAGATCGAAAAGTATGGAAAATGGGTGCCACACCAGCTGAACGATAGACAAATGAAAAATCGAAAAACCGTTTGTGAAATGCTGCTTCAACGATTCGAAAGGAAATCTTTTCTGCATCGAATTGTCACGGGGGACGAAAAGTGGATTTATTTTGAGAACCCGAAGCGAAAAAAATCATGGCTTTCACCTGGTGAAGCCGACCCATCGACTGCAAGGCCAAATCGCTTTGGCCGTAAGACAATGCTCTGTGTTTGGTGGGACCAGTGTGGTGTGGTGTACTACGAATTGTTAAAACCTGGTGAAACGGTGAACAAGGATCGCTACCGACAACAAATGATCAATTTGAATTATGCGTTGATCGAAAAACGGCCGGAATGGGCCCGAAGACATGGCAAAGTTATCTTGCAACATGACAACGCGCCGTCTCATACCGCTAAACTGGTGAAAGACACATTAAAAACTCTTAATTGGGAAATATTATCACACCCGCCGTACTCTCCAGACCTCGCCCCGTCCGACTATGACCTTTTCGCATCGATGGGACACTCCCTTGCAGAGCAGTGCTTCGCTAATTTGGAAGAAGTCGAAAAATGGCTCGTCGAATGGTTTACCTCGAAAGAGAAAAAGTTTTTTTGGGATGGTATCCATAATTTGCCTGAGAGATGGGCGAAATGTGTAGAAACCAATGGTCAATACTTTGAATAAAAAAATGTTGAGATTCCTCTGAAAATTAAGTGTTTTCTTTATCGAAAAAACCGGCAAATTTCAACCAACACCCCTGGTAAATTCTGCGGAAAGAGCTACAAATAAAAATTCCTCTCCTCGAATCAGCAAGAATCTTCTTACAACGAGACGAATATCTCGCAAATCCAATTGGATTCATAGACGAAACCCAAACCTTACAACAAGTCGAAAATGGAAGATTATTTATACCCGATAAACTGGGCTGAAAAGTAAATTTGAATTACGAAAATGTCTTATTATTGCACCCTCACAGAGGGAACACTTGCTTGCGTGGACAAAACATATTTAAAAATATTCTCTTTCCTAAATTTAAATGAACATATCTTACAAATAATTTCAGAAGTCGCGTTAAAATTTGGCACATAGGTACAGCAGCCAATCACCCTCTGTTTGCTCATACTGTTTTGAATTTTCCAAAAAAAAAGTATCTGTGATCGCTCTAACGCTCATAAATGTTTGTTAACGTCAATAAAATTTAGCGTGAATCAATAAAATGGGTCAGATTTGATGAAATTTCGAATTTTTCGAAAAATATCTCTACGAGCGGTTACTTCCTGAAGATTTTAGATATCAAAACTTCTATTCCCGAAATACAATACTGAGCTTACAACGAAATATATTTTCGCATAGGACTTTTTTTCCAGGGGCGGGTACACCCGCACGGTCGAACTACACACGCTTCTCTTTTCTCTCCCGACTATATATATTTTTGCGGCACCGTCACTACTCTACACCCTCCTTATTAATGGCAATACAAATCTCGAGAGTCATCGAGCGTTCTTCAATCTGAATGCCTTCTGCTCGTGACGTCACGGGGTGGGGGAGTTTGCGAAAGTCTCGGCGAGTCAAACGACCAAAGTAACCAACACGTGCATATACGAAACCCACAGACGAGACTCAAGCAATGCTCCCCCCCCCCCCCCCTCACCGTTTGTTTGTTGTGTTTTGTACCGATGAATGACTCAATCGTTTCGCGACTGCGTTGCACGCGCCCCGAGAACAAGCGTGGGTGCGACCCCAATTGGGAACGTACACTTGAGGATCCCTCTCCTTTCTTCTCGTGTGTCGCGATAACGTTAGAAGTTCGATATATACAAAGCGAATAAAGTCGAGTCAAAGAGAGAGAGAGAGAGAGAGAGGGCGGGTGGGGGTGAGTTAAGGTGAGCGAGAATGCGTTAGGGTAAGTGAGAGGAAGAAGGAGGGAAGGAGCGAGAGAGAGAGAGAGGGATTTTCGATTATGTTGTGTAATTACATTTAATACATATGGAGTCAAATGACATACATATATTTTCAAATCAACCGAAATGCATTCAATTAAACAATATTCAATTACATGGGCGGTGGTTTTTATGCTCAACTTAAAAACAAAAGTTCAGGTTCTTGATCGGTGTGAATAAAAATAATCAGGATTGTAAAAAATGGCGATATAGAAATAATGCATTATCCATAAAAGAAAATTAATAATGTATCGGATTTCCATTACAAATTACCAAAAAAAGATTGCTAATGGAACAGTCGCTATAACCCATTAACATAATAATGCGTGTATCGCTATTAGCCATTAACGAAATAATGTATAATGCGTATTCGCCATTACCCAATCCCAAAACGATACATAATGGATCGCGACCACCATTGCCCTGTTGCCAACATAATGCATAATGTGACATCGCAGTTGAGTTTTTTACGCGAATTTTTGTTCACGCGCCAAGTTCAGGTAGTCAGATCGCGTAAACTGTCAAACGCGCGCGTGTAGTAAGACGAAGAATGGACAGATGGCGTTTACGTGAGATTCTCACAACGCCGGTAGCGCTACAACGGTCTTGTGGCTAAACACCTAACCTAACCTCTTACGTGTCTTTCTGTTTGTTTATGCGGACTTTTACTTGCGCTAAGCGGAGATATTGAGGACCGCGTAAACTGTCATACCTATGTAAGGAGGTTACGTTGACACAAGCCATAATTCAACAATAACACTGCAGGCGTTATCAAAATCTCGCGTAAATGCCTACTTTTCATTCTTTGCGTTATTATAAGTGAGCGTTTGGCAGGCTACCAGAATATCTCAAGTTAGGGTGAGGAGAAGTTCGCGCAAACAAAAGCTGCATTCCTTAATTCAACTTTTGATCATTCCGTCTCTTTCGCACTCATTGTTTTAAAAAGAGATACGGTGATGGGAAACGATGAAAAGCTGAATTAAGGAACGCAGCGAAACTGACAGTTGACGCGGCCCTGAATATCTCTATTCAGCGTGAGGAAAAAGTCCGCGTAAACAAACTCATTGTTTATTGAAAAATATTACACAATGTGTCATCGCCATTGACCATTATCAAAACATTGGGACATTGATCGAATACCATTGTCGATTTTTTTAAATAATCGGTATTGAAATCGCGAGTTTGCTTACGGGGACTTTTGCTCATTCTAACAATAAGTTGAGACATGCAGGGCCGTGTAATCTGTCAAACACATAAAAGAGCTTACGTTTCCGCGAGCCCCATGTCTGCAGTGGCGCTGCCGGCGTTATGAGAATCTCGGTCAAACGCCATCTGTCGATTCTTCGTGACACTATAAGTGCGTGTTTAAGAGTTTACGCTATCGAAATATCTCAACTTAGTGTGTGCAAAAGTCCGCGTACACAAAGTCAATGTGTGTTGTCGAACTAATCCGTTATTTGAAATTCTGATGTTTAATCCCCATGCTAAAGTCGATGACCGATCTGTCCGATTGTACGTCACGCAAAATGTATAAAACAGTGTGACTATATTACGATCGAGGTTGATGACGATCGTCTTGAGTTAGCCCCGGGCAAAATTTAGGGCGAAATACGCACGAGCATCGCTTAAGGATGGAGTGAGTTAGCGAGACGGAGATTGTGCGAGCGCGGGAGAGAGAAAGAGGGTGTTTAACCCCGACTTAATACTCAGGTGCAGTAGAGCAGCAACAGCAGCAACCATAGCGCAGCAGGAACACTGTTCAGGGGTTTGAGGTTCGCACACAGTATGTCAACCAGGTAGAGCTTGAGAGAAACACCGTGTCTCTCTCTCACACACACTCGCTCACTCGCACACTCTGTCTGACACATTCTCTACCAATAGTGCCGTGAAATCGCCGCTCTATTATCGTGAATCGAATGATAATGAGGTTGTTTCGTGCTGCTGGTAGTGGCCGGTGTCATGGAAATACTATCGGCCCCTACTCCTCAGTACGGATAGAGAGCATATAGGCACATAATGCTTCGGGCTATACGTTTATACATAGGTATACATCTTCCCAGTCGCCATCTACAATCGGTCTGGCGATAGGAATTACCTGAACGTGTACACCTACACTTGCTACCATCAGCAACAGCGATCCAGGTCTACCGTGTACCTATATATAAACTGTATACTGGAACTGGCTCACCTGTACGAACAGTATGTCCAGCTAAAATTACGAAAATACTGTGTCTACGTCGTGACATTTTCTCGAGAGAATTACCTTATTTCATTGTACACTTAGCTCGATATATAATTATTTGCCCTCGTCTATGAACGGAAAATTCGTTTGTAACCGTGAAATCGGATATCGCCGCTCAAATTTCTGCACATTCCATTTTTGGCAAAATATATGAATTATCCCAGCTGGGCTAATTTTGGAAATTAAAAATTGTAGATTACTCTCCAGTTGAAATTTAAGCCACATTTCAGACTTCGCAACAGCAAAACTGCTACGATATAGAATCGAATTAATGGGTGACGTCTCATGTTGGGAATTTCAGACACCAACAGTGAAAGGGTGCGTTCGGTAATGCAGCTTTTCATCATTTTTCATCGTCGTGATTCTTTTCAGTTCGATGTATGTTCGCTAGCGACAGAATGGTGAAAAGATGAATTAAATAACACGCCGAAAGTTCGAACACTTCTGGCAACCCATATTGAAAAAGGACTTTCATCATAAACTGACTGAACGAATAATGTTACATCTTGCAAAATATCACCCATCGATGATTTGAAAAAAATTGTAAATTTGAAGTAATGTCTTTGAGGCACTACAAAAAAGAAAGGTATTGTAATTCTCAACGACAGCTTCCTCATTGTAAAGGTTGATACCCTCCGAGTATGCATCATTTTCATACTTCAATTGTCAGCAAACTTACAGGTCATAAGAAGATTTATATGAAATCCTAACTACCGGTAACTTGGTCGGAAAAATTGAGAAACAAAAAACTCAATGATGATCCATTGATTATGAACATGATCCATTAAAAAAATCCGATCGAGTCGAGCATTTTTGAGTTTTTTTATGAATTTCATGTTTTTTTTGTTCAATGACCAGGCTTTGAAGTTAACCAATGTATTTAACGCGACATTATTTTGACGGATACCACCACTTTAGCGGCAGAAAAAAAGGCCTAACTTGGACGATTTGTTTTAGGGGTACGAAAAAAGTAACAGGATTTCATTTCAGAGGGTTTACTTAACACAAATTGAAGTATGAAAAAGAATTTTTTATTATCATTTTGATGCAAAATGGCAGCGGCTGAAAATCGTCTTTTTCAAACTGGGAGAATGCATTACTTGAACACCGTTGCATGGATCGATTTGAAAATTTGGTAGTAGCTTCACAATTACATTTTCTATCGAAGTATGTAGCCGTTTTTTATTTAATGCAAACTTTTTGGTTTATAAATGATTTATTGCTTTTTTTGACAAACATTGATTCATTTTTTTCAAAAGTACACCATTTTTACAAAATTTGATTTAATAAAAACCCCTGCGTAGTCCCATACCCAAAAGTCTATTGATTATAATTTTTTTTCCTTTTTTCTTCCTGGTCTTATACTTTAAGAGAAAACGGTCCTGCCATGAACGTGTTTTAAGGTAGTAGTCTGGTAATGTAAGCCGATTTTCATGTCTTTTTTGGAGGGCGTTTATTTGTAGGAAAATAAAAATGAATCGTTTTGGATATTTAGGATGTTTTTCTTTACATATTAAAGATACAAAAAAAAATTTTTTGACAAAATTTAATAGTTTATTATTATTATTATTATTATTATTATTGATCGAAGTTGGCACCTCGAAAAAAAAGCGCGTGCGTGGCCCCGGTGATTTTGACTCTTGATGTTATCTGAAATAAAAAATTCTTGATAATTCTGAACCTATAGACATGTCATTCTGGTCGGAACTACTGAAGTTAAATTTCATGGATAAATAACAAAATGGCAAACTTTGGAAAAAAACGTGCTTTTCCATTTTGTTATTTATCCATGAAATTTAACTTCAGTAGTTCCGACCAGAATGACATGTCTATAGATTAAGAATTATAAAGAATTTTTTATTTCACATAACATCAAGAGCCAAAATCACCGGGGCCCACCCACGCGCTTTTTTTTCGAGGTGCCAACTTCGATCAATAATAATAATACTATTAACTATAAAAATTTTTCAACAAAATTTTTTTTTGTATCTTTAATATGTAAATAAAAACATCCTAAATATCCAAAACGATTCATTTTTATTTTCCTACAAAAAAACGCCCTCCAAAAAAGACATGAAAATCGGCTTAAGTTACCAGACTACTACCTTAAAACAAGACGCGTTCAAAGATGGGCTCTGTCGCCGACATTTTGTATCAAAATGATAATAAAAAAAGTCTTTTTCATACTTCAATATGTTTTAAATAAGCCCTTTGAAAAGATTTCCTATTCCTTTTTTTATACTCCCAAAATAAATCGTCAAAGTTAGGCGTTTTTTCTGCCGCTAGAGTGGTGTCACCCTCAAGTCAAAGATGTTTTTTCGGAGCATTAACAAATCATGTAATATTATGGAGTGGTTGCACGTTTTCCGAACGTTTCCAATTGGCTGTCGCATTCGGCAGTGTCCGACAATCTCCGAGTAATTTAAACTTCACGAGATAAAAATATGATTTCATTAAGAGCGAAGCACAAAAGTGGGTCCCGAAGTGCTCGTGTTTTTGCTAGTACACCCCGATAAAATATAAATCATTATGTACAGAGGAGTGTTTCTATGTTTATGCATGTATGAAACACGATGCCATATGTACAGATGGTCATGTACACACGAATGTATCTTTGGTACATCAACCCTGCTCGACACGTCGCACATAGATGCGTGATGTGGCCTCTGTATACAAATATGCATACATGCTTGTGACGATTCTCAAGCGACCCGAAACCTATATACCCTGCTCTACTGTACGTACTATAATGTCCGAGCCAGCAGTGCATTGGGCGTCAGTAACGAGATGCAGGAAGTGCGGGTACTGCCGTCGGGAGGGACGTTCGAGCATCATAGCTTCGCTGGCAGCATCAGCATGATAGATCGTATATATATACATATTTGTAGAGGAATCGACGGACGCTTCCAGCAACGCTTCCGCCACCTCCTCTGCCTCTTCCAGCTTCCATCGATGAAATAGCAAAGGGGGTGATACTCTCCTGCAAACCGCCATAGTGATGCTGGAGAACGCGCTTCAGCCCTCTCTCTCTCTATCCGTTCACCGCTCCCCTCCATCGGCCGATCAGTATATTTCTACACAGACAGAGAGAACGTGAATGAGCGAGACTCCGGGCGGTGAAAAGGGATGATCGACGAGGCAGGAAGGGATGGGAGACGGCCGAGGGCGAGCTGATATCCGCTCGAATGACTACCACGTAATCACCGGCTAATTATCCGATAGATACTCCGGAGCAGTGGCAACGGAACGCCGGAGATCCAGAGTAGCAACACCATGGTGAGCACTGGAGAGGCTGCTGGAGGGAGGAGACGCCACTCTGTTCTCTCCGTATGCCTTTGGTTCAACGTATACGTTGTACACGTTCGGTTCATTGGAATATATATACACATATATACTGTGTCTTCTATCGCACCACTATATACGTATATTATATATGTATATGTACAATCTAATCTAAATTTTATATTTTTTTTAAATTCGTTATCTTTGCGAACGAGTCTTCTTTTTGGGCATGCTCTTCGTTATGAAAAGCGTGGTCAACGAAGAGCAATAGAATTCTTCAGCGCACAGTAAAACACCCTGTAAAAATGCATGTTTGGGGATGCTTTTGTAAACGCGGAGAAAATCTTGTCGAAGGCAGGGGTAAAAGGTGTCAAGCTATAATCAGTAATGGAGGTGATTGGCCGAGATATTAGATAATTGCACAATAGCTAACAACATGTAGTTTAATAAAATAAAAATAAAAAGTTAGGTTTGGAGCAGAATTTCTTTCCATTCAATACTCAAAAACGAACTGCTGTTAGTTATTGGTGTCCCCGGTATACAAGATCCTACGAGTTCCACAGGTTCCCTCTTTAAAAAAATTCTGTGTCAGTAGACCCTAAAAATTTAGTGTTAGTACACACAACATTTTTTTAGGCAAGGAAGCTGTGGAACCCGACGATAAGCTATCTCGGCAAAAATGGAGTCTGAAATATCGACGGTGACGTAAAAGATCCGGACAAACGACAAAGGGTTAAAGGATCATTCGTATTGAATCTTGTGAGACCCGTAGAATTTCAGACATTCCGAAACGTGAATCGGATTTTTTGAACAATTAAACGTGTTTTCTTCTTCTAATTTTTATAAAATAGGCAAAACACAACAAAGAATGCTATAATTTAAAAAAATTTCTTAAACATTATTAATAAAAGGCATAAATAAATAAGGCTCGAATATGTTGGGGGGGGGGGGGGGGGGGTGTTAACGAAGATTTTCATGTTTTAGACACGATAATGGATGCGAGAAAACAAAGTTATACGGGTGTCATCGGAGTGGATACCATGGTATGCGATAATTAGTACTCGGTGGTGATTGGAAAAGTTGCCCTTTCGACTAAAAGACCATTCAATATTAATGTTTTTTTTTAATTCGAGCCAACTCTGGGAAGTGAACGTATAAAAAAGAGAATGAGGTGAAAAGAAGGGGTGAATATTTTTTCATCGATTTTCGGCGAAAGGCCAATTTTTGAATCCTTAGAGCGCCCTCAGAATATTTTTTCTCCTGCAACAATTTTCTTTCTCATATTGTGAAATACATTTTGAAGCGGAGACTTGGGATTAAAAAAATAGAGGTCAAAACACTGTCACCCTAATGCCCACTCACCAAAAGGCTGGTCACTATCTCGTATTCCGCCTAACGCCAAATATCGATACGAACGTCCACCGTAATCTCCGAGCATGCTATAGTCCCTCCTCCTCCTCCTCCGCCGCCGGCTCGTCCTCTACCATTCCGCAGTTCGCCTTGTGCGAATCCCTTTTTCGTTCTATCGTGATGCTGCCTCTGCTGCCGCTGGTTTTCGCAATCGCCGTCAGGCTCTGGGTTCCCTCGGAGATTTATTTTTGTCTTACGGTGATGCGATTTATGCGTTCTTTTTTTTCACATTCCATCAGCCTCGCATTCTGCCACTGAAAGTACACGGCACTCAAAATACCCTGTAGCAATTGAAACTTTTCGATATTTGTATATATTTTATTTATCCAGATGAAATTTATTTAAATAATGGAATTAGGATTTTTGAGACCATCTCTCATCTTGTCGAGAGGTTGGTGCACTGGCCCGACTACCACGACGGATAGTGGCGTCTGATGAGTGAGAGAAGCGAGAAGAGAAAGGATGGCATGAGACCAATTGAATAAGGCTAAATTTCAAAGGGATTTGTTCATAAAACCATGAAACAATACTCCGCATCCACATTTCAAACTGAAAAGTGCTAAACCTTTATACGTACAGACAAACATGAAGTATCAAAACTTCGAAGAACGACATTTCATAAGTATGCTGATCAACGATATCGATGGAAGCCTTATAGGCATCCGAGCGGGAATCCTCGCCACGAGAAACGCACCGCTCAAAGCCATCTAGCGAGTTTCTGGAGCACTGACAGAAAACTCGCCAAACATGAACCATTAAAACTTCGAAGAACGATATTTCATAGGTAAGCTGATGAACAATATCGAAACCTCTCTTCCAAGTTTTTTGTAAGAGTATTACCATTTTGTCATACGAGAGTGTGATCCATCATTGAGTAGAAACATGGATAAGGAAGTGAGGGTCGATGGAAGCCTTATATACGTCCGAGCGGGAATCCTCGCAACGAGAAACGCACCGCTCGAAGCCACCTAGCGAGTTTCTGCAGTACTGACGGAAAAGTGGCCGGGTGCGAGACAGTATTGCTGCACAATATATTTACATCTCTCTACATAGTGTGACGTGACGCATTGTGATACGTCACATGAACGGAATGTGTTCTGTCACGGGGTCCAATTAAGGCACCAAACCACGGTAAAAAAAAATTCTTTCATTTTCTGAAAGATGCGTTTGTTAAGATCGCTCTCACCAAATTTTGTAAAGAAATTCGTAAAATTGACGGAGATACAGTATTTTAAAAATTTAGTTTGTATGTCGAATTATCCTTCAGCAAAACTTTGAAGGCGTTTTTCTCGAAACTATTCTTAAGATTCGAATAAAAAAATGTGTGTAGTGTCTTCTATATGTATATATTGAATATTAGTATCAATAAAAAAAACCATTCATCGTTTGCTCGAAAAAAAATTATGAAAAATACACCCTCGTACCGCGCGCGCATTGTGGTCTGGTGCCTCAAGAACTCATGTGGCTAATTCTGGAACTCGAGGGAGTGCCTCGTGTTAATGACGTCCGTCGGGGGAAGAGCGACGATATGGTTCTCCTACTGTTCTATGGTTCTATGGTCTATGGTTCTCTTACCTGTTTCACTTACACGAACTGCTCACTCAAGTTCCAGAATCAGCATCCTGAGACGGCGCGGCGCACGTCCGGTTGATGATGTTTCGTTACATTCTTTTCCCTTTACATCCGTAAAAGACAACGTCAATGGAACAATTTTACTCGTAAATGAGATATAACAGTGACGAAAAATAGAGGTGACAACATTGTCCCCTGAATGAATATAAATTTTCGATTACTGTTCACGTAATCTAGCATTAAAATTCGGTTATAGAATATAAAATTAATACATTACCGTTTAATAAAATTGGTGAGTATTTCATTGCTTTTGATATGCTGGTAACGTAATATTACTATGCACTTGTATATGATTACATAACTAGGTGACTAAATGATGTAGTTTTCAATATTCACGGTACTTCGTTGATCGAATTATTTGAAATTTCATGAACTGTGTCGGCAAACAAGTTTCCTGCACTTCTGTATTAATTTTCATAAATAATTTTTTTCACAAAGGCTAGTAATTAGTATTAAAGCTTTGCGAGTTAACGAACTTCCATTTACCGTTTTACGAATACAAACCATTTCGCACTTTTGCTATTTAAATGAATAAACAGAAAATTGTTTGTACACGAAGAAGTGTATAGAATTATAATTATATAGCAATATCATTTATACATTCGTAGTGGGTTTGACTAGTTTAATTTATTTTCCAGTGGCACATCCAACGGAGAACAATTCTGCGAATGGAACATACATTGTGCGATAAAGTATTTCATGTACACCCCCCATGCTACTCAGCGAAGAGATTGGCTGTGACGAGAAAAAGTCGAACGCACGTGTAACACGCTCCGATGCGCCTCACCCCAAATATAACAGGGTATAGATCTCTATATATACAGGATTCTATTGAGCAACAATCCGCGCGATCGTGTACGGAATAATTAGGTAACGGTGTATACAAGAGAGAACCACATCGTCTCTCATCCTGGCTTTTCGCGGCGAGGCATCGGCCCGTCAGGTTTCTCCTCTCGTTGATAGCGATCTAAATCCCGCGAACTCCATTCGCTCGCTCGCTCTCTCATCGCTCTTCCCGCGCTCGGTCAATTTGCTGCTCTCTCGCTCTCCCTTTCGACGCTTAAGCCTGATTGACGTTTTTTGTACGGCCTTCATATGGGTTTCATGTATAGCCGCTATCTCCCCCCTCCCTCGCTGCAGAGCCTCTTGCACGAGTGATTCAGCAATCCCGAGACCGGATATATATCGAGAAGAACTTTTCGTGATTTCGGAAGGGCATAACGTGAGCCTATCGACACCACGAAACGTATATCCATCCGTGACTAAGGGGATGATAATTTTCATATTTAAGACATACATTACGTACACCGATAACAGTGGACGCCCAAGTTAAGCAGCTTTGGCCGTGGTCACTACCTGGGTAGGTGAACGTTTAGCCACGGATTGGCTGGCGCGCCGACTGTTGAGCGGGAAGCAATTTGACGGTCAAATATCCAAACGACCAATATTTTCAACGGCCGAAAGCTCGACTTTAAAAATGAACGAATATTCAACTATATCAGGAGTACAAATTAGTTCGGTCCGTTTTTTGTGGTAAAAAATGCATTTATGCTTTTGAATCATTCCCATGGATTTCAATCGTACGGAAACTGCTTGTTGAGTCACTCCCAATGATTCTGCAAGCTCCTCTTGCGTTTTACTCGGATCTTCATCGAGTCATGCCTCCAATTCTTTGTCTTCGAATTTTTTTGGCTGTCCAGAACGAGGCTTGTCTTCGACGCTGAAATCACCATTCTTGAAACGTCGAAACCATTTAAAGCAGAAACCAATTAAAGAATAGCAATTTCTTCCAATTAAAGCAGAAAAATAAAATTTCCCGCAAATGCTTCTTAGTTGACACAAAATTTGACATATTCCACACAGTCAAAAACAAGGTTTTTGTATGAAACTCAAAGCGATATAAACTGAATATTATTGACAGATGTCTAACCTTTCTGAAACCAGCGAAATCAGCTGTCACTAAGGCACATTCATCCCAGCCAGCGCCATCTTTTGAAAACGGACCGAACTAATTTGTACTCCCAATAGAAAGGCTCATCTTAAGAAAATCTTTAAATTAGTAAAGAAAAAATGAGACCAGAAAAACATTGAAATAGATATATTTCGAAAACAAAAAATGCGGACGAGCAAAATTCACGAGGGACGAAATATGGAATCGAGAAAAATGTCGAACACATCACAAATCGAGTGTACGAATTCCAGATTTAAGGATGTTGAGAAAGTTTACGATTTTGAATTCAATAAAGCGAACGACCAAAAACTTGAACGATCAAAATTACGAAAGACCAACAAAAGGAAAAATTGAAAATTTCACTACAAAAATAACATTTTATTTTTATAATGAAATTTCGAGAACAATTTCATGCCGTTAACTTTCTCAAGTCTGCTCAAAGTCTACGGTTAATCCACGAAAAGTCATCGACATGAAAGTTTTTCGAAATTGTATTATAAAAATAGCAATTTATTTTTATAATAACATTGAAGAAATAAAAATATAATATTTTATGCTTAAAACAAAATTTCGATAAACTTTAATGTCGTTGACTTTTCATGGACTATTGAGAAACTTGCGTACAAATGTAAAAGCTATGTCACATCTGAAAGTCGATTCTAATAGATATATTGTCCCTCTACGGTAGACCAATTTTTGTTTTATACGGGAGAGTAAGAATTGTATGTACTCGAAATGCGTAACGTACGCTTAAGGCAGTCTTCTAGCATAAACGAGGATTTTTTTCGAGGTTTAAAAAACAAAAATTAACAGGTACTATTAAATAATTCAACATCGGCCTTTTTTCCATTTATTTATTAATACTTACGGGTACTCTGCAAATTTTTTCGAGTACAATAAAAATAAATTAAGGGTGCTACGCGGTTTCAAGTCGCCATGATTCCATGGCGACTGTGACCATGATTCCAGACGTTCTACTTGTCTGAAATAAAAAAACCAAAAATATTATTGATCAGTACAAATATAGCTATCGCGCGAACCTCTAAAATTTCGAAGAAAAAAAAATCACAAGATGGCAATCTTCTAAACAATGTGTATGAATTTTCGAATTTTTTAAAAAGCTTTGAACAACCATAAAAAATGTTTTATACTTTTTCCTTTGAAATTTTAGAGGCTTATGCGATAGCCATACTTGTACTGATCAATAATCTTTTTGGTTTTTTTGTTTCAGATGCGTAAAACATCTGGAATCATGGTCACAGTCGTCATGGAATCATCGCGACTTGAAAGCGCGCAACACCCATAATTTATTTTTATTTTATTCGAAAAAATTTGCAGAGTACCTGCAAGTATCAACAAACAAGTGGAAAAAAGACTGATGTTGAAATATTTAATAGTATTGAACCAATTAATTTTTTTTAAACCTCGAAAAAAATGCTGCTTCAGGCTAGAAAACTGGGTTAACGGAACTACCGAACAAAATTTTCCAGCAAATGCGTGCGCGAAATTACATCATACGAGGGGGGACCCAAAAAAACGGGAATTTCGTCATAATTTCTTTATTTTTAAATATTTTTACACCAAATTTTGATCACCTTCAAAGTATTCTCCTTTGACCACAACGCACCTCTGCAAACGATCCTTCCAATGTTCAAAACATTTTTTGAATTCACTTATCGGGATGTTCTTTAGGCCTTCCAGGGATTTTTGTTTTACCTCCTCCACAGTGGCAAAACGCTTTCCTCTCATGTCCCTTTTGAGTCTGGGGAACAAAAAAAGAGAGAGCGAAAACATGCCTGAAGTCGACGCTCCCTTTGCTCGTCTGTGAGAAGGCGAGGGACAAATTTGGCTGCAACTCTGCTCATGTGCAAATCTTTGGATAAAATTCTCTGAATTGAACTCCATGATATCCCAGACATCTCACAGAGTTGATCAATGGTTCGGTGACGGTCTTCATGAATGAGAGCATTGATTTTGTCGACGTTTTCGTCACTTCTTGACGTTGAGGGGCGTCCTGAACGGGGTTGGTCTTCAATTGACATTTCTCCATTTTTAAAACGTGAAAACCACTCGTAGACTCTGGTTTCACTTAGGGCAGCAACTCCATAAGTAGTCTTAAGCATTACAGTAGTTTCCGCGGCCGATTTCCCCAACAGGAAACAAAATTTCACAGCCGCGCGTTGCTCTCGACAATCGGCCATCACGTTTTCGCCGAAATGGAAAAAGTTGTTTCACTACAAAAATTCCCACGGGCGAACCGATGCGCTCACGGCGACAGAACTTCGCACACTAACTCAGGAGACGTGTCCCCAACGGACACCTGGTCGAGCAATGGATTCCCCTACTCTCCCTCCCCGCCGCAGTGCAATTCCCGTTTTTTTTGGGTCCCCCCTCGTAAATTCGTAATAACATGACTCGAAAGTTCAACAACGGATGATGGACCGCTGTTAAATCATTCACAAGAAAAGCAATGAATGCCTCGTGGTTTGTCAAACCACTTTCTGCATATTAATTAAGTCACCAACCGACAAATTAAGTTGACCAGCTCATTACTCCTTCAACTTTAGCTATCTTTGTATAATTCGCACCCCCCAAAGCTCCAAGCGTCGACTCACTGACCCTGGCGAATCCCAACGACCGGCTCGTTGGGATTCGTCAGGGTTCGATCATATACTATATACATATTGTGTACGATCGACAGACGCTCGAATGACTACGAAATAAAACACGATTCGGGCGTTCTACGGACACGTGTCCACCGCACGATCTACATCCCCCTGCCCCATTGTCTGTCATAACTGTGTTGGTTTTTTCTACTGTGTATGTAACAAATCGCTAACAGAGCGAGAGAGAGGGACAGAGAGGAAGAAGTTTTTCCATGTTTAAATCTCCCTTTCTCCGTTTACCCAGAAATTTGTCACGCCTGAGGCCATCCCCAATCCCGACAAACATGAATGAGGGGTATATACGTAACAATCCATGACATACTTGTTAAAATATAACGTGTCTTTGATAATCTCGCAAAGGTATTCTTATGCACTTAGTTACATACCGTTACATCCCCTGAAGGTGGGATTGGTAGCAGCCATGATGGCTTTGTAATGTGTTAGGGATTTTAGCCCGCGGTTAGACACGAGCCGGAGACACTGCGAGAGCTAACATCCTGTTTTTCTTTCTTCCAGCGACTGAGTAAACACTTTTCTTTTTTTTGTCATCACAGAATTGTCGTTATGCACCCTGTACCAGTGAACAATCGCAGTATAGAAGCATTGACGCAGTGGATATTTCACCAGCGGTGAAATATCTCGGGTAGGTCGTTAAATAGAAAATCGTTCAGTCAAGAACTACCCTCCCACTCGCTCTTTCTCTCACGCCACATCCGCGCTATGAATTTCCGTAAATCTCGTTCAATTTCTTTTGTCTCTTTCATTTTTTTTTTTTTCATCTTCCTTTTTCGCCGACGTCCGCGCCGAATCAATTAACGGACGAGCGGTGGCGAAGAGAGGGAAAAGACCGGCGTTTTTCCGGCGCGACGGAGCGTAAAGGTCTCTCTCGTTATTAATGGGTCGTATATATTATTCTTCCGCGGCGTCGCGAGAGAAGTAGAGCGTAGAGAGAGGGCATGCTGCGTGGCTCTCCTCTCCTCCACCGTGTGTTTGCGTGCGTATGTGTGTGTGAGTGTGTCTGTGTGTCTGGGAGAGGAAGGAGTATAATATACGCGTACGAGGATAAAACGAATGGCGTGGTCTCATCGGGGGCGCGAATCGCGATACGTTATCTGAAACGTATAGGGTGCCATATACGCAGGGCGAATTCGTGCGCTCATATAGGAAACGCCGCCCGGAGCTCTTCACTCATGCTGCAGCAACTGGGGTCAACCCTCGGCACGGTGACTGTATATATATATATATATATATATATATATATATATATATATATATATATATATATATATATATAAATCTATACAAAACAGCGGGAGGTCAGATAAATTCGCTTCGGATTACGGCTCGTCACTTTCATATTCATCGCGATACTTCACTCGAATGACCGGCCGTATTTCTCCATAGCACCTTCAAACTTTCCTTTTTCCTTTTCCCCTTTTTCACTCTTTTTTTCCTTCTTTTTTTTCATTTCTTTTTCCGTTCCTTCGCTCAGCCGCTCACTCGACCGGCGCACAAGGGATCGCCGTGAGAATAATATAAATCGGTGAGTTCTCCATTGATCTGTCGCTCAATAGTCATAAGAGCGGTATAAATTATCCGTCGTTCTGTTATTTATTTAATTCGGTGATTTGACCTATCATTTATGGTTATGGTGATCAACAAATTTAACGTATATGTATGGAACTGTCCGTACCAATAAATCACTCAAGAAAAACCCTACGATCGATCGTAACGATCTTAAGGAAGGGCATTGTAAGGTCACGAGAGAGGATCGGAGATCAGGAGGATGACATTTTAGAATCATGAGGGTCATGAGAGGACTGAAAGTTCCTGCAAGCTGAATCCCCGAGTGAGATGAACATTCGTGATACTACGAAGAACAAAATGGTACTTAAAAGGGAAGGACATTTTTAAAAAATTGTTTTTTCAAGGGATTAACGTAAACTACATTTACGCAGATTAAGAACATATTTTTGTTCTATTTTTCCCATGAACCATGCCAGACATATAGATTCCAAACTTAAACGAAACATTTTTATGGACCAGCATTCTTGTTCTATATAAATGTCATAATTTTTATTATTTTTCAATCAAAAATTTTATAAGACAAATTCAAAGTGTCCTTATAAACATACGATTCTCCCAATCCTGAAATAATTCATTAAGTAGCCAACAAAAATTCGTGAAAAATGACCTTTTTGAGCCCTTGCACAGTGGGGTTATCCCTTAACATCTGAAACCTTTTTAATGTGACATGACGGACAATCTTATTGCGACTATAAAATTACAAAAAAATGTTGATGCGAATGAGTTGTTCATCTTTTATCATAAAATTGCAAAATCCGTAAATGGATCGTGTAGTATATCTCGTTCGTGAAAAAAAAACTCCATATCTGACGTCCCGCCACTCCGTCAGTCGCGGTGACGTTGGTATATGATTGATAGGGGAGCGTAGAAAACAACATTTTGCTGTCGTCGCCGCAGCTTTCACTGAACCCGGGCGTTCTCATATCCCGAAACAAATGGGATACTTTCTTGGCAGTCGAGAGAAACGCGCGGAAAAAAGAGACAAAGGCGTTGGATGTAGAGGAAAAAAAATGATGCCGATTCGCTCGGTCAACCCTTGTGGAAAAAAATTGTGAAGGGCCTCTAAGGCAGAATTCCCGTCTAGAGTGCGATTTTTCGAAATGATTTTTAGGATACAATAAATTCGATACCGTTCGAGTTTTCTTTGTCAAATTTTCACACGTATTTATTGATACTTTAAAGGCATGTTTGAATTTTCTACACAACAAAGATGTTATCATGTGCTTTTGTACGTTGGGGCACAAGGGTGCGCGGAAAAAAACCCCCGATTGGCAATCAGTATCGCGGACGTTGTACGTAGCTGAAAAAAAAAATCTGTGTGTGTACGAGGTCAGTTAAAAAAGTATCGCGAATTTTGAATTTTCGCGGGCTACGTATATTCGATTTTCGATATTTTTGTGGCCTTAGGTTGGTACTCATGTCCCTCACTTATGCTGAAAAAATCGGCCATTTTTAATGTTTATTTAATTGTTGACAGCTGTTTTGGTTAGACGTGTTTCGGCTTGTCTTCGATTTTTGCCTATTCCAGAAAATGGATCAAAGAATCTGTATCAAATTTTGTGTGAAAAACAAAATTAAGTGCGCGGACGCATTCCGAATGTTGACTGTGGCATATGGTGAAGCTACCTTGGACCAAAGCAACGTTTATCGGTGGTACAAAATGTTCTCAGAGGGCCGAGAAGATGCGAACAACGAAATGCGTTACGGACGCCCGAGCACATCAACAACAGGCGAAAACATTGATGAAGTGAAGAAAATAATATTGGCCAATCGTCGAATCATCGTTAGAGAAGTTGCTGAGGAACTAAACATATCGATTGGCTCGTGCTATTCGATTTTTACCAATGATTTGGGCATGAGATGGGTCGCCGCGAAATTCGTGCCAAAATTGCTCAATTTCGAACAAAAATAGTGTCGCGTCAACATTGCTAAGGAGCTGTTGGACTCGGTCCGCGACGACCCAAATTTGCTCCAGAGGGTCATAACTGGTGACGAATCATGGGTTTTTGGTTATGACGTGGAAACCAAAGCTCAATCATCGCAATGGAAGCTGCTTTTTTGGAATAGACAAAAATCGAAGATAAGCCAAAACACGTCCGACCAAAACAGCTGTCAACAATTAACTAAACATTCAAAATGTTCGATTTTTTCAGCATAAGTGAGGGACATGAGTAACAACCTAACGCCTCAAAAAAATCGAAAATCGAATATATGTAGCCCGCAGAAATTCAAAATTTGCGATACTTTTTTAACAGACCTCGTAGTGTGATGGTGTGACGATTTTTGTTACAATGGGGGTGTGGTGTAACACCACCCTAGCGGCAGAAGAAAAGGCCTAACTTTAACGATTTATTTTGGGAGTATGAAAAAAAAGGATAGTATTTCTTTTCAGAGGGTTTATTTAACACATATTGAACTATGAAATTTTTTTTTTTTATTATGTCTTTGATACAAAATGGCGGCGACAGAGCTCATCTTGAAATTTGTCTTTTTTTAAAAGATCTTCGCGGGAGGACGGTTTTCTCGTAAACTATAAGACCTGTAACAAAAAACCAAAAAAGTTTATAATCTATATACTATTGGCTATGGGACTACGTAAGGTTGTTTTTTTAAATCAAATTTTGTAGAAATGGTGCACTTTTGAAAAAATCAATCTAATTTTTGCCAAAAAATATAAAAAAGAAGTTTACACTGAATCGAAAACTGTCTACGTATTCCGATAGCGAATTTAATTGTGAAGCTACTATCAAAATTTCAAATCGATCCATGCAACGGTGTTTAACGGGGGGGTAAGGTTAAGTCGGTGAAAAAAAAAGCATATTTTCAAGAATTTTTTTAGACGATACAGATAATGCTGGTTTATTTATTTACTTTCCATATAATAATACAACATCTGAACCATATTTTCCTAAATTTTCATTGCAACATATTGATAAATAAGCCGTTGGCAGCAAATCTCCGCAAGCGCCCCGGAAAAAAGTTGTTTTGCGGTGTACGCTATAACTCGTCACTGGATCATTCGAAACAAAAAAATCAAAATGCGTTTATTAGGTGAGATGTTTCTCGAGGTAACGCTGTCGATTTCTTTTTTTATCGATTTTTTCATTTTAAGTAGCACTTGGAAGTCAAAAATGCGATTTTCGCTAAAAAAATCGGCAAATTTGTTATTGTAAAAAAAAAAAATTATTATAAAAAAAAACTCGACAGCGTTACCTGATGATTTATGTGTAGAAATAGCGAACAAAATTTCAAAAGAATCGGTGCATTAGATTTTAAATTACAGCGTACATCGACTTAAAAAATGACAAGTTTCAGAAAAATGCTTTAAAGTTTTGCACACTAGAAAACCGGTCTGGAGCAACGGCCGCTAAAATGGTCATAACTCCGTTAATTTTGCTCCGATCGACTTGAAATTTTGACACAATATTCTTGAGATGTTATACATTTATTTACAAAAAATAAAAAAATGCAAAAGAAAAACCGTTCAAATACCTTGCCCCTTCCTTAAGTAATACCGTCCTCCCAGTTTGAAAAATACGATTTTTAAGATGGGCTCTGTCGCCGTCATTTTGTATCAAAATTATCATAAAAAAATATTTTTTCATACTTCAACATGCGTTAAATAAACCCTCTGAAAAGAAATCCTATTCCCTTTTTCATACTCCAAAAATAAATCGTCAAAGTTAGGCCTTTTTTTATGCCGCTAAAGTACTGTTGACCCTTAAGACCGGTCTCCTCTCATGCTTGTAGCTCATAGCAGCATCCCCCGAAGTGTTTCCCATCTGGATTGCGAGATTTTCAAATTCTGCCAAGAACTCGAAAATATCCCGGCGGTCATCTATATTAATCATATGGAGGATAAAGGCAACCACCATAAAGACATGGAAGAATTCGCGGCCTTACAGTTTTACACATAATCGCGGCGAAGCCATCGCAGCAGGCAGATACCCTCGCGTGGACTCGTCAGGCTATCAAAAGCACCCTTGACTGCGGTGCGGAATAAAAGAAATAACCGAGGGCTCAGTATGTGCATGACGTTGTTATATAAATGCGTGCAAACAAGATCTACGAGTCTGGTTATGGATATGTATTTGTGTGTCTAGAGCATGAACGAAAAAAGAGCAGAACGACACTCAAGAGGTTATGTAGATGTTGTGACGCAGCTAGATGGCTGCTAACTTTAGCGATTCATCGTCGTCCTCATCATTCTAACCATACGGCGATAAGGAAAAGCGTGAAGTTACCTGAACTCTTATTAAACAATAAAATCGGTACGACGAAAACTCTAAATCCCTCCATCACTCTCGTCCATTTAATATGTATACGATATCGCTGATTCGGTGTACTTTGAACTTTGGAAAATTCGAAGTTTTCTTATTCAACTCAAAAAACGCCTGAGGGCGTTAAAAATGATATACCAAAATATTATGGGCGGTGAAAATC
The DNA here is from genome assembly GCA_958009045.1 of Oxytorus armatus. Taxonomy (NCBI): domain Eukaryota; kingdom Metazoa; phylum Arthropoda; class Insecta; order Hymenoptera; family Ichneumonidae; genus Oxytorus; species Oxytorus armatus. The sequence continues at coordinate 32,847,134 of OY253745.1, read as the reverse complement.
TCTAAGTACCTCAATTTAATTTCTGCCGCAGACCTTCTCAGTCCGCTCTGAGCGCAGCTGAAAATTTGAAACGCGTTTTACTCGAAACCACGTTTTTCGAACTGGGCGAAATGAACTCGAACAAATTTTTACCGATCGTTTTGAAAATTTTATTGTACATTCAAAACTAGATTCTCTACAGAAGTACATAGAATTTTTGTATCATATTGCATAGTTTTTTTTGCTATAAACAATTATCTGATGATGTTTTCTAAAAATGTTTAACCTTTCTTAAAAAAATTCGTCATTTTGGCAAAAATCAATATATCGAAAAAATCTTACGTACTTCTGTAGCTGTTTTGATATATAATCGAAAAAAAAATTGGTTTTCGTTCCCGTTCGAAAATTGCATGAGCTACGTCTTCGCCAGTGGACACTGCCGAAAAAAGGTGTCAACGGAGAAATGCTGCGCAGCCGCCATTTTATTATTAATCATTGCAAAAAAAATATTTTTTATACTTCATTAGCAGTATAATAAATAACTGTGTATAGAATTTCGATTTATTTCGTCATATCGCTAAAAAGAATTCCTAGAATATGTCTATTTGTTCTTGCTCTAGAGTGGCCTCACCCCTTCAGAGCATTTGAACAATGATGTTGGGGTAACATTAAAGGCACATGTACCAAATATGGAAGTTAATCGTGCCAGTAGTGATTTATTATGTATTTTGGTATCGTAATCTGTAATTAGCCAGGTAGAAACCCAAAAAATCACTAAAATTGTATGTAAATGGAAAATCGACAGAGAACAGCTCGCATTCGAGTCTGTAAGCAGCGCCAGTGGAATATAAATGAACTAAGCTAAACCACTTTTCCGCAATTATAATGTGTATTATTTGGCCAAATGCCATTCTGTTAACTTTGCAAATATAGTAACAGATAAATGCTCGTTAGTTAGGACTTTTATCCGTCTATAACGAAAGGGTGAAATTTATCGGAATTGCGCTACACAATAATAATAATATCCATATTAATTTTAACCCTGTTCGTATTTAGCTGAAAATGTACATTTCTCCATTGCATTTCGACATTTTCTGATCTTTATGTTCTAGATAGAGGTGTCCAGAATCACTTGACAAAATTTAAAATCACCCAGTTCAATAGTTTGGGAATGGCGTTTGGCTAAAAATGTCAATACATCGACAATTCTATCGGTATATTATAGCGTCGGTAAAACAGACCTTTCATGTGCTCTTAATGTCACGAGAGGGCACGAGTATCGCCAGACGGATGTGATTCTTATTGTCGTCTGCTAAATATGTATTTTATCGAATATATTATTCGATAAAATACATATTTATGCGTAAGATGAAAAATATGGGTCGAAAGGAATTGTACACGTACATTTTTGTCTTTCCGAATAAAGTTTAGTCGATTTTCTGAAATTGAGAGCTTCGACTCTTTTACCGATATGTAATAACAGAAAACGCGATTCCAGATTGTCGGAATACAGTTTTAACGACGAAACTTTACAGGGCATCATTAATTTTTTTTACATAGCTCGCAGCATGCTATGGCTTTTTAAACCTCTCCCCTTCTTTCTCTTGGTCTACCCGCGCTCCCGTTCGTCGAGATAATATAACAAGCTCGTATAATATAGTACGGAAACTCTGGTGCCGCTGCTGGTTGCCCGCATGTCGTAACAATCCACTGGCTAATCGAAAAACTTTGTTAAGACCGAAACTTGGATAATTAGCATCTTTACCGGAACGTTCGCGAACCTTATAACCACGGTCCACTTGCCCGTTGTTTCGCTGTGTTATGAACGAGATTGAAATTATTCAAAACACAAACAACGCGCCACATTGCCATCAGCAGTCTCGAATACGAGCAGGTGCGCTTTCTCTCACCGTAATGGAAATCATTTCGAGAAATTTGCCTTTTGATTATTTAGCAGGATATTCGAAATCAGTATTAATGCTAAAAGTTGTGGAAAACGTTGAGGAGGTAATACCCGACGGAACGACGGAAGGAATTAAATGAAACACATTATACCCATAAAGTACTCGTTTTTATTATCTTACGACGTTATAGATATCCAGGGAATATTCTCTGATGTATATATATTGTATATATATATGTATATGCATGGGGAATTCTACAGAAATTCGACAAACGTCTGATCCTAATATTTTTCAATGTGCTTGCTGTTTTTTTTATTTATGATGTATTTTTGGATGACTCGAGTGTTTAGTAATTCTTTCAAAATTCAATGTCAGACAGTTTTCAAGATATGAATTTTTTTATCTCTAGGCATTTCAATAGTGAGCATAATTTGCGTGGACTATTAAGTTATGCATTTTTAAAAGTAGTTCTTGAAGAAAAAAAAATGTTGATAATTAATCCGTACACTTCTGGCAACTATTGAATTCTGCCTCAACGCCTGCCTCGATGAATGTTTCGGTTTATTTTGTATACAACAAATTCGCAAAATGTTAAACATATAAATGGACGTTTTAAAATACTGGTCACTCATTAAATTCTATGAAATGTAATAAAAAAACAGCAACGAAATTGAAATACGTTATCGAATCGGGCGTTATCAAATTGGCCGGGAGTAGCCCATATATATATATATTTATATACATATATAATTCTAATAAACATGAACAATAATAAATATAGTGTATACAAGAACGTAAGAAGTCTGTGTTACATAATCAGGCTGTGTTTAAAATATCGCGTCTATATGGCATCGTCTGCAGTTACACATTCTTTTCCCTTTTACATCCTCGTCTTCATCAATTGTTTTTCTTCATCTTTTGATTATCATTCAGGAATATCCGTCGCTCGTACAATATCATAAACGAACGATTGATTATCGTAGTTGTCAATTGAGTGAAAGAGGTTTCACGAAAACTAAGCGGAAAAATCTACAATGATGATAGAAATTTTCAATAGTTCATAATAAGAGGAAAGAAGTATTATTGAAATTGTCAAATTGACAACGATACATTATGTCAGCCGGATTATCCCTAATAATACTATTAATGTCATAAATCCTCGATAAATCAATTGAATATCGATTCCCATGCTCGCACTTCATATCGAAGAATTATTCGCAGATTATAATACATGTCGACGAGACAAGGTTATTTCTTCGACAATAAATTGTCAAGCAAAGCCGATTACAGATGAGAAAACAAAAGGGGGCAATTCATTAGAGTATTACAATCGTTTCCTCGTCGGGCGTGCCTTGAAACAAACAAAATATCACTTCGATGCAAATTGGCATCGGAACAAAACTGAGACGCTGAACGAAATAATTATTTATTTGTTTTACTTCATATATCTCTTTGTTTTTTTTTAATTGTCAGCTTACGATTTCGTTTCAACGATCAGCGATAAAAGCCCGTTTGTATGATTGATTGTTAGAATTAATTGCTCCGAGCCTGACAATTTACCGGTCGAGCTGGCTCAGGTTTCTATTTCCACACGGTGTCATTTCATTATTCCGGTCGAAATCCATAATAATTACAATATTGCACATCAACGAAATGAATTTACGCCTATCTTACAATTGCAGTCCATTCTGCTATTTACACACGCACGTAAATATCTACATACGTACCAGAAGAAATTTCTCTCTCACAAATTAATCTCTCGTTATCAATTTTCCGTCACTCTCACTCGCTTCCCCCGTCTTCGCTCTAAATTGCCATTTTATCAGCGCTTCGTTACGCATCCACCATAGTATATCTCGCATACATTCAGATACGCGGCAACATCTTGATGCCAAGTATTTTTACACGCATTTAGTTTAATCATAATTGAATTTTTGTCGTAAAACAAAACTTTACGCAAAATTTCGAGTGAAAACAGTTCGAAAAAATAACTCGAACTCAGATCCTTTTTCTTTTTTAACGGCGGACATTGCTTGTAAATCATTGAGTTTATTTGTGGGGCTTGCCCACGTTAAGTTGAAATATTTAGGTCGCGTAAACTGTCAACCGCTTGCATATAGTAACACGAAGAACGAACAGATGGCGCCAGCGGGAGATTCTGATAACGCCGGCAGCGCTACAGTAGAGTTATGGCTCGCGTAACCTCTTACACGTGTTTGAGAGTTTACGCGATCCTAAGTATTGCGACTTACGTGAATAAAAGTTCGCGTACACAAATCCAATTGCCGCGTAGCGGGACGGACGAATATCATACGTGTATCTTAGAAGTTCAAATGGCTGTAATCTTTCGATTAATCATATTGTCGAACATACGTTGCCGATGAAAAATGCACGATATAACCTTGTGATAGGCCGTAAGCATTCGGTTGAAAACTAATCCATCCCGCCAGCGAATAATCGTAATAATAGGTAGATTATACCATTTAAACATTGAGGATAGTAAGATATTGTCGCCATTCGAATTAGCGAGAAAACAGAAGTGTGACATGTTTAGTTTTATTCTCATTCGCTAAATGAGTAACATTGATTAGTGGTACGATTACGTGTTGTTTTTTTTTCTTCATGTTTTCATGTATAATAATATAATAAACTTTTTGCCCTAAGGGCGACATCGATTGAGACAATAGATGTGTGATATTTATATTGCTGATCTATTGAGTGTGAAGCGAGAGATAAGGGGGCTTCTACGCGCCCCAATATACTACAGTCATTAATATAGTCTTGTATAGTCATTATACACACATAGTTATATACATATAAATATATATATATATATATATATATATATACTATATAGTGTGCGAGCGTACCAAGCGAGACACCCCCCTTAATATGCTCCTCGAGTTCGCCGTACACAACGCCCTCGCACACTCCCTTGAGCTGCCATAATAATAATAATGATCATAATAACTATTCAGAGTGAGAGTTGTTGATTGTATCGCATGTATTATGTCCGGCTACAATACTATATATTCAAATTGATGCAAGCTCGATGTAAATCGCCATTTGTATACTTCTATGCATAAATATATATATATATATATATATATATATATATATATATATAGCGGTGTTGTGATTCGGGCGTTAGTAGCCCTCGTATTCATGTACACAAACTGTGCTGAAAATTCAAAGTCATTGATAATTTACCAAATACAATTTTGAATGTGTCGCGTAGTAGTCTTCTCATGACTTATGGATTATCATTGCTTGGCAATCGAGTCAAGTCGATTTGAAATCTTCAGGGGTGAGTTACGGTATTATTATCAGCATAACATTAACATAACATTAGAATTTGCCAAATACGTTTGAAGATCGACTTTGGAGAAAAACAGTCGTTTATGCCTTATGCACTTACATCCTTTTGTAGTGGAATAAAAATTAATTCAAGTGGATTTCATATTTCCACGGTCGCGTTACGGTATTATCATTCTATGTACACGTGTAAAAGGCGTTTTGGATTGGGTTTTTTTTAACAATGAGGGCAAAAGCGTATCCGTAGGATATCTCTCTGTGTTATAAAATATCTGACCATGGCCTCTATCGCCATGAACAATATTCGGATGGGGAGGGTTAGGGTGCGCAACCGTACGAACCCCTAAAATATTTATATACAGTGCATGTACCACTTTCACTATTGATATATTTACTATCGTCGTTTATCCGCAATCTCGTCATGGGTGCTTCGATTGTAGTCATAAAAATCTACAAAATTATTTACTCGATGTTTCTTGAATACTCGTTCAATCGGAGTTTGACGGTTCCGAGCGTGGGATTGGACTAACGCTAGAAACAAATGGTACACCTACCCTGTGCACGATTTTCCGATCGTGCCGTTAGTTCTTTCTATTTTTTGTATCCTCGCTAACTCGACGATTGCTCTCAAGGCATTTAATCAACGGCACTATTTCGAATTATGGGATTTAAAGTTTACTTGGCAAATTTTGTTCTTTCTCGTTTTTTTTTATTTTTTTTTTTGTGGATATTTAAAGAATAAACATTTTGTCGAATTTTGAACCAAATGTTCGATCTTTTCGAAATAATCTAGGGGAACCGAGGGACTACTTGACTTTTCACGTTTCAATGTTTATTTATTGCCTGTAACCTTCAATTGGACCGATCTTTGGCACATACACAGGTACGATTCTTAATCATATGTAAAAAAAGAGATGCCGATGTGTTTGGTCCACAAGTTTGAAACGTTCATAGTTCCGGTGCGTTAAGTAACCCCGGAAGTGGCCACTTCCAGGGTTAAGAAATGCGGACGAAATTTTCTGTCATCGAGATCTACTTCATTTCAAATTCTATGTCCCAAAGGGTCTCATTGGTGAATTTGAGTGCCATTACTGAATCGATAATGGAATATAGACACTCAGAGCACCACTAACACAGTCTCATTTTATCGTATTTTTGTCATTTAATCGAGGAGCAACGTGGCCCCGGACGAGTTGCATCAAGTAAACCCTTACAAACTTCACAAATAACACAAACTAGAATACCGCGCAATTGCACTTCGAAGGGCATGGAGAACCGCTAATTTAGAAGCGAAAAAGATGTGGAATAAGAATTAATTAATAAATCTAGTATTATGTTGAACTGTATAAAACTACACCACTTCCACATTGAGCGTGTGACATTTTTTTGCTTGGTAACAATAATAGAACCGTACATATTTATATATTTTTAAGGAATCACCTTGAAATTAGCGACATGTTTAGAGGTTTATCGTATAGGCTTTCGTATTTTTTTTCTTCAAATGCATTTTTTTTCTTAAAATTTTCATGCAGCGAAGCAACGTAGATATCATGAGTGCGTCAAGTAGCCCCAGTGTCTCCTAAAACAATTTTGCAGACAAGCAATATATCTTATATAGCTTATCTGCAAAATAGTTTTTCATGGACCTGGTTTGTTCAAACTACTGGGTTAAAAATTTTTGTTTTTATTGAAAATATCTTACCGCCTTATTCAACAGATTTAAATTACATATAGACATTCGATTAAATAAGATCTTTAATACAGTTAGCGATTTTAAAAACATAAAACATTAAGCGTTTTAGATTTTTTTCAATGATCCCGCCATTAGGAATGGAGAATATGGCGCCGGATGCCAATATGGCGTCGAGTAGTAAACTCTTTCGCTCGATATGCGCCTGCGCGTTCATTTGCGCTTGCGCATATGGGCAAAAATCCCCATTCAACGAGCCGACCGTACATGCCCGTAACAACGTAAAAAATAACGTTTGTTCGACGTTCTGAATGTTCTCCACGCAAAATGACGTTAAATATATGTTTAATGAACCGCATTTTAGGTGCAAGATATCAAGAACGTCGGAAAAACCTTATTTTTAACGCCGTTTTCGGACTTTTGACTTCGGCTTGTTGTTCGGCCTATTACGAGCGGTGCTAAATTTAACCACCAGATGGCCGAACCTCCGAGTCTACTTCCTGATTATTATCGATTTTTATGGTCTTGTAAAATCCGAATATTAATCACCTTAGCATAAACGATTATTTTCAGCGTACTGCTGTATCGTAAATAGCTCGCAACGACCAATGTTGACATTTCCAAAGAATGAAAGAACGTAAGCGAAATACCTCGGAGTGCACTCGCTCTTCGCGAGTTTTTAAGAATCCATCGAATGTCGTCAATTGGCGCTTTCGCGAAAACACAAACGCACTATTTCCCTCATTACACACGCTGATCCAGAAATGTGACAATTTTAATTCAACAAATTGATCGGTTGGCTCCAGATGAGTCTGGCGTAAGCAAAATTTGCGACAAGTACGTCGGGAAATTATATCATCATGCAACAATATAAATAAAGATATTTTTCGCATTGTATTCCCAAACATAAGTACCAACCTTTCAATGTCAAATATTTCCATATTATTGTGCATTTGAGGAATATCCATTTTTCCGATACAACAGTACTCAGAGCTTCGAAATGTATTTGGCAAAAAAAATGTCCACGAAGAGCTATTGTTTTATCTTTTTAATTTCAAAAGAACTTCAACATCAATGAGATCTATGTGCAACTTTGTTTTCTAAAAAATATTGGCTCTATATATACAGTAGTGGTTGTATGAAGTGGGACAAGATTGTTTTATTTGCAGATTTTGGCGATACTTGGACCGATTTCGGGAACACAAAAAAGTACATTCGAGGAAATCTAAAGGATTTTCGTTAATGAATCGAGATTTATCTTCATCGATCAAGAATTAACTAGGCTTTCTTAACGATGCCACTATGTTGAATTTACAGATTTAAAACGTATTTGGCAAAACAATTTTTTTTTTTCACTTAGTAAAATTTGGCAAAAAACATTTATCGTAAATTCTACGAATTTTCTAATTTTTTTCGACGATTTAAAAAAACAACCGTTGTCCTTTATTAATTAAAAAATACTCGAGATGGTGTTGAATCCGTGTGTAAATTTGTGGTCGAAAAAAAAAAATTAGTGTACGGTAACCTATATTCGTAGATGATCAGAAACGAGATGAATAATTGAAAATCGCGCACCGCTTTCTCATCATTTTTCCATATTCAAGAAGATTCCTCTATAAAGGAGCCAAAGTTGAAAAAACGACTCACTAACTCATGGAAGGAGCTTTGTGAAGGTGAAAAATATACATGGAGAAGCAGTGGTGCGCGGGGTAAAATTTATTTTTATTACAAAGAAGAAATCGCTAATTCTTTGGTATCATTTGAGCGAACTGATTATCGGTGATTTGAGGATCCATTTTTTTCCTACTATCAACCGGGGCATTAATAAATTGATCTATTGTATCATCAATGTATAACCGCTAAAGTTCTATCGGACATTTTGTTCTTTTCTTCGTTTAATATTGAGTAATTCATTAATCTTTAGTAACGTGTACCGCGATATTAGTACCGAGGGTAAGATCGGAATAATAATAATAATTATGTTATCAATCGTGTAAAGTGTCGAATGAACGGTATTTTTGTTCCCAAGTCATAATTATCGGGATTGATAGACCGTCGTGAGCCGCCCGTCTTCGTATCGTATCGCTTTTGGTCCGATTTTATATGCAAAGTTATACGTATGTGTGTGCATTCGTATAATTGTCATTTGTGCGAACGACATTTCAGATTCACATGAATAAACAAAGCGGTACTATCGACTCTTTCGATATTTTCGTCTGTGAAAAATAAGCATTCAAAATAAGCATGCTCTTTTGTCGCAAAAAAAGAAGAAATTTTTGTATCGCTATGAGTTTGTCTACGCGAACCTTTGCTCACGCTAAGCTGAGATTTTCAGGTCGCGTAGACCGTCAAACGCGCACGTATAGTAACGCAAAGAACGAACAGATGGCGTTGACGGGAAATTCTCATAACGCCAGCAGCGCTCCGGCAGAATCATGGCTCGTGTTGAACCTAACCTCTTACATGTTTTTTGACAGTTACGAGGCCTTGAAAATTTCCTTTTAGCATGAGTGAAAGTCAGCGAAAACAAACTCTATCCTAAGTTAGGTATATCGTAATAGTTCCGCTAGTAAAACAGCGAGGCAATTCTGCGACTACTTTGTAGGTCTTGTAAACGATTGAATAACCAAAGAAAAATTGCTAATGATTATTTGCAAATATCCGAGTGCTTTGATGATTGGAATTACTCAAAAATGTTGTCGGATACGCGCGATCGTACGACACGAAGGTAAGGCTCTTTGTTTTATTTTAATGCCTATACATTAGTCTTTTAATTCGTGTAATATGATAAAACGACGCCTAAAGTGTCCTCTTGGTGAACGCTACAAATTTCGTTCCTAGTGAATTATTTTAATTCGAAACTGTTTCCTCGTCGTGTATCTGTATTATCGAAATGTTTTTGTAGCTGCACGTATATCGATGCGTCTATAACATCGTTGTATGTAAATTTTATAACAATACAATCTGTGCGTATAGCCCATTTACCGTGTGTGTTTCATTTCTGGCAGTTTGCAATTAATATTTTTAATCAACCCGTCGAAATTACGATTTAACGCTAATTTCGGTCGAAAGAATTTTCCATTGATCTATCGAACAAGCGATTAACCTCGTGTTTGCAGCCACACTCATCTCTGCGTTCCGCTTTTTTCGTCATTCGTTCCTTTATTTTTGTATTTTTTCGTTCTAACACTTGTTGTTTATTCTTTAATGTACATGCGTATACATACAGGTAATACATACGTTTCTTTGGTTTGCTGGACAACGGGACGTGTATTGGTGTAACGGCTTTCGCAATCGGACGCCTGGTGGCAATCTCGTGAACCTCAGTAATGGCGGCTCGAATGATACAGAATGCAATTGCGCGCGCATAGTGACCATGGAAACGTATGTCAATCGTAATAAAATGTGACGCCATCAACATGTGCTTCTATGCTTCCGAGATGCCATTGCTCGCGAAACTAACCCTCCAGGTCGTAAATCCGTTAGCCCAATAATCGACTCGTCGTTGTGCCGACTAATCTATTCGAAAAAATCGTTCGAAAACCACATGGATGTTCTCGTAAAAGCCCTTTTAAATCGTTCTCAAATATTAAATATACATATATTATTATTTCGTTATCACGTGACCTTCCGATAATAAAAAAATCATCTCTATCCAGCTTTCGAGAGTCCGCATTCGGAGATAAAAAATAAAAATAAAAATTACGAACGTTCGACCCATCTTATTTGCAAAGTCGTTTTTCGAAAGTGAAAACAAGCGAAATTTTCAAGTACCAATAGTACTTTTTCGATTCTCTTCTTCTATTAGCTGCACAGTTTTATCAAACACTCAATTTTTCCATGTTTGGGGGTCAAATTGTTCGAACAACTCGTCCACCGTTACGATGAGTTTCGCGTTAGTTGTTAGATCAGTCTCGATAAAATACTATTACTGTCGGTTCCAAAAATTGCTCTCGTTAGTACCACCATACGAACATTATTTCTTTGAGGTCTCTCAGTCTTTGAGAATTAATTGAATATATCGAAAAAGTGAGTGTTGGGTGTAAATCTACTCATCTGCGAGGGGTAATAGGGAGGGGGGCGCTTGCCCTTCAACAATTATTGCAATTGTAATATTTGTTATTACGAGAGTAAATAATATGTATTGAGCATTATGCGTTTTGTTCAATTTTTCATCTTTTTCTCTTTTCCCGGGATATTGTACGCTCCGCGGGAATTAATTGGTTTGTATTCTCGTATCACATAAATATATATTGGATAGACATGATTTTCTTGTAAATAAACGAAAAACATTTTCATAACGAGCACAAATATCGGCGAATTATCGAGGATTCATTGTAATTCTCGTGAATGACAATGAAAAATGTCTCGATTTGCCGTTTATTATATCGAAATATCGAATACTTGAAACACGACCGTACGACGATACTGACGTGATCATCGGAGCTACGTGTGGCACGGGTTAACATTGGATTTTAGACAATGCAAATGAACGACCATTTTGTTTTTAATTGCAACTTCAACACGGGATGGGAGAGGAGAGTATGCGTAAAAATGTAACATACACGTTACTCACTTACCTCGAGCTGACTACCTCGCCCTTTGCACATCGGGATCATAAAATTTACCCGATGTTCGCGTCCAAAGACGCGGCATCGTTTGGCTATTGTATCTCACGCACAAAGTTGCACGAATCGTGCGAATAGAAAAAATTTTTTTGGACGTTAGTGCGCGACGAACGGCGAACATGAATTGTAAATATTCTTTGCACAAACGATTGTGTAAAATGGAGGATTATTATTGAGGCGGAGTAATCCGCCGATTAGCCATAATTTGGAAACCTGTCCGTCAATTGAGCCATCATTTAGAACCATGGTCCGTCCATTGTTCCGTTATTTTACCAAAATGACCGTAAAGTTCGGCATCATTCAAATACTTGACCGTTGTCACTGCTGTAATTTCAATTTCATATTGACCGTCATAGAAGGACGTAGCCGTCCTTCTGTCAAATTGGTTGTCAATAAACCAATCATTTTTAAACGTCTGACTGAAAAATAAGTGAGGGACATGCGATCGATTTGTATCATCTCGACGATCATTTTACACCCGTCGTTATACCATCGGACTGTCAGTTCAGTAATTGGAAAAAAATGTCCGTCAATTAAACTTCATTTTACGGACATTTAACAATAGGACCGTCGTTCAAAAAGCAGGGCGTATGACCGCCATTTTTTAATTGTCACCGTCTAATTAATTTTCCCCTTGGATTACCAACGTTTAGCCACTTTTCTCGGGATACAGCCGTACACGACAGCCGTAAACTTCGCAGTTATATGGAGGAAGAATAAACGTACTTGCCGCCCTGTCGTACAGGAACATGTTTCAAGAAGGGTCACGATTTTCACGTTCAAAATAATCACAGCTTCGTAAAATATCAACAAAAAAAAACGTCACTCGATCCACACACTCTCATATTACTCGTAGTGACTCGCGTTCGTAACGTCGTAACTTTTTGTTACCATTCAAAAGTTCGAAAAGGTCATCGAACTTGGGCAATTTCGTTCTCACGTAAATGTCATACCGGTTAAATTAATGAAAATACTCGATTTAATCGGTGATAGAGGACCGGCGCCACGATGATTTAGAGTTCTTCGGAGAGGGCGATCGGTGCCCTTGAGCCGGCTTTCATGTCCTTGACGCCAATGCCAATATCGTCGACCGGCGTTGGCGCCAATTTGAGCTGATTCCCATTGATCTTGATGTCATTGACGGAGTGCGAACGACCGTGAGAAACGAGTGGTTTAGTGACGCTCGTATCGTTGGAATTTCCGGTGGTGTTGTTGCAATTCGAGACCGATACCGTGCAACCGGTCAACGCGTTGGAATTCGAATTTGAGCTTGCGTTTATATTCGCGACGGAATGAGAATTATGATTGCTGGAATTGGCATTGACGCTCGAGGCCTGTTGCTGAACGTTTGACTTTACTTTCGATTTTTTTAGGGTACTCGTGTTCTGCGTAGAATTTTGATTTGAATTGTTCAGACAGGTGCTCGTCGTCGAGACCGTGCACGTTATTGAGTCCGGTGGTATCGTTGAATTCGCGTCTGGACTGTGATCAGAGGGAACAATAGGTTTAGCCGTTACGCTCGTTGGGTTGGCGTTAATCGTTAGGGAGGCTAGTTGATTCGCTGATTGCGAACGAACCGCTTGACCGCCAAGTTTGTCACGTAGCGCCATTTGATAAGCCACCTCGAAAGCTTGACCCAAGGTCAGTATAACCTCGGTAGCTTGGTCCTGAAAAAACAAAACGTTAAGAAATTCCCCGTTCTACGATTGGACTCTTTCGTTGAGGGTAAGACATTCGAAGGGTAATAGTAACTATTAATTACCATTGTCGGTACGCAAAAGACGTGACAGAAATGCGTCCGGCTGGCATGGTCCTTCGTGATGTAGGCAAAGTGTGTAAGATCATCGGCATCCTGACAGGCGCAATGAATGTTGCGAATCTCGTGTTCGCATATTGGCTCCTGAACGATGGCCAATGACAGAAATGAACAATACTCGATGTAACTGATTATTTTGTTTTTTTTTTCTCTCGTAATACCGCGAAATTCCGCGAAGCGGAACCTATGTGGTTTTTTCATAAATTCAAAGTTTCTTACATTGGTGACGGAGTTGAGGAATCTGACACCGCGATAAGATATGGCCAGTGTCATGCCGAGGCTGACCCTTGGATCGCGACAGGTCTTCTTCAGCTTTTGGATCGATTTTTTCGTCGATTCGGTGCCCCGCAATTCTTTGACTACCGTTGAGCCCAGATACTGCGTCGTACGGTCGACAATAATATATATATGAGCTTGATTTTGTTTTTTTCATCTCGCAGACCGAAAACTGATTCTTATGAAATTCCGATCTCCGAGACAAGAGAAACAGCTAGACAATTCGCGTGTCGTTGTAACGGATAAACAGATTGTCAATGAAGTACTGGCTGTCGCAAGTTGCATAATTATTTAGAATTTCAGATTGAATGTACTCAACAAAGTTCACAATATGTATATAAAATTTTGTGTAGCGTAAACGGTATTTCAATGTATCGAAAAATGTGGAAACTGTGATAAAAAAAATAAGTGTATCGCAGATTTAAAGTAAAAGGTTAATTATCCCAGTTCCCACGTAATGTACTGCTTCTGTATCTGACTGTATCCCCACATCCAGGGCTTCGAGAGAATGGCCCGAATATGTTCATCGAGTACTCAACAAAGGACAAGTAGAGGCGTTTACCACAGGGAACTCAGCCACCCAGACCAAAACAGCGTGCGGCAAAAGGGAATGTGCATTCAGAACAATGTCTTCCATCAGCCTGACGACGTAGAATCTCGCCCAAAATATTGAGCCACAAAATAAATTTGTACATAAATACCCGAACAGTTTTTTTTCTAACAGTTTCTTCAAGGATTTTTTACTTCCGTGTTACCTCATTTATCATATACACCCGATCAGAAGGTTTGCATCAACTAAATCTGTCGGTTAGTTATCGAATTTGTATTAATAGATGTACAATGTGATGTATAATTCGTATTTACTGCGTGGACGGACGAAACGTGGAGGAAGAATAGACCACAAGCGAACGTGGTGGCGACTTTTGGCACTACGATCAGCTGTTGGCGAGAGTGATATAAACATAGACTGTCGTGTGATCCACGACTCTTCTAAAAACGATCTAAAGTTAGAATCTTATTTTTGTGCACTGTAATATTTTTGTTTGCATTTTAACGAGGAACTTGTTACTCGTAGAAAATGTTTGCCATACGAATTTCCTTCCTCTACTTTATGAGAAACAATAACCCTCGTGAAGCGCAAGCGTATATGCTATGAGGAATACTAACAGTACGAAAACTGGCCGCAGGCGTCTCTACTTGGCTACGCGCGCTACGTGTACCGAGTATGGAATATTCTTGAATTCCGTACATTACTTGTAAGTAATTTAACACCATCGTTTACCCATTGATGTTGATAATTTAAACAATTTTGCTAATGTTATTGCGCTGTCATTTTTTTCCCCTAGGATATTTTGCCGGGTCGATATCACTTACTTGGATAATTTGGCGGCGTTATTTTATCGAGTTCCTTTCCCAGGTCCAATTGTCTTGCAGTTGAATTAACGAACCCTAACACAAACAGAGCCGACACGCAAAAAGGAAAAAGGAGGATGGAATTTAATGCTTGTCAATCATGTTCGGCGCTTGGGAGGAATATCAAATGTAGCGTGGAGACTCAAGTAAATGAAGGGAAAAACAATTGGCCATCCTTCAAGTACTGTTCGAATCGTACATGGGACCATTTCTCATGTAACTTAGTTAAACAAGCTTTAGTTAAATTATTTTAATAATTTGAAACGAGCGATTTCCGTTCAAGGTTCCTACTATCCTCGTTCGTTCGGTGATTAAACACGATATGTATAGAATTATGAGCTTGCATCGCGCGTACTTTGTCGGTTGATCATTTTATGTACTCGCCCTACTTCGTCAAGCATTTCATGTTCAATCTGTTTTTCCCCGATATATCGTTCGATAATACTTACATTTGCGACGTAATTGACGCAACCGGTGAGTAAAGTTTTGGGCTGATGCCTCCACTGCGTCTTGAGAGTGGCCGGAACGCCGAACAGAAGTTCCGAAGGAGCACGAATTTCCAGCTGTTCCGGAGCGGAGATCGTGCCGTTATGGGAACTCGGCCGTTGCGGTGGCTGCGGCGCTGGCCTATTTTTCCGGTGTCTCAATGTACCCGAGGTCGCGGCGTTTGTACCACTCACCAAAGTTGCATTACCATTTCCTTGCGGACTCTCCGGTAACTTTTCACGTATCTCTTCCTTCAGCTGCTGTATGTTTGTTTTCTATTTAGAGATCAATCAATAGAGACATGGGCCATTTCACATGAGATTTCGATATAATAATCCCGGCCTCCACATTTTATTCAATTTAGTAACGAACTGACGCTGATTCGCTAGGTAATTTTTGATTAATAATGGATTTTTGTTTAATAATGAATTTTGGTTTAATAATGAATTTTGGTTTAATAATGAATTGCTCTATCTAAGATGGCGGATTTGTTTTTAATTCGAAGGCCTATTTACTCGAGGGATCGAGGTTACGAAAGTAATATATCCGCACCGCCATGGTAGGAATTGATGCGATGCGCGTGCGCCAAGAGGTTATGTCGTGTCCGAGAATTCGCATGCGCGCGGACGCGCACAAGCTCTATGCGCGCATCCATCTTAAAGGGATACTTGTCCCAAATATAGTTCCTATAATACCGATTAAGAATAATTGTCAATTGGTTATTAAATTTCGTAAAAATAATTGCATCAACAATCAGCAACGCTTAATTTTTCATTTTGTTCAGCTGAGTACAGAAACCAATTCTGAATTGTTTTCTTCTAAAACCTCGCAGAATGTTATGTTAAAAAAGGTCCGTTGGCAATAGGTCCTACGATTAGTCATTTTAGAAAAATAAAAAATACAATTTTTTTTTAATATACGATTTGTTAAATTTACAAAACTTCTCTCTTAGAATCTCAGTTTTGTCATATGATCAATCGCTATAATTCTAGTATTTCACAGAAAAGAAATATAGAAACTACGGTTTCTTACAAATAGAAATAACGAAACTATTGTTTCTTACAAATATTTTCATGAGCTAATATTTGTGACATGATTAATTGCAATATAATTTTTTTTTTCAGAAATTGATCGCTACAATTTCCGAAATTCCCGATTTTGCATAAAAAATATTCTCTAATGGCTAAAATATTCTAACATATGAATACAATAAGAATTTTGTAAATTGACCAAATCGTATAATTAAATTTTCAAAATGACACAACGTAAGTCGCCAGGCTCTTTTTTTACATAAAATCGAGGACAGTCTCAGAGCTAAAAAATTAATATGCAAAAACTTAAAAATAATGTTAAAAAATTAATACTAGAAAAATCGAATAAGTTTGTTATACAAACAGACGAACGGTTCTTGCAAAACTTTTAACTCCAATTCGGTTTTCATACTAGGTTGAATAAAATGAAAAATTGAGGATTGTTGATTTTTTAAACAATTATTTTTACGGAATTGAAAAATGTATGATGGCTATAATATTTTATTTTTCTACCTTCTATACGCCATCTTTTTTTCGCCCCAAAAACAAATTAATAATCATTTAATATTTGATGTATTAATATCTAGACAAATAAGGTAAGTATCCCCTGAATTCGCGACGACCAAACGTCATTCTCAAATTTTTTTTAACATCCTTACATCTCTTTTAGGCACTAGAACGAAAATCCAGTATAAGATTAACAAAGCTAATTAAGAATTAGCAGATACAGCAATAAAAACGACAATGGTCTAATTGTTTTTTCGCTGGAGCGCCGAATTTCGAGCTATCATTAAACAATTTGTCATTAAATATTACACAATAGTTATCTGAACTACAAAACGACAATCCAACATTAATCTTGACGTGGAAATACGATATCAAAAATTTAAGCTGCAGCGGAACGACATTATATAACACAAGATATGAAATTACACAATCCCGTGAGTCGTTATTTTATTTCTGTATAAAAATCATTGGTAAGGTCCCTCGAAGCTTCGAGAATGTATATATGACTTCATCCGATAGCAAGACCGACGCTCGAACGTCCTTCAGTTAATGAAAATAAAACCGCACAATGATTACGACTTCGAGTGTCCACTTTATCGATGCTGTGACGCCATTTTCCCAAATTCCCGGCAATCCTCCGAGGCTTATTGAAACTGGTTCGAAGCTAATTAAAGGTGAGAGAAATGCGCGAGAAAAAAAGCGGCATGAGAAAGTGACAAAAAAAAAAGAGCACGAGAGGCAAATCCATGAACCCACTCTGGAGGGTGAAAAGCGAGAGAGAGAAACGTGAACCAGGTATCGGTGGTTCTAACGGGGGTTGAATCGGAGTAGTCTCCATCAGTCCTGTACTGTTGGAACAAAAACACTCTCCCATGAGAGGGTTAGAGATTGCCGCTCGAACGGCGTGACTGAAAGACCTTCGTGAAGTGTCGAGCACTCGGGGACAATGTCGATTCTCCAATTAGCCACGTTATTTACATTATCACGCGATGCGAGAGACCCGA
Organism: Oxytorus armatus; assembly: GCA_958009045.1. Taxonomy (NCBI): domain Eukaryota; kingdom Metazoa; phylum Arthropoda; class Insecta; order Hymenoptera; family Ichneumonidae; genus Oxytorus; species Oxytorus armatus. Next base: position 32,829,085 of record OY253745.1, on the reverse strand, counting down.
TCGAATGAAACATTCTATAGATAGGTGGATGGTTGTATATGTTACGCGTCTATACACGAGAGAAACAAAATCTCCGGGAATCCCCTTCGGTTTGAGACCCTCGAGTTTATATCCGCATATTATTGAAACGAGACCAGAGACACCCTGTCGTGTCAGACTTAATATTTTACTCTCTATCGCTCTCTTGCTCCATTCATTCCATCCCCCTCCTGTACCTGCCCAAGAATTTTATCCGCAAATCTCCATGTATCAATATTACCAGAGAGATAACCGACGTAACACACAATATTTTAAACAACCTTTGTACCAATTCTCATGCAAACCACATTTTTTATTTTCCGTTGGTAATCTTGCATCCGCCATTGTTTTACGGCTTTTATTTTACCTTCAGATTTGACATCAACAATCTTAAAAACTTATGAGTGCAAAGCGAGTAAATTTTTTTTTTGATAAGATTGACGAAGCCAATTAGGAATGCTGATACAGCAATAAAAACGATAATTTTCGAATTGTTTTTTCGTCTTTTTAAAAACACGATGGAAAGCCGCATTTCGAGCTATCATTAGATAATTTGTCATTAAAGTATTACACAATATTTCTATAAATCGCAAAACGGCAGTCCAACATTAATTTCGACGTGGGAAAACCGATATCTAAAATCTAAGCTACAACTAAACAACATTATGTAACGCAAGATATTAAATTACAAAATCCCGTGACTTCGTTATTTTATTTCTTTATAAACATCGTTGATAAGATCCCTTGAAGCTTCCAGAATGTATTTCATCTGATAGTAAGACTGATACTCGAACATCCTTCGGTTAATTAAAATAAAACCGCACAATGATTACGATTTCGAGTGTCCACTTTGTCGATGCAAAGCGAGTATTTTTTTTTCAAACTATTTATTGCAATGGTTGATATTATTGTTAGAATTTGTGTATATGAGAGAACAACATTAGCTAACAGCGAAGATTAATTGTATAAATAGTTTTTTGGCAAGAGTTTGTTTATGAAGTTGCTGGGCAATCTCGTTAAAATATTACGTATGCCACGTTCTATGCGGAAATAGCAAGATTAAGGCAATCTTTCAGTAATATTTCTGACAGATGCGGATGTATTCTAGCAATGTTGCAATGTTAAAAAAATATATTTCAGCACCATTTCTCAAATATTTTGAGACTATGTGATTAATTTAGCGATTATTCTATTTGATCGGGAGGATAACTAAAATTTTTAAATACTTGTTTTAAGAAATGGCAAATTAAGCAGAAGTACTCCGTGGATTATAATAACTTGAACGAGATATGACGAAAATGATCATACTTCTGTGCAATGGGTTTCGATCAAAATAATCGAGTCTTCACCTATTCGTCGCTCGATCATTTTTTACCTCACGGTACTTAATTATTGGTATGAATCCTTCAAGTTGTAATTCCTCAAAATGATGAATGTCTATCTTTCTTAAAAAAGTGCCGACACCCGAAGATCGAACATTAATATCGAGTGAGTGACGCGGATATAAAGACGAAACAGAGCATGACTTTTAGTCGCATAGTCATTCAACGTCAACAGACGCCGTTCTATTGAATCTCGACTCGGCTGATAGCAAAACAGCTAACCTAAAAACTTTATAATTCAAGATGCGCGAAGCGTGCCCATTGATCCTTGTACTTTAGTGAAAAAAAATGATAACGCACGAAGATCGGATTTCGGTATATTAATATCGAAAAAGTGAAGCCAATATGAGGATCGATTAGAGGGTCACTTATCTACGTGGTCGTCCAATGTCAACGCACTTCACTTTATTAAATGTCGGACCAGCTGATAGGGACACGCCTAACCTAAAAAATCTCCAGATAAAAGACTGGCGAAACATGTCTGTTGATACTAGTCCTTTCCGAAAAAAACTGATGACACTTGAAGATCAAACTTCGATATATTACTATCGGAAAAGTGAAGCCGATGTAAGGACGAATTAGAGGGTGAGTTATAGTCACGTGGTCATCCAACATCAACGCACTTCACTCTGTTAAATCTCGGACCAGCCGAGAGGGACCCGCCTAACCTAAAAACCTCAAGATACAAGACGTGCGAAACGCATCTGTTGATACTAGTCCTTTCTTTAAAAAAGTGATGACACTTGAAGATCAAACTTCGATATATTAATATCGCAAAACCCAACAAAACCCGATGTAAAGACGAATCAGAGGGTGAGTTTTAGTGACGTGGTCATCCAATGTCAACGCACTTCACTCTATTAAATCTCGGTCCAGCTGATAGTGACACGCCTAACCTAACCTAAAAGCCTCAAACTTCGATATATGAATATCGAAAAAGTGAAATCGATGTAAGGACGAATCAGAGGATGAGTTTCAGTCACGTGGTCATCCAACGATCACTTCTCTCCATTGAATCTCGGTTCAGCTGTTACGGACACACCTAACCTACAAAATTTACGATCCAAGACGCGCGAACCGCACTCATTGCTAGTATAGATATAAATACATAATCGTGAAAAAAACATCCCTTTGAAACCGTAACAATTCAGATAGATACAGCTACTCATAAACACTTGCGGTCGCTCACAAAACACACTCCATCGCCACTGCCTCTCGCACAGGCATTCACAGTGATTCACAGATGTCCTTCCGACGCGAAGTATTCGAACGAAGTACGGTACCTTCTTCGTTCGAATACATCGTGTCGGGAGGACTACTGTGCTACCCACAATGTAATATCGAACTCACCAGAGTGTTGAGATCCTTGTTGAGATCTTCGAGATTCGGTCCTCCGCCATTTCGTCCCTGTGAACGAGGATTCGGACCACTGACCGATGCGAGTATTCTTTTGCGATGGGCTGGCTTCTGAATCTCGAGTACAGCTGCCAGTTCGACCTCCCACACCCTTCTGACACGTTCCATGTCGGTGTACAGGTGCTTTCTAAATGTTTCCGCGTGATTATCGAGGTGTATACTCTTGAGCCACTCCTCCACCGTTCGCGCTTGAGAACCTGCTCGTTTGTCGACCCGTTTGTTCAGCAACAGTGCCGACTCCATTATAACCGCCCGCTCCTGATCACTCGTTATTCCCATGTCTTTCAGATCCGCTTCGTCCAAAACTCCGTTCTGAAGTTGACGGCAAAGAAATAATAATTGTTATGATAATGCGTGAATCGAGAAAAATGTATTTCAATTAAACGAAGATGCAATTCGAAACTTGCTAATTCCCCTCACACATTTTACGCATTCACAAAGTTCCCTTCTATGCGTAACCGGGTTCTGATTGGACGCGAACAATATTTTGAGGAAACACTACACAAGTTTCAATTCACATTTTGTTTCTGATCATCCATCGAAGCCGCACGAAACAATTGTACGTAATTTTTCGAAAAAATGAAATAAAAATACAGAGAAGCATTATGCACGTTTATAGAAATGCATCTTGTTCGTTCTTTCGTTTCAGTTAGACAAAATTGACTTTTCAGAAGATTTCAGCGTTTCGCGAATTTGCAGCAATTTTATAACAATTCATAATTCCGTAAAACTTGAACCGCCTTTCAGATTTTTGCCACATTAAGCACCAAACATGCTAGAAGGAGACCATTTTTTCGTTACAAAGTTTTATTTCAAATTTATTTGATTGACAGTTGCAAACATGTACTTTTGAATAACTTCGAATTTCCATAAAATGTCAAAGCATTTGATGATTAAAAACAAAATTGCAGTAAGCAAAAGCGGGTCATTTTGGCAGCATGCAAAGTTTCATCTCGATAACTTAAGCTCTCGAGAATCCACATATTCACGTCCTTCCGGAAATTCTTTTCTAATTGTGATTTTGCGATCGATTTCGAACATGTTAAACTCTCTGGCATTAAAATCTCGATTTTTTTTTTCATGAAAATAAAGCTTTTCTGTGAGGAAGCAAAATGGGATAAATTTTTTCATCATTCAAATGAGCCCTGTAATATATTTCGCGCCATATGACCGGTAATGTCATAGACAATCGATATACATAATTTCCTCTAAATCATCGATTCAGGAGTGAGTTGAAAATTGTTATTAATTGTCTTGGCAAGCCTCGACACCTCGTACGATACTCACTATAAATTCTATATCATCGAAGCCGTAATTAATGAACAGAGACTCGTAGTCTGCCATGCTGAGGCTAGACAACCATTGTCCAACTGAAGTGGAGACTATAGGACTGCTGCTGGAATCAAAACTGAGTCCTGGAAGGAAAATCCAATAATTTTTAGGAATCATCTTCATCGTCACTTCCATTAGTACATTGGCTGTGGAAGAAGGAAAATGACGATGAAAATATTACCCAATCGCGTCTGGAATTCTTTCTCGAGTTCTGTAACGAAGACGGACTCGCGAACAAGACCAGTGCCGAAAGACGCCATTATCTCGGATATCTTGGCCCATTCCTCCTGCTCATCGAACGGGCTCATGATGCTGAGCGATTTGTCATCGCGTTCCCGATCACGATCCGACAGTCGAAAGGATGCGTCGCCGCCGTCGTCGAGGCGTTCTCCACCGCCATCCACACCGGTGCCCATTCCGCATGCGGTCGGACCCCCGTAAACGTTCCGTAACCGGCGCAGAGTACGTGGTCGCTCAGCCGTGATGGAACCCTTCAACAGACCTGTCGACGAAATTTTAAAATGTTGACGAACGTTTATCGAACGGAACGAACTTTCGTTCGAACGCTTCCAAACTCATTGGTGTGAAAAAAAAAATTATAATTGAATACCGTCCCAAGAAGAGTCTCGGAAAGTTTTGGATAGTCTGGGAAAGCCAGTTTCAAGTTCATGACAAGAGTATGGGATCGGATCCTATACAAGAGTCTTACCGAGACTAGCTTCCGAAACTTTTTTTTTCTGCGCGGCTTGGTGATGATCCGCCATGGGTCTGCTTAAGACAACCAAATTGGGACCCAACCAGACCATCCCTTAGCCAGTTCTTTCGATAATAATGATCCAACTAATCACAACGACGAAGATCTTACTTTCCTCATCGAATAAGCTAAGCCATCACTATTTTCAATTCATCAAAATTGCCGAAAGAACTATTACAATGCATGTTATGAAATTTGAAGGGATTTCAAGTGAAAACAATGTAAAAAATGTGCAAATTTGATAGAAAAGGCTTGACACGAGATACAAAGTTCAAAAGTCACTATAGTCTCTCCTTACGCCCTTACTTACAAAATAACTACTAATAAATCCTGAATTCTAACCTGGAATGTAACTGGGTAGATGTATATATTATAGGTTATAAATCAGGATTTTTTTAAGCTAGAGTTAAAGCTCGTGCTTAAGTTGGAGATTACGCTCGTGCTTAAGTTCAGGCTTAAGATTGTGCTTAAGCTCATACTTCAGATCATGCCAAAGCTTGAGCTCAAGATTAAATTTAGCTTCAATCATTGGAGCTTTCACCTTTTGTACGAACTTAAGTACTAACTCAAGCACGTATTTAAGCACGAATTTAAGCACGGATTTAACCACGAATTTAAGCACAAACTGAACCAAGCTCTCACTTACAAAATCCTAATTTCTAACCTAAAATGTAACTAAGTAAAGATATATAACACCTCAACCGTCGAATGGATCCGGTTTTTCGAAAATAATTCCATCAATATTATTTCCCATTCTAGGAATTTAAGCAAAAAACTTTTATTATGAATAGTATAATAGAAGAATAGCCCGCTTGTCAGTAGGCTCTGAATGAATGGACTTGGGATCTCTCGACGATGTGAAAGAGAGGAGGTTCAGTAGCGAAATATTTTAATTACGTTTTTCTGGGCTCTAACCCAGGTGGAAAGAGCTGAGACGCATATGTACCCAGTACTCGACATAGTCAGCTTTCCTCTTTTTTTGCTGAAGCAGCGCAATGAGAGAACGCTGTTCTGTTAATATGGAAGACGCGTAATTTTCCACCACAGATAATAATGCTCTTCAGCGAATAAAATTGTAACTAGTGTAACGTAATTTGCGTTATCTATTATCACTCAGTCGTGTACAGTGCGTCACTAATTAATCATTAATAGTTAATAATTAGTTGATTGGAATAATATTAAATAATATGAAAAAAATCAGCCTGTATCTTTCACTCTAAATGGCGAAAACCTTTGGACCTTTCAATACCGAACAACCCGTTTTTGTCACTTCAGATCGCGAAAACACCGTTTTGGTCACTCTAAATAATGAGAACGCAACTTTTATTGTTTTTAATACCGAGGAACCCGTTTTTGTCATCTCAGATAGCTCGGAAATCGTGATTCTTACTGCCGAGCACCTAATTGTTGTCACTCCAGAGAGTGAGAAATCTGTATTTGTCACACTTGTTACCAATAATGGGGTACAAGTGCCGTGGGTCGACTTGCAGCGCCGTCGACGAATTTTAGTCCGGCGTCCAACGAATAAATGCCCACATACCCATTAATTATTATATAGCAATAAGATATATCATCGTCCATTTTGTTGTTCTTGCAAAATGAGTTTTAATTACAGACATAAATCGGCAAATATTTTTAAGCGTAGGTTATAACTTCCGATACTAATTCAACATCGATATTAAAATGCATGGATCATAGCGCATAAAATACTATGTGCCTAAGTACCGGGTAAAATTATTGTAATATTGTATTGGTATATATAGAAAAAAAAATGTGGTTGAAACACCGAACGTTCGGGTAGAAAAACTGAGCGTGGTGGAGAAAACACCCCTTAAATGAACGGGAGCATACGAGGTCTGTTCAAAAAGTATCGGGAATTTTGAATTCCCGCGGGCTACGTATATTCGATTTTCGATTTTTTTGTGGCGTTAGGTTGGTACTCATGTCCCTCACTTATGCTGAAAAAATCGGCCATTTTTTATGTTTAGTTAATTGTTGACAGCTGTTTTGGTTAGGCGTGTTTTGGCATGTCTTCGATTTTTGCCTATTCCAAAAAAGCAGCTTCCATTGCGATGATTGAGCTTCCAACGTTTTGCGGTTTCCACGTCGTAACCATAAACCCATGATTCGTCACCAGTTATGACCATCTGGAGCAAATTTGGGTCGTCGCGGACTGAGTCCAACAGCTTCTTAGCAATGTTAACGCGACACTGTTTTTGTTCGAGATTGAGCAATTTTGGCACGAATTTCGCGGCGACCCGTCTCATGCCCAAATCATTGGTAAAAATTGAATAGCACGAGCCAATCGATATGTTTAGTTCCTCAGCAACTTCTCTAACGGTGATTCGACGATTGGCCAATATTATTTTCTTCACTTCATCAATGTTTTCGTCCGTTGTTGATGTGCTCGGGCGTCCGGAACGCATTTCGTTGTTCGCATCTTCTCAGCCCTCTGAGAACATTTTGTACCACCGATAAACGTTGCTTTGGTTCAAGGTAGCTCCAGCATATGCCACAGTCAATATTCGGAATGCGTCCGCGCACTTAATTTTGTTTATCACACAAAATTTGATACAGATGCTTTGATCCATTTTTTGGAATAGGCAAAAATCGAAGACCAGCCAAAACACGTCCAACCAAAACAGCTGTCAACAATTAACTAAACATTCAAAATGGCCGATTTTTTCAGCATAAGTGATGGACATGAGTACCAACCTAACGCCACAAAAAATCGGAAATCGAATATACGTAGCCCGCGGAAATTGAAAATTCGCGATACTTTTTGAACAGACCTCGTATAATGGTACAAAAATCTCATGATTTAATCTGGTAATAGGCTTAAGAGGCGATAAAATGAAGCTCTGGCTCAATTTTGTTAAAAAAAAATTATTTCTCTGATTCCAAGATCGTGTCCTGTTTTTATTTTTTATTTTCGAGGACACTGATAGGACTGTCTATTACGTTTAAAAAATATAAACCTAAATATTTCGAAAAGGAACCTTGATGAACGCCCGAATGGAATATGGTCGTTCTGACCGGCGTTGATCAAGGTTCCTTTCCTAAATATTTTGCTTTATATTTTTTTTTACATACTAGAGAGTCCTGAGAGTCACCTCGAATAATCAAATAACAGGACACGAGCTTGGAATGCAAGAAATATATTTTTTTCAACAAAGCCGAGCCGGAGCTTTAATTTTTCGCCTCTTAAGCTTATTTACAGGCTAAATCATGTGGTTTTCGTACGAATATTATACTCCCGTACAATCGAGGAGTAAGTTTTCCCTAGTTAAGCATGTTAGAAAAAAAAGTTGAGGTACAGTTATCTCATGGGAGCCTGAAGTCACGGGGAATATCTTTCGTATATCAATCTGTATGTACCGTTCCGTACCAAATTGATAAACGTTTCTCCCTTTGTTCTTTTAATGGTGACTCATTTTTTCTTGAACTCGTTCGGATGACATGAGCGTTCAGTATTTATTTGATATTTTAATCTCAGATAGTTTTCGCGAATAAAAAATCACAGTAAATATGCTCTCTAGTACAATGTCTAGATATTAAAAAATCCGTATATTAAAAAATATTTGAAGCATAATTCGGAAAAAAAATACCGAACGTTCATTCGATCTTAAGGAATATATTAAAAAATCAGCGACGACATCGAAAGACCTGAGCGGCAGAGGTTCGTCAATTGGAGGTTGAATGCCCGATATATTGCTATTTAGGTGCGTATTTCGTAGTCCGAGGATATTTAAATATAGCGCGACGCTCGAGAGAGCAGGCGAGGTATGTTTGTATTATATAGGAGCCATTCCATTCGAAATCGATGGGTTCGTGACCTTCACCCATTGGAATTTGGTCCACGAGTATTGAAATTGTTGTCAACAACCCTAGCGGGCGAACAATTTTTTTAATAAAATATTCTCGTTGCATGCTACTAAATAATGATTTTTTCCAACCAAATTCTACTCGAAAGAATTGCACGGTAAAACGAAAAAATTTGGGAAAATTTACAAAATAACAAAGAAACCGTATGTTTATTAGTGTTGCAGTGACAATAGAAAAAGCTGCGGAACGAATACCACAGAAGACGAGGGTCCACGCACCTATCGATTTGCCCTGAAATACCCCGTAGATAGTAGTAACTATAGTTGTCTACGCAAATAAATTATTTGCGCGTGTATACATATATGGTATCGTCTATATAGCGTTCTGCGTGTTCTTTCGGCGTATATATATATATATATATATATATATATATATATATATATATATATATATACCACTCGAAGAAACAACGGACGGGCGAGGGACCTTTTATTTTTTTCTCACTAGCGACGAATGCTCTCGCGAAGCAGATCTTATTACCGCGAGGTAGCGCATTATTTCGCCGCCTTGGAGAACAATAATTCCCGTTTGCAGTTAGAGAAAGGAGTAAAGAGAGCGTCGACACTGTACAATTCTTAACAGGGTGAGTGAAATTCTTTTATACGCATATTCCGCAAATGAGAATTCGCTCTCGTCCACTCGCGTCGGCAAACGGTGTAAGAGGGTGTGCAAGAACGAACGAACGAGAGAAAAGTGCGAGGCTAAGGGGTAGGTGAGAGATGGGCTGTCTGCGAGAAGGGGATAGGAGGGAGAGAGGATTTGACGATGCTATATAACTAATGGCCATTGGCCTTTCAAAGATGGACTTTTTCTCCCTTCGTGTATGCAGTTTTCTGGTATTATATAACCTCCACGAGTAATGAAAAGCTCATGAAAAAAAAAAAACATACTAAATAGAGAGAGAAAGATCCTCTCTCACTCTGTTCCTGTCTCTCTTTATTTCTCTATACGGTTACACGAGCAAACGTACGTAATTTTAATTAAAGCTTTGCAGGACGGTGGAGTATCTCACTTTTGCAAATGTCTCGTCAACGCATGTCGTCTACTGTCGTGTGCTCTGCTCTCTATGTGTTTCAATCCTGGCAACTGCCTAGAGAGAAAGATGAAAAAGTGAAACGCCCACGTTATATATTACGTAGGCAGTTATTCAAGTCACATACGCAAATTGTACAAGATTTTCACAGAGGCGAATGGGGATCGCTTTTGTTCTGAAAAATTTACAAGTGTCATCATATTTCGCAGATACAGCAAACAAAACTCCGTACCAAGACCAGATCGAGACATTACCGAAAAGGCTTGCAAGTAAGGACTGTCAGTTTGTTTATGCGAACTTTTACAGCTCGCGCTTAGTTCAGATTTTTAGGTTACGTGAACTGTCAATCGTGCGCGCATAGTGACACGAGGAACGAACAGATGGTGTTTACGCATCGAGATTCGTAACGGTCTTACCCGCACCTTCAACTAGCTTCGGACCGCAACGCGCCAACGACTCGGGACAAAACAGTCAGCGCCAGCGGCGAAAACAAACACTAGTTCCTAAAATCGTTGCAACTTCCCTCACGCTACAGCTACGGAGTTTATGATCGTTTGACTTGCTTTATTAATGATGCAAATATCATCATACTTCATCTCATTCGTCTACAACGACGCGAAACCGCATCACACTTTGTACAAGTTCCTTTCTACGAATATAATATTTAAGGTAGTAGTCTGGTAACTTAAGTCGATTTTCATGTCTTTTTTGGAGGGCTTGTTTTTGTAGGAAAATAAAAATGAATCGTTTTGGATATTTAGGATGTTTTTATTTACATATTAAAGATACAAAAAAAAATTGTTTGAAAAAATGTATTAGTTTATTATTATTATTATTATTATTATTGATCGAAGTTGGCACCTCGAAAAAAAAGCGCGTGGGTGGCCCCGGTGATTTTGGCTCTTGATGTTATCTGAATTCAAAAATTCTTGATAATTCTCGATCTATAGACATGTTATTCTGGTCGGAACTACTGAAGTTAAATTTCATGGATAAATAACAAAATGGCGGACTTTAGAAAAAAAAGTTTTTTTCCAAAGTCCGCCATTTTGTTATTTATCCATGAAATTTAACTTCAGTAGTTCCGACCAGAATGACATGTCTATAGATTAAGAATTATCAAGAATTTTTAATTTCAGATAACATCAAGAGCCAAAACCACCGGGGCCACCCACGCGCTTTTTTTTCGAGGTGCCAAATTCGATCAATAATAATAATAATAATATACTATTAAATTTTTTCAAAAAAATTTTTTTTGTATCTTTAATATGTAAATAAAAACATCCTAAATATCCAAAACGATTCATTTCTATTTTCCTACAAAAACACGCCCTCCGAAAAAGACATGAAAATTGGCTTAAGTACCAGACTACTACCTTAATAAAGAATACGTTTAATTGATACGAGTTTTCACGAGTGTCATTTTTATCGGCGCTACCACACAAAGACTATAGATTTCGATAACGCCGACAGCGCCATAGAATTATAGCTCGTGTAAACGTAACCTATTACACGTGTTGCCGGTTTACAAGGTTCTCAATATCATTGGTGAGCAAAAGTCCGTGTAAACAAAGTCTTCAGTTAACTACTCGTCATGGTAACAAATAATGTTAGTCGTAGAGTTCCACAGCTCTATCGAAATTAATGAAAAAATGGTGCAAATAAAAATTTGCATATTGCTTCACTCATCATTTTTACGCTTTCGCAAATTTTCCTTTATCAGAAAGAGGAAATTGTGTCTTCCTCATCGGGGAAGTTTTGTGTACGCGCAAAAATGATAGGAAAACAATATGCAAAGTTCAATTTACACTATTTTTCTCTCCCTTAAGTTGATCGTTTGAGGTTTGTTTGATTTATAGTTCACTGTTCGACAAAAATGAAAATACCATAAATATAGAATGTTTTTATCGATTTTCCGTAAATTCAATACCAAATATCCTTCTACAGTATCCAATTAATGTAGAAAGTGGTCTCCTAACCTATTTTTATGGCAAATACCGCCTCAAGAGTAGATGTACCGGTTTGGTACATCACAGACACGCGGACATTTCTTTTCAAGATGTGACTTTTCGACGTTGTGGCACATTTTAAGCACATTGACAATAAAAATAAAAAATGTGTGTGTCGACAACAAAACTGCCTCTATGAAGGAGCAAAACTACGGGATATATATACGATATATATAGGAATTATTTTTAAGTTGACCGCCATTCACCTAATCTCACTTATCTATGAATGTGTCCTCGACTGTGCACGGCTGACGAGTTGCTAGATTGAACGACGTAATAGAATTCACCTCGGTCCTGTGGCCACACACCTCCATTGCGGCATTCCATTATTCGTTAAAGAGTTCAATTATTATTATACTTGGTGAATTTTGTAAGATGTTTTTTTCACAGCATCGTAGGTGATGAGCCAATATAACAGAATTACAATTATATATAGAAAGTCGTAGTCGTGTTTTACACGATGGCACCAACGGTTATTTTCATTTTTCGTTTATATACTTTAGTACGACTAATACTGCTCCATTGACATACCAGTCGAGATTTAAATAGATTGACCATCCTAGAACGTGCTGAAGCACACGCGAGCTAAACTCGTGTGAATTACTGAATGTGTCATATGTCGTAAAAAAAAATGACTGAATTGTTTTTTTTGCAGACGACGAGTTAACATATTAACAGAGTAGAGCAAGCAACATAATCTGATAGTCATCACCGGGGCCGGGATCGAGTCGCTAAAGTAAAAATATGAACGTCTGACGCATGTGGGCTGTCTCGGTATAATCGTATTAAGGAGCTCATGGAAAATTTTACATAACGCGAGGGAAAATGACTGCGATCTACTCAGAGGTATTATACATATATATGAATTCTAAAACGGTTTGAATTAATTGAATTTTCGCTTCAATTAATTGATAAATTTATTAACGAACATATTAATCTGATTGAAACACGGAAATCATTAGTTTCATACGGGTTTTCCTCGCGAAATAATAATATTTCAACTGCTACATATAATACAAATTCTATAGCGGTTTACTATCGACAATAAAATTCATTTTACATTGAGAATAAAACAGATTGAGCTGATTTTAATGAACTTCAATGGTGCAAAACAAATTTATATGAATCAAATAAAATTCGTTAAGAGAGTACTCAATTTTTCATTTCGATAAGAATATATTATAGCTGATTCCAGTAATATTTGTTTCTTGAAAATCAATCTTATATAAAGCAAACAAATTTAATTTTTCAAGGTAAACAAATTCAATTTCTTGCTGTTGTATACTTGAAACGTTTGTGTCAAAAACTTGACTATACACAGTTCCGAAATTAACGAAGTCAAGGTACAAATGGGGGGAATGTAGTCTGAAATAGATCCGACAAACACAATTCCTCGTAATTCATGATTGAAACCAACGAGGTCGAGTTTATTATCTAATGTGTAATAAGTTGAACTATATGGACATTTATCTCTCAGATATTGGGAATTATCATTTAGCGACCTAACTTCCCTCGGCCAAATTGGAAACCACTCTCTTCCAGTCGGTGCCCGATGATTACTGTGCGAATGCGTCGCGTTTTAATCATAATAAAAAATGTACTGCTTTATTACAGCAACAATATAATAAATAAAAATCGGGAGAACATGGACGATGATCGATCCGAGGGGTATGAGATTTTTAGCTCACGGGAAAATCAGAAATCGTTTTATTCGTGTCGTGGAAACAACAAGAGGCGCGACTGAAATTCCATAATTTATGAAAAATGAACAATTTGTAAACATAACATTATGCCGTGTGATAGATTGATGTTATAAGTAATCGTTTATTGTTCGGAGTCATTTATTTAGCCGTAGAGTCGCGGACATTATTTTTCTGATTTTGAGGTTAAACATGGCGAGTCATATAGGTTCACCGTATTTTTACGGCAATGATGCACTCCGTCTGTATCCAATTGTTGGAGTTGATTCCGTCCACGCACAAAAAACCTTCCGGTCGATTCGTAACATTTATTACCGCGAATTGTATGTTATGACGTAATGCTATAAGACAAATTCATGATACAGTGCTCATTTGAAGTGGAGTGCGGATATCATCGCCGATTTTCGCGAAAATTTGACGAATTTGAAAATAGCACTTCGACAATGCACCCCCCGGCATTTCCGGCGAACGATAACGCCAATTTCTTTTCACGAGGTCATAAGCCCTCGCGAATAATACATGCACGATAAAAATGAGCTCAATCGGTCCTACAGTTTTTGCGTTAATCCCAGTAAAAGATTTTCACTCTCCACTGCCACCGGGGGGCTGTGCATCCAATTGCTCGTGGAGTAGCTTTCATCGCTGTTCGTAACCCTTCAGGTGGATACCATATTTACCCCTCTATGGCATCCGCAACCCTTAAATCACAAGGTCGACGAATCACCCGAATTTCACCGTACTCTTATGGCAATAATGCCATAAGAGTACCAATTGAGATAAGAGTACCATTGTATCCAATTATCGCGGTTGATTCTGTCCACGGACAATAACAAAGATAATAATCCTGATTCATCAGATCGTACTAAAAACATTAAATTTTGCTAAAAAATATACGATAATCGAGGGCTTACTGCTGTTCTCCATGCTAACTAGCGCTGGCTGACTGGGAATGAGCGGCCATATTGAATAGGTCGCGCCACCGTGGTAATTCCCAAAACAGACTCAATGAATCGACTTGCACGCGCAACTGTTGAGCTAGAGGCAGTTTTTCTGAATTTCTCGTGGTATTACAACGGAAATTCAATAAAAATAGAGCCCAACTATATCGGCCAGGCTTTCCGTAGTTTCTCTGTGCTCTTGTGCAAATGCCGATACACTAGTGCATTAGGAAAGAGTGACTACGAACAACGCTCTGAGATGACTCGAGGATAAAACAAGTTGAAGGGCTAGTGAAAAAGGAATGGGTTATGAAAACCCGAAAGGGCCTAAGTTGGAATAACATAAAATAAAAATAAATAAAATACAGACTCGACGGCACATATTTGCCGTCTTTGTCGCCAGTTCCTCCGTCAAATGTGCTATAAAGTAATAAGAAGAACTGAGTCGCACGCTTATGTCGACGATTTCACACATTTTAATCTGTTCTCGACCGTCATAAAGATGGCCATAACCGCAGACGGAGCAAGAGTGAGTGCGGTTTAACTGGCAAAGAAAGATACCGTGTAGTAAGATCCGACTGCCGGAAACTGCTTTACGATCGTAAGATGATTTTTTTCTTTTACATAAGCCCCCGTAAGTTTGTCGTGAAGATACTGTATAAAAGTATTATGAAAGCGACATTTTACATTAATACCTTACAATAATAAGACATGGGTAGAATAATGTCGCATTTTTTTTTTACGATCACAAAACTTCCCTAACGAGGAAGCAAAAGTCACCGAAAGTAATAAGACCGTTTATATTTAAAAATTACTGCTACTTTCAAATTATAATACGGGTATAAAGTTTGCTATGTGAGCCATTCTGTCGAAAAGATAATTTTGCCTGTAACTGAGTTTAAAAAAAATAATAACTATGATTTCTCCGAATTCTATTTACCGTCCCATCACATACGAAGTATGTAAAATGAGAAAGTATTGTAATCCAAAGAAAAACCTTCGATCATGGTTGAATTACATGTTTTTGGTGCTCGTCTTCTACGTATAAAATGCAGTTATGGTATTGTATTTCACAAAAGAATCTCAATCCCTTCCGATAGGTTACCTGAAATGTGGAAAATAAAAAAATTTGAGATGTTGTGACACAAGTTTTCGATCCGCAGACAGCCTTATATGCAAGTAACCGGCGGAAAATGAGTGTTACAGGTCAAAGATCGCCAAACTTTCGTGAAAATCAGCGAAGATATCCGCACTCCACTTCAAATGCTCAGTACTGTATAAAAAATATGGACGAACATGACCCTAAATATGAAGAGAAAGGACGCCCCGATCATATGTTACGATGGTGGTGTTATATGGTGTGGGCTTAAGGGGTTTGGCCACAGTAACGGGTATAAAATCATGTGCACATCTTACAATTTTGTTTGTATGAAAAAGTGATTTATTTATAAAACTAATTACACATCTATTTAATATAAGTATCAAGCTGATACAAAATATTTTTTTTAGTTTTTTTCTCGTACAAAATGGTCGACTACGACTATTTGCTTTTGGTATCTTTTTCTAATTGGCGTGATAAATAACTTTGACAATTTTTGACCTAGAACAAAAAAAAATTCTCGTTAATCTACAACAGAATATCTAGCGAAATACGTACGGAATTTGAAAAATATTGTTTTATTCGAATTTCGTAAGCATTTGAACTTAAAAGGTGAATTTTCAATGAAGAATTTCGTATAAAACTGCTCATAAAATGGAAAGTTTTTAATTAATCGGAAATTTCGCATGTACTTCTCTGCGAAATGCAATTAGAAATATAATTTTTTAATTTAAAATCAATCGAGTAAAAATTGTCGAAGCTATTTATCACGCCAATTAGAAAAAGATACCAAAAGCAAATAGCAGTAGTCAGCCATTTTGTATAACAAAAGAAACAACAATAATATTTTTTATTAGCTTGATATTTATACTAAACAGATGTGTAATTAGTTTTATAAATAAATCACTTTTTCATAAAAAAAAAATTGTTAAATGTGCACATGATTTTATACCCGCTACTGTGGCCATAACCCTTAAGCAGCCTCGGTCATAAGAACTTCCGGTCCCGTTTTGTTCTTAAAATCGAGATCTTACTGTAATTAAAAAGCCGTGTCGAATTAAGCAAAACACCACTAAATAGTTCTGCTGAGGACATCAGAATCTAACGGTTTCTGGTGGACCACCTATTCGGAATTACCCTGCACATTCCATCAAGTCGGGATTTCGATCAACCTGTGAGGTAACCATTAAAAAGATCAAGAAAAAATCAAAACATTGCTGGTAGCTGCAGGGTTCGAAATCGTACTGAACACGTAGTAAAGTAGCCGTGAAAATTCCGTCGTTGTACGACTCTCGTCGGCATAACGCAATGACACACAAAAACACCGTTAACTTCGGCCGTTATATTTTTCAGACCAATATAAGCTGTGGCATAAGTAATTATGAAACTACGACACGAGCGAGTGGTTTTCACGGTGTGTACGTGTGTGCGTGCATATGCGAGACGATGTCGTTCTATACGGGTTGACGTTGCGAATGATCTTGTATGCTCTCGCTTGGGCTGTGCACGGATGAGTTGCGAATTGGCAGAACAAGCTAGAGAGAAGCAACGGAGCGAGTGCTCTCTGGCTTGTGTGGCTCTGTGATGTTGTTCTTCGTCGTGTGTTTGACACAAACACAGACAATGACGATGACGATAACGACGAAGACGTGGACGAGGATGTCAGCGACGCGATGACCACGCAAGCACATGCAACGTCGTAAATACACTCTACCCCATGCGTTGCATAATACGATGAGAGGTCGATAACCGTCGGATCGTTAGCCGATATTGCACGCTCCGAGTAGATAGAGCCCGGTCATCAAGGAACCGTGTCCCTCGTATTTTCCTCTTGCTTACATTACCCGAGTAGGGTGCTTGGAAAATGTTTCAGTATCGCTACCGATACTGGGCCGTTGGTTCTCCAACCTCTGTCCAATTACTGGCCCGTCTATTGTGCCAACGTCGAACAAATATGCATGTTACTGATACCATCACCGTTATGACTTTGAGGCGGTGTTTTGATTCTCACGCCACGAACTCCCGAACTAACCGTTGGCGGGATCATTTTAAAGGGACCTTCTCACTCTGCTGAAAATTTGCCCGTGACCTGCAAGTCGATTCGTCACATTTATTATGGCGACTTGTATGTTATGATGTAATGCCATAAGACAGATTCATGACGCAATGCTGGCCATTTGAAGTGGAATGCGGATGACATCGCTGATTTTAGTGAACATTTTACGAATTTTAAAATTGCACTTCGACGATGCAGCTCCCCATCGTTTCCGACCAACGATAATGCCAATTTCTTTTTACAAGGTCATGGGCCTTGTTAATGATACATCTACGATAAAAATGAGCCCAATCGATTCAAAAGTTTTCGCGCTAGTCCCGATAAAAGATTTCCACTTTAACCCCCTCCCCTGCCGCGGGAGGGTTGCGCATCCAATTGAGCCTGGAGTAGTTTTCATCCATATTCGTAACACTTTGATTTTGATACCATATTTACCCTCTATGGCATCCGTAACTCTTAAATCACGAGGTCGGCGAATCACCCGAATTCCACCCTTCCCACATTTCCATTGCCTGCATGCGCAATTGTTGACCAATCTCGATAGAACCCATTTCGTTCGAAAGATCATCAAATTTCCTCGAATGTACTTTTTTTGTACTTTTCCAATTCGTCAAATTTTCGCGGAAATCGGCGAAGCACTCCGCGTTCCACTTCAAATGCTCAACACTGTATAAGGTTTTTTTTTGAACAGCTTTAATTTAGCCAAAAAGTGACGGACATATCTTCAGCCGATTTTGAGGTTAAACACGGAATTACGACACAGGTACCCTTAATTTCGTCTTATCGTGAAACTCCCGATTAGATAAGCAACTGAATTTTTTATGTGATACATGGTTAAGCTTCTGAAATGCAAACGTAGATCGCCGATTACTTGGACGAGATAATAATTGTGAAAGCTGAGGACATCACGCTCTCCGAGTGCAACGTTACCATTAAGAGTGTGTGAGAGGTCTGTTTTACCGACATTGTCTTACTCACAAGTGTCATTGAAATGTTCGGCCAAACGCCATTCCTAAACTATCAATTCCGATTTATTTGAAATTTGGTGAAGTTATTTTCGATACTTCTATGTACAACGTAAGGATCAGAAAATGTAAAAATTCATAATAGAAATGTACATTTTCGGCTGAAAACTGAGAGGGTGAAAACAAAAATGAATATAATTATTGTTGTATAGCGTAATTCAGAACAGTTTGACTCTTACGTTATAGACGAATAAAAACGTTAATTATGGAGCCATTGTTTATTGCTGTATGTGCAAAATTAAAAGAATGGCATTGGGCTAAAAAATACACAGTTATCGTGGAACATTGATTGGATGTAGTGTAGTTCATTTCTATTCCACTGACGCTGCTTACAGACCCGAACGCGAGATTTTTCGGACTCAATTTTCAGTTTATAGACAATTTTTGTGAGTTTTTTTAATCCTACAAAAATACAAAGTGAATGGCTTCTAAAATAGTTAACTTGCGTATTTGGTACATATGCTTCGAGTGTTACCCCGATCTTAATGGTTCCTACTATACCGACGCTATTGGAGTTCCCATCATGTTGGGGTTCTCATTGCCTTTAGCGCGAAGCGTCAGCGCCTTTGTGAGTTACTTTTACCGCATTTAACGATTAGATGTAGATAGGAAAAAAAGTATCTATATATCCGGATGCCTTTAACAATTTGATATGCGTGTTATAAAGAATGTGGGTCGCCGGACATTCCAAAGAGAACTTTTCGATTATGAGCAAAGCTCCAAGACGTCATGGCATCGCGGCAACATCGCCTGCTCGCGCTCACACCTTGTCTCCCGCACCGTCCCCTCCATTCCATCTATTTCTTGAGCTAGGACTACCTTCAAGAAAAAAAAAGGTAGGGATTTCATTACCGACGCGCCAGAATTAACCTTTTTCGTCAAGTTACTTCACGCAATTTTCCGCAAGGTACTCCACTGTCGTGGGAGCGAATGCAAACAATCTGTGTGATTAACACTAAACGTACCGCGCAGGGGTCAAATGACACCTTTTAAAATTTACTTTAAATTCGTACATTCATTGTTATTTTTTTCGCTCATCTAACTTTTTGTAAATTTGTTTGATTATTTTATTAGGAATCAGATGTTAGGTTACGAATTATTTCCTTTAATAATTAAGAATTTCTCTCTAAAAATCAACATTTATTCCATAGGGGGTTAAATGTACCCCTTATGCGCCGGTACGTTTAGTGTTAAACTTAAGCTCCAATATCCAGGCAAATTTTTATTTTTTCGGTTCTCCTAGTAACTGTGCGCTGTAAATAAAACATAGACCACTATTTTATCACATGAAAATATATATATTTTACTGCTCCGTATTGTTCCAATGGCTGTACCTAATGGAACCTCCAACGCCTAGCGGAAATATTTTCGTGCTGAACGCAAAAGTCTAATGATTTCGGTTGAAAAAAGTTGTAAGAACAAAATAACAATTCAACGATACCTAATAATCTGCCAAAAAAAAACTACCATTCTAACCTCGTCACTAATTTGCGAGTGACTCGCAATAATTGTTCTGAATAACGTGTGAAAATGTTAATATCACTTTAATTTTCATGACTCCCTGTTCAACCTGCGTGCTTTCATTATTATGAAAAACCATATGTGTTTACGGTTGATTTGCATTAGAAACCAATGCTGACAGAAGAGCAAGCCACGAGAATGTCCCCTAAAAAAAAGACATGTCACGAAATATCTCGAAATGCGATTTATTTCTGGGGCTCGGCATTTTTATTGGCTGTCAATGTCGTGCTCGGAGTATGTTCATGCGCATACTTCAGATCACAAGTTCGTAGAAGAGGAACCTAACCTAAAAAGCAGTGTGCGATGCGCGCACGCAGATTCAGGTATAATTAAATTTGATACTTATATTTAAAATGAGGTAAGTAAAATGTCAAGACATTATTGTTTGTGATGTTGAAAATGATGTCCGTCTTGGATATTTACGAGCTTTTTCCTTTTTCGTTCCATATCACTATGTACGATCTGAAAACCCCTGAAAATCCTCTTCCCTCGTAATATTTGCCAGCAACTATCGTATGCCCCCGTCGAAACACCGCAATATTTGTCGCAAACAAGTTTTTTATACAACCGTAATTTTTTGACGTATTTCGGGGTATTTAAAAAAAAATGTCCAAAAGTACATACGTATACTATAATTTTTGCGGTACATCATTAACAATTTGTATTGAATATCTATTCTTTAGACATTGCATAAAAAATTGTATAGTCTTATGTGATATTCCATTAATTCAGCGTCCATTCTGTTTATTAACTTAAAAAAAATGCCTTCGAACCTTAGTCGAGATTTCTAACACCACGAGAGACAGAATATCTATTTTTTTCCTTTTTGATAACAAAAAAATAAAAATAGAAGAATATTGAGCTTCAAAGGCTCAGAGAATGGCTCACTGAATAGAAATTATCATCGCGGGTGCGGTAAACGTGACCTATTATAGATCTAGTAGGTGCTATAGAAGTTTACTCGTTCGTAAATTATACCCCCGGCACTTGTTAGCAAATGATCGGCCGCATAGCCGCCACACGGCATCTGCTGTGTGCGCCGATGACGACAACGACGACGTTGGACAATCTGTTTCAACGAAAGAGCGGCCGCTACTAAACTGGAGAAAGCGAGCTTGTCGAATAACGTGGTAGGACGTTGCCCCTGGCGACGACGATGACGAGCCGAGTTAATCAGTTTACTTTATTTTACCGATGAAGCACGAAGCTCTTAGTTTTTTTGCGCTTGGATTTAGAGGCCAAAAGCAGTTGGACGATTATGAAGAAATGCGGGACGAATTTACACTGAAGGAATTAACCATTTAACTTATTATAATTTACAACTATTATTATTGTTATTATTATTGTTGTTGCTGTTATTATTATTATTATTATTACTGCTGTTATTATTATTGTTATTGTTGTTGTTGTTGTTGTTATTATTAGTGAAACAAAATTTGTTTAAGTTCTTAATGTTAATGCGTTTAAAATGTGCCAAAACATTGGGAAAATCCACCTAGACAAAAATGTCCGTGCGTGTATGATAGACTGTCAAAATTCAACTTGTTATATCTCGAGCAGCACTCGACCGATTTCTTACAAGCTTTGTACGGATTTGGGCATATTCGAGAAATTGCAATAAACCTTCATTGTTTATTGCTATTTCCGTTGTAATTACCTGACAGTTAGACGTTTAACGCCATTTTGAAATTTTTGAAAAAATGTGTGTGACGGCTCTATCTTTCGTACATTTTCAGGTGCCAAGTCAAAACTTTCTACATAAAAGGGTTAGGGGACAAGGATGTTTTCTATTGAATTTGGCAGGACTCACTTGAGGGGTTAGGATTTTATAGAATTATGAATTTTTCAAAAAATGTTTGAGATTGATTTGATTTTTAAAAGTTTTGAAATGTTGGCTTAAATTTTGTTTCGTTAATAGAGTAT
This sequence comes from Oxytorus armatus, assembly GCA_958009045.1. Classification (NCBI taxonomy): domain Eukaryota; kingdom Metazoa; phylum Arthropoda; class Insecta; order Hymenoptera; family Ichneumonidae; genus Oxytorus; species Oxytorus armatus. The sequence goes on along the minus strand of OY253745.1, from coordinate 32,806,994 downwards.
CTTTGAAGGATGATTGATATTAAATTTGGTATGAATCGGTAAAAGCGTGGAGATTATATTAAATTTTGGACTTTTGGAATTTTCATATATCATGCGGTAGAGTTCCGCATGATATATGAAAATTCTAAAAGTCCAAAATTTAATATAATCTCCACGTTTGTTTAACTTTAGTAAATCTTTCAGAATGATAATAAAAACGAGCCCATTGCCTCTTGAATATTTTATCTCACTGACAAAGTTTCCTCTATGTTGTCATAAAAGCCAAAATTGAAGAATTAACTCGCTCATGGAGGAGGATCCGTGAGCGAGATAAAATAATGAGGAAGCAATGTGCAAGTTTCTAATTTCCATCTTTATTATTATTATTATTATTATTATTATTATTATTATTATTATTATTATTATTATTATTATTATTATTATATTAAATTCTCAGTGACATAACACATGGCGTTCGTATACTCCGTGGGGAAGCGATTTAAATTGTTATCGCTTGCTTATCTTGAAGAGGCGTGCTCACTTACAGAACAGCGAGAACTTCTAAACTCGAATATCGTGTTCTCGGAGTAGTGACCTTGCGATATTACCACGCAGTATTATTATTCAGTCCGTGTATTCTGTAATGTCCTCTAACAGTCGTACAGTAGGTGTGCACGTACATGTGTAGGTATATAGTGTCCATACGAGCAAATGAACACAGGAAGTTGCAACTCGCGTACGTTGCCTCGTCCGGAGCTACAGAGCTCGCAATATGTACGAGTACAGCGAAACGATGGTCCGAGCAAACGGTCGAAACGGTCGTGCTCGTTGAATTACTTCGTGGAAGACCTTCGACCATCAGCCGTACCGGCGTAGCCACACGCAGCAGCACCAACAGCATGAAAGCAACACGATTACCGAACGTCAATGAAGAACGACACAGGGCTTTCATTTAACCTGCGATGAATATAGCATCACGGATATTCTATTTATACATCAATTTCTTATTTTGTTCTTCTTCTTCTTATAATCAGAACTGTCCGTCGATCTTTCGGTTGAAGATCTGTAGCGAATCGATTTTCTAAATAGATTCTATTGACAAACGTATTTACCATTTGCAGCGCTAGTTTCGCAATGGCTGCTCGAAACATACAAGCATGACGAAGGCGTAAAGGAAGCCGAACGTGACGTTAAACATGTGGTCCGCAAACTTGTGGACAGTAATTAGAAGTATGTCCACTACATTATAACGCTGCTAATGATAATAACGGGTGTGGAGGACAGATGGACAGACAACGAGAGAAAGAGAGAGAGAGAGAGAGACGATAAACCGTTTAATGTTATATCGTACAAAAGAAAGTTTGAACATTACGTTCCCAGTATGAGGATTATCTTTAATGTTTATTAGCCTGACGCAAAATGTAAGCCGAGCACGATGAAAAGCAGACCGTGGATGTTCTCTCGCTGCACAGAGTATATATGGCTAGGCCAAGAAATAAGAATGTTTAAGAGCATATGAAATATCTGCTTCGCCAACTGTTTATTACCGACAAAATGCATTGAAATTTTTGGCCAAACGCCATTCCTAAAATATGAAAACGAACGATTGGAAATTTGGTCAAGTTATTCTCGACACCTCTATCTAGAACGCAAGAATCAGAAAGTATTCAAATGCAAAATAGAAATATACATTTCCAGCCACAAACGAGATCTAAAATAAAAATGGATATAATTATTATTACATGTCGCAATTTCGAAAAATGTCACCCTTACATTATGGACGGATAAAAACCCTGACTAACGAGCATATATTTGTTGCTGCGTCTGAAGAATTAACAGTATGGCATTTGACCAAAAAATACACAGGAATCGTGGAAAAGTGTTTTGGTTTAGTTCATTCATATTTCACTGGCACTGCTTGTAGACCCGAACGCGAAATTTTCCTTACTCAATTCATAGACGATTTTCGAGGATTTTTCGGGTCCTACCTGGGCATTCTAGAGATTACACTACTAAAATTCAGAGTAAATCCTTACTAACAGAGTTAACTTGGATATTTGATACATGTTTCTCGATTGCCACCTAGTTTTCGAAGATCCTCACTATACCAACACTATTGGAGTTTCTCATCTTCTTGCACTTGCTTTTAAAAGGAACGAGGAAACGAGATGCATGTTAAACTTTCTCATTTTTTCTTCTGTATAGTTTTCTAAGATTCACAAAGCTGTCTAGCTGGTCGTCAGGAAGTAAACATCTTAAGAACCCTCACTATATATATGTAAATACCATACTGGAGTACAATAGAGGGCGGTGGCGCGCGGTATGGAGTGAGCTGGATCGTGCCATGAGGGTCGGATAGTTTTGGTCGAAATATGTACATACTAGAATCGGCGCTTCGCCCGCTGCTTTTGTAGGTCAGGTTCATTGTGCGATCTGAAGTATGCACATGAGTGAACTCTGAGCGCGACATCGACAACCAATCATAATGACGAGTTAGTCAGCTTCAGACATAAATCGCATTTCGAGATATTCCGTGACATGGCATTCCCATAGGGGGAATAATGTATGTACTCGTACATACAATATACATCTTCGATGATGTTGAAGTTTGCATCGTTGGAATTTAACAAAAATAGATTTTTTTATACTACTTATTCCCCTTAAAGTTACATTTTCGAAAACAAAAATCGTTAAAACATTTTTTTGGGGTCCTCTTTTAGGTGCTGGGCCTAAATGGGCAAGGGAAGTGGGAGCAAAAAATGTAAAAAACTTATTTTCGTTGCGTTTCAACGATGCAAACTTCAACATCATCATCTTCGTATGTATCATGCATACACTTCATTTCCATGCGTTAGTGAACTCGAATAAATGACGGTCACGTGACGAACAATTCGTATAATCCTGGCAAGAAATGAAACGACCCACTTATTTTCCTTTACGACGAAAAGAATAACGCACATACGTTAGGAAGGGGTTGACGTCAGAAAATTAAGTTAAATTAATTAATAGATGAACATAATCTGGAGCAAAATAGAATAATAAGACGGACAATTTATTAATGGGAGTTATTACATATACATAAATGCATCGAGTTTCCATTGGAAAACGGAAGCACAGCGTTGGATTTCCCTCGTCAACATCGCGCGATTCATCCGTGTTAAGACATTTTTCTCACGCGATTTCTATCATCCATGTTTCGCGCGTGAACTATATCAGTAATCACGAGCTCTTCCGTCGCTCATGGAAATAACGTTTTTGGTCTTGAGACTGTGTTTACTGGTTTTCCATTATATTCCTTAGACGAGAATGAGTATTTAATGTTTGTTAAACATTGTTGTCTTAAATAGTTCTCGTAATACGAATTTATGAATTCTGAGGAATTTTATCAAAACGTTACATCGAAGATGACCTTATCAAGAATGTTAATCCCGAAGTGTACAATTCGAAGAAAGTCTGAGAAACATTCTGTCTTATGAGGTAAAATCCTGCTACAAATATAAAAATTTAGTTTTCGAAAAGTTGAACCAGATTTTTTGTTGTTTATTTTCATTTAAGAAAAAAAAAATAACTCCTCAAAAGCGAGCCCTAAATCGTCGGAAAAGTGGCTCCCACTTGTTAGTGACTGTCGTACCAGTGAGTGTACGGTCAGGCGGTCACCCATCCAAGTATCAGACCATATAACAGCCCGTTGAACTTGTCGGACCACCAGAGTCGTACGCTAATTTCAAACTTGCCGCTGTTCGGGTGCACTACTGTATCGCATTTGCGCGAGGGCACAGGGAAACTACGAAAAATCTGGCCGACACAGGCGGCTATAGTTTAGTAAATTTTCGTTGTATTACCATCAGAAACTCCGAAAAACTGCCTCCTGCTCAAGTAGGCTGGGTGAAAGCCAAGGTACGGCTAAATGGTCACCTATCCAAGTAGTAATGCGCGCCCACTGTTTAACTTTAGGTCATCGCCAGAGCCGCGCATCGATCGCGCGACCTCTGTTGTCGGTTTTGGGAATTAATCATTGAAAATACTCTTTTCGCATAATCGCCTTTTCTAAAAATCATTTTTAACATGAAAAACCAATTATTTTTTCTTTCGAATTTCAAACTATTTTTGGAAGCTATTAATAGCTTCCGAAAATTCTTTCAGATTAAATGAAATGTTTTTCTTTTAGTTCTGAACAACAATGGAAGACAACAACAACAATGGTTCGTCAGAAAATTCGAAAGATAATTGAGGGTGTCTTTTAGCTTCAGAACAATAATGTAAATAAATAATTAACCGAAACGAAGGTGGTCAGGGACGGGCGCTTATCGAGTTCGCGTTGAATGACCTATATATATATATATATATATATATATATATAAATTATACATACATACTTTCTATCAACATTCCATCCTAGAACTTCTATAAGCAAGTAGTCAGCCTCGACTCCGATAATTAACTCTCGACCCGCGAATTTATTAATAATTTCTCTCCGACAAACCGGTCCTTGTACAATCATTTAAGATCGTCAAGTCACGATTGTGTAATAAAAATCAATTTTTTCAATTATTAACGATTAATCCGTCGATTATCAAGACTTGCAATCTCTAATTCGAATTACTTTTTGTACATTTTTTTGCAACTCACACAGATATCAAATACATTTTTGTGTTGAAACAGGACAATTGAACATATTTGTTGTGAAAAAAATTAACTTTTCAAATTATATATCTGTTTTATACGCATTATGAGTACATAACCAAGTGCATCTCATATACGAGGGCATCTCGTAAATACCATCCGGAAGTTATGTGGAAAAATAAAAGGACCAATCACTGAAAAATAAACCGACGCCATCGCCACTCCTGAGGGTCATAGCATGAAGTTATATGATCTAGAGCCTACCTGAATGAACGGGCTATCTAATGCAAAAAGAATTCTTCAAATCGGATTAGCATTTCCTGAGACTAGCGCGTTCGAACAAACATACAAACTCTCCAGCTTTGTTATAGCAGTAAGATGTATAATTCCTCGTTCCGATGTGGCACGATTATTTTTTGATGAGAAGAATCAATCTGCATCATTCTTATCCATCGCGATGAAAATTATCCATGAGATTTCAAACATTAATTCAATGATACGCGGAGTGATCAATGTCACGTGTATTTTTTATCGTTATTCAGAGATGGTTCTTTGTCAAAAAAAAAAAACACAGAACGAAATAAAATGTAGTTTGCAGAAAAAGCAATGATTTCCGGCAACACGACAAAATACCTAGCGAGATCCAAGAGAGACTATATATAAATCTGTTCTCGACTCGCGAGTCTTCCCTCCTTTTTTTTCCCGTCCGCGCGTGACATACGCCACATACTCCGTTGTCGTCTCTATTATTACTTAGGGAATAAACGAGCAACAAGTATGTACCCCCGAGGTTTTTGCACTGGTACGCCAGGAACTTCGGACATGCGGGGGCTTCGGCGCGGCGTCAAGTTTAAACGTGTGGTATAATACCGCCACCACCATGCACGCCACCTAAGTGCACGTGGCTCGAGTACTCTTCGCGGCTCATTCCCCCCTCAGGGTCGTCCTGCGTGCTAAGAGCTCCGATTCTCTGCTATATGTATAAGCTCTCGTATTACTGCTCTTCCCTCGGAACACAAGTATATATGGATATACTGTCACATCTATGTCTCGCTATCTCTCACGTTTCACGGTCGTTACACACCTGATCTTCTTTAGTATATTTTCCGTGTAGTGGTGGCCTAACCCAGAAGTACGATCTTTTAAGCGGCTATTTTATACCGTTCTATTAAATACTTTGTTTGCCTTTTTTATCTGACAATAGAATCGGTGTTCGCGCTTCGCGCGCTACTTCGTAGGTTAAGTTCGTTGTTTACGATCGTGCAACCTGAAGTACGCACATGATCGAACTCCGAGCGAGACATCGACAGCCAATCATAATCATGAACATGAAGACTAGAGTAAAGGAGTCCGAAATTCGTACTTCTGAGGCGGGTTAAAAAATTCAGACAATAACGCTTGTGCCAGCCGACACGGCGAGGCGTTGATGTCGCTAACACCTCGTGATTGGTGAGGAAATTCTATATAGCGATCTGAAGGTGGGTAGATAAAATATAATTCCTTATATTATGCATTGCTTCTTTTCACTTATTAAATAAATATTTATTTGTAACATATTTTGAATCGAATAATAAATATAAAAAATAGAGGCGATAAGCGTGTAATGAAACCTTTATCGGATGAATTTTCGAGGACCCTTTTTTCGTACGCTATCCACTAGAGATCGGACCCCTTTACTCTAGTCTCTATGATCACAAGTTAGCTGGGTTCAGAAATAAATCGCCTTTCGAGATATTTGATGATACGTCATTTATATGGGAGGCACTAGAATCGGTGTCCACGATTCACGCGCTGCTCTGTAGGTTAAGTTCATTATCTAAGATCGTGCAACCTGAAGTATGCTCATGATCGAACTCCGAGCGCGGCATCGACAGCCAATCATAATGATGAATTAGCTGGCTTTCGAAATAAATCGAATTTCGGAATATTTCGTGATATGTTTTTTTTACAAGGTGAGATTTTACGCTGTTTACGATATATCGGGTATTCCATATTAACTCACACAACTTCAGGTCTGACCAATTTTGATTTGCCGGATTCTATTTATATTATTGTTACTACTGAAGAGAACATCTGTGAGTTTTTCATGTTTCTTTTCTATATGGGTTCTAATTACATAAATTATTGTGAATAATTGTGAGGTTAAAAAATTCAAAAAATCTGCGGTCGCATGACACAAATGCCGATAGACCATCAACTTGTAAAATAGGGAAAATAGGTTAATGACGAACTTGCTTCAATCCTAATTCTATTGTGAGTTAGAACTGAAGTCACCAGTTATTTGGATTGAATGGTTATCAAAACCATAATCGGGATTTGGTGGTACGAATACTACAGATCGTAGACGACAAAACCTACTCTACAAATCGGAGAACAAAGCCCCCGCATGTCGATCCCATATTAGTGAGGCTAGAAGTGTACTCGTTTGTTCATTCGATGTGGGAATGGTTCGATTCTTCTCAACGCCGTCGAAACTTAGTTTCAGATTAGGTTCCAAGATATCTGGCTCCAAAAGATTATCGAACATATTACGGCAGAATATTCTTTCTGCGGCCATCTTTGTTGTGAGCAACAGTTTGTTGTATGTTTACTTATAACTCACGTTTCCGGGCGATCAAAACTGATGGATTACAAAAAATGTTAATAATTACAACGATACACTGATCTGAAAACTAACCCGACTTCGTAAACACTAGCGGTCATCCATTGTTTGCACAATTTTCCGAATAACTGATTAACACGTGGACCGATTAATGACGGTAAATGGTTCGATCTGGGATGAAGATTGTGACAATTCGAAAGTGGCATTAATAATGGTCATCGCAACATTTCATTTCGTCTACAAAAATATGTAAGAATTCACTACTTTCACTTCAAGGCCATCAAATTTGTTTTGAAACAACGACGCGTGTATATTGTCATTGTAATTGTAATAGTATTTAACGATGTTCAGATACAAAAACACAAGAATTATTTATTTGCATCGACGTAATTGAAAATTCAACGATAAACGAAAAACGCCAACTTTTAACTCTTTCGGCATGGAGAAGAATGTTGCATTTAAAAAAAAACGGATCAACTTTCGGCGCTTGGGAGTCTAAACGAGGGAGCGCTTAATACAGATCGTGACAGCATGTATTATTGAACTTCTCGAGTGGATATCAGTTGTTTCGAACGACAGATGTTATCGCGAGTGAAAAATCGTCATTTTTTTGCTTAAAAAGAGCAATTTTTCTAAAAAATCAGTCGAAAAATAATCTACAGAAATATGTAAGAATTTAAAACTTTCACTTCAAGACCATCTAATATGTTTTGAAGCAACGGCGCGTGTATATTGTCAGTGATTAATATCACTGACTACAATACCACTATATCAGTGATTAATATCATTGTGACTAATGTCACAGTGTTTACTGATGTTTAGATACAAAAACACAAGTAGTATTTATTTGCTTCGAAGTAATTGAAAATTTTACGATAAACGAAAAATGTTCAGTTTCATTTCGACATGGGGAGGAATGTTGAATTTGAAAAAAAAAAACGGATCACCCTTCAGCGCTTGGAAGTCTGCACGAGAGAGCGGTTAATACAGATCGTAACAGCATCTATTCTTCTAAATTCTTCTAAAAAATTCATTCAAAAAATCGTCTATTCTCACCGGTACTCTCCAAATTATCCAATTCAGTAACATTGGTCGTGACACATTCGGTTTTTCGATAATCCACGCACAAGCTCCACTTGAACCGTAGCACCATATGTAAAATATAAAATACAATTTCTAAGCGATTTTGTTTTATCACACTTTTTCGGCACTGCCCCCTATCACTCTCTCTCTCTCTCTCTCTCTCTATCTTTGTTTCTCGCGTGTCAAAAAGGTTTCGCGCGGTTAAGTTTCGTATATAACGCGTCATATACGAAAACTGTTCGGCGCGTTCCGTGACGGAACTGACGACGATGGCGCGCGGCCAGCTAACGAGACGACTAATTCGTACACGGCGCTAGGTCAAGCGAGCGGAGTTAACTGTGTGCCGCGAGTTCGTAGTTGGACTACTAATGTGGAGGCGACGAGGCGGTTACGCTCGCACGACCGGTGGAGGCGGACGAAGAGGTGGCGGATCGGAGAAAGGCGAAGGAGGAGGAGGAGGAAGAATGTAGAGCCGGTGGATGAGAGGGAAGGACGTGGATAGCGCTCATCGAGGTTTCTTGTTGAGAATTTTAGCTGGCTCGGTTAAAAGAGAAACAGTGGAGGAAAATAGAAAAAGAAGAGATGAGAAAAAGAAGAGATGAGAAAAAGAAGAGAGGAGACAGGGAGAGAGAGAGAGAGAGAGAGAGAGAGAAAGAGACCAGACTACGAAACCCTTGGCACCCGCACTCAACTAATAATGAACGGAACGAGAGGGGCTTACCCGACCCGGAGTCCAAGCTACTGTGGCTCATGGGCTCGTACCACACGAGTAACCTCCGCATAACCATGATTATATATATATATATATATATATGTGTGTCTCCTCATCTCTCTCTCCGCTCGCTAAACCCGTGGAAAGATGATCCCGAGAGATGGGACCGGCCCGAGCCGGGACCCCGGCACCAAATTATTCTCGCTACTATACTTATATATCGTGTGTGCATGTGTATATAGTAGGTATGTATATATATATGCGAGTTCACCGAGGGACGACAGCGACAAGCACGAGTGGGGCCTCGCTGGTATACCGGGAGGGGGATTAAGTCCCACTACAGCGCCGACGGTATCGCTGTCCTCTTCGTCGAACTCGCCATTTGAATCCATGAGAGATTCGTCGATTTATCGACGAATTCCTCATCGCAACAACAAAACGCACACCTTAAACCTCATCTTTTTTAAATTATTCGAATCGTTGTACGCGATTCGCGCGCTCCTTTTGTAGGTTAGGTTCATCGTGCGATCTGAAGTATGCGCATGAACGAACTCTGAGCACGACATCGACAGCCAGTCATAATGACGAGTTAGTCGGCTTCGGAAACAAATCGCGTTTCGAGATATTTCGTGACGTCGCTTTTTTATAGGGGGCACTTCGCTATATTCGGATATACGGTTCTTATGAATCGGTTATAAAGACCTGTTTTCATTAATAGGAAATAATGATTCGCTAAACACTTGCTCGCTACTCCTGCGATCGTAAAATTAATTTTAACTAATGAAAAATCGACTTCTGAACCGAATTATTCGTTATCAACCGCGATTGATCGATTATATTTATACATGTTTTTACGAATCTTCGATATTTCGATGTTAATTCAATCGATACAAATATTCACCTCCATATCCATTTATACGCTCCTGACATTCAATTAAAATTCATATTAAATTAAAATTCACATTGAAATTTGCGGTCAGAATGGCTCGCAATCCGCCTTGAGCCATTATTTCCATAATTGATCAATATTATACCGTATGCTCAACAGCATATCTTGCCAGATCAATTATGACTACCGAGCGCGTGCCTGAATGTTATTGTATTACGACGAACGATACTTTGGTCCACATTTGGTGGAAGAAAAAAAATGTTTCGTTACGTTTGACCGAGTGCGAGAATTTCGAGGTGTTTTTTTTCCAAAACGAACAGATGTTCGAACCTGATGACGAATGAGCCGGAAGGCAAACACCGGACCTGTTGAACATGGGGGAAAAAGTTACACGCCTTGCCATCATTTTCGATCTATTGCAGGACTTCACGATAATGATGACGTCTAATTTCTCATGATTTTTTCATTCAATTTTTCGAGGAAACAATGTATAGATATAAATCCGTACCTTAATCGGGTGGGAGACGAAAAAAGTAAAAAATTCATCACTTTTACATAACTATCCAAACACTCACGTGTTATATCACTCTGTTTATGAAAGAAAGAGAACAGTGGGATCGTGCGTGTTTTCTTTGTCTTCACCAAAAAATCGGAGACAGTTGTTGCGCGGCGACGAAAAAAAAGGCGCTTGTCCGCTTGTGAGTCACATCCCGCAGTTCATGCATTCCACCGTGATGTCATGCCGACGCGGATTCTCCCACCAAACGTTCGTACACACCAAAACAACGTTGAACGATCGCTCGAAGGGAGGTATCACCAAAGACGAAAGGATTATAAGATGGGATTTTATTTTACACGTACAAAGCGATTCTGCTACGGTTACAGCAGGTTTGCTGGTCTAGCATGTTTGTCAGCATAATGCCAGCAAATACATTTGCTGTCACTGTGCTAATACGGCATTTACAAGCTGTGGTTTTTTTTATATATAAAAGTCGAATATATTCTGCCATATATTTTTTTTTCCACGTCGGATATGTCGATTTTACATGATATTCGCTCGTTTAAGCTGGAGATTCAAATTTTGGGTGAATTAAAAAATATGACTAAATGGTAATAAATTGAGATTAATGTAAAAGGTATAAGAGACATTTTTAGCCGTTCTATCTGCATTACGCGACAACTTAGGCCCAGGAACCTCATTCTGCACACTTGTGAGTTCGACTATGCGAGTGCCGCAGTTTTTCAATCTGTTATTTTCATAGTCAATGTCGGAGATGTGGAGTACGGTAAGACTTCGATTTTTAGGGCGGGGTGAAGTGTTTAAACTTTTTTTTTAAACATTTTTTCACATTTTGTAAATGAATGTATAACATCTCAAGAATATTGTGTCAAAATTTCAAGTCGATCGGAGCAAAATTAACGGAGTTATGAGCATTTGAGTGATCGTTGCTCCACACCGGTTTTCTAGTGTGCAAAACCTTGAAACGTCTTTCTGAAACTTGTCATTTTTAAAGTCGGTGTACGCTAACTCAAAATCTAATGCACCGATTCTTTTGAAATTTTGTACAATATTTGTACACATAAATCACCAGGTACCGGTACCAAGTTTTTTTTTATAATTATTTTTTATTTTACAATAACAAATTTGCCGATTTTTTTAGCGAAAATCGCGTTTTTGACTTCTAAGTGCTATAAAAAATGAAAAAACCAATAAAAAAAAAAAATCTTGACAGTGTTACCTCGACAAACATCTCACCTAATAAACGCATTTTGATTTTTTTGTTTCGGATGATCCAGTGACGAGGTATAGCGTACACTGCAAAACAACTTTTTTCGAGGCGTCTGCGAAGATTTGCAGCCAACGGCTTATTTAACAATATTTTGTAATGAAAAATTAGGAAAATATAGTTCAGATGTTGTATTATTATATGGAAAGTAAATAAATAAACCAGCATTACCTGTATCGTCTAAAAAATTCTTGAAAATATGCTTTTTTCACCGAATTAATCTTACCCCCCCGCCCCTTTAAGAAAAATACGACCATGGTCCTGACCGCCGTGACCTAGGCGCGCTCCACCATGCACAGGCGCAGCAAAGAAGTAGGAATTTTTCGTGTAAAATCGAACTCTTTAAAATTGAGATCCTAGGTGGGATAGACTTTTACATTGGTAGTCAAGTCTGTAAATTGTTCACGAAAAGCCAATGTTATTAAAGTTTGTCGAAATGTTGTGTTAAACATAAAATTTGATATATGTAATTTTTCAATGTTATTCTAAAAGTTAAATTTTACTTTTACAATACAACTTCGAAAAACTTTCGCCACTTTCGCTTTTCGTGGACTTTCCACGAACTTCGAGCGGACTTGAGAAAGTCAGCAGTATCCAAGGTTTTTCGAAATTTTATCATAAAAATAAAATATCATTTTTATAGTGAAATTTGAAAAAAACTTTCAAAATTGCGAAATTGAATTATAATAATAAAATTTTCTTTTTATAATAAAATTTCGAAAAAGTTTAATGCGGTTGACGTTTTGTGGACTATCCGGAGACTTTGAGTACCAATTTACAAGTCTATGTCACATCTGGTAGCATCCACATAGACGCACTTTTCGTAAACGATTCTGATAGATCTATTGACGCTCTACGGTAGACTAATTTTTTTACACGGGATCATCATGAATTTATCATGTGCTCAAAAATTCAATTTTCACAATCCATGAAACACGAAGTAAATGAAAATTATGGGATTGTCTTATCGCAAAAATTATGAGGAAACACTGTGCATTGTTCATGTTTTTTTTGCACTTTTTTGTTTAATTAATTATGTTCCGCTCCATTAGCCTCACAGTTTGAAACGCGTTGATTTTACACATCAAACATTTTTATTTTAAATGTAAAATTTCATAAAATCAAAGCACTTTGTCTCATTGGCGGTAATTCAGCGACAAAAAGATACTCCGATACAATTTTATATTCTAAGCTCACACGTGATGTTGTAGAATTTAATGTATCAAGAAATTTCAGCCGTATACGCATTTAATATTTTACTCCAGAAAACTGACGCGTTCCAGTTTCTATATGTGTTCAGTTTGTTGAAAAAATAAAACGGATATGAGATCTACCTCAGTCGTTGATGATAAGATCATCCCGATGCGAATGTGGCGTTTTTATTATCACGATTTATCACCCACAGCCACTATCAGCTTCAACGATAAAGAACCATGTCCGATAATACTATTTATATTTATGCAAAATGAAGATTTCCCAAATATTCCGAGCAGCGACACGAACGAGATGATTGTGTGCGACTGTCGTTGACTCGCGTCTCGTTGACCCAACGTCTTTCAACGCGAAGAGGAAACCGCATTTCATATATTATCGGAGGATATATACGTGCAACTTGAACACGAATTATCTTATCAGCGAATAATCGTGCGGTTGAGCCATTTCTTCTCGCTAACTGCCGCGATAAACGTCTATGTATAAACGCCGATTTTGTGCTGGGAAGCTCTGCTACAAGTGTCGAGCGAGAAATATACTGACAATCGTGAAAGTTTGATTGTGATCCAATTGGGAGTAACACTTCGATGATAAACGCATATGTGAATAATTCGAAATGATTCATCGATTTTCATTTACCTCGCTTTCGTGATGAAAAAAGTAATGACACTCGGAGATCGAACTTCGATACATTAGATATCGAAAAAGTGAAGAGGACATAAGGACGAATCAGAGGGTCACTATTAGTCACGTCGTCACGTGGTCGTATTGAAGTAATTGTTTCAAAAATTATATCAGTAGTTTAATAAACATTTTATAACCAGAACGTTCGACATATAGAAATAAAAACAATCGTATAAATCTACAGGATCGTAAAAAAGTTGCAGCATGATGCACAACGAAACAAACCATTAGAAAAGTGTTGAGAATTCAATTTTGTAACTGCTTCATCAGTTACTGTTGGATATTGTTATTACATTAACGAATGTTCTTATTATCTTATGAGGAATTGCGTTTTTGTTAATTTTTTTCTATATTAAGTATATGAATTTAAATTCAACTCTAATTTAGGATGTTATAGTGTCTTCTTCAAACATCTATTTCAATATGACTAGATCGGTGTGCGCGCTGGTTTTTAGGTTAGATTCGTCTTCTGCAATCGTGCGATCTGAAGTATGCACCGAACTCCGTGCACGACATTAATGGCCAATCATAATAACGAGTTAGCAGGCTTCAAAAATAAATCGCATTTTAAGATATTTCGTGACATGTCTTTTTTTATAGACATAACGAAATAACAATTTTCCTTACTTTATTTACAGAAAACAGAAGAGGACATAAGGACGAATCAAAGGGTCAATATTAGTCACGTGATCATCCAACGTCGATGCACTTCACTCTATTGAGGAATTACACCACTCTAGCGGCAGAAAAAAGGCCTAACTTTGACAATTTATTTCGGGAGTATGAAAAGAGTAATAGGATTTCTTTTCAAAGGGTTTATTTAACACATATTGAAGTATGAAAAAAAAAATGTTGTTATCATATTGATAGAAAATGGCGGCGACAGAGCCCTTCTTAAAAATCGTCTTTTTCAAACTGGGTGGACGTATTACTTGACGCCGTTGCATGGATCGATTTGAAATTTTGATAGTACCTTCACAATTACATTCTCTATCGGAGCACGTAGCCGTTTTTTGATTTAATATAAACTTTTTTTTTATAAACAATTTGCTGCTTTTTTTGGCGAAAAATCGATTCATTTTTTCTAAAGTGTACCATTTCTACAAAATTCGATGTAAAAAAAACACCTACGTAGTCCCATAGCCAATAGTATATGGATTGTAAACATTTTTCGTTTTTTATTCCAGGTCTCAAACTTTACGAAAAAACCGTCCTCCCGTGAAGTTGTTTTAAAAAAAGACGATTTTCAAGATTGGGCTCTGGCGCCACCATTTTGTATCAAAATAATAATACAAAATTTTGTTTTCATACTTCAATACGTGTTAAATAAACCCTCTGAAAAGAAATCCTATTCCTTTTTTTATACTCTCAAGATAAATCGTCAAAGTTAGACCTCATTTTTCTGTCGCTAAAGTGGTGTTATACCTTAAATATCGGCTCAGCTGATTGGAAAACCTAAACTAAAAACGTCAAGAATCAAGACGCGCGAAGCGCATCAGTCGATACTTGTGTACATGTTTTTATTATGACAGCGGTAACTTCGGTACTGTTACCATTTTGCAACTGCACATTAACCGTGAAAGCAAATGGAAAGGCGATAGTAATTGCTCGCAAGTTGTCGCTCGGAAAAATTACGAAATTGGTAGAAGGGAATTTGTTAGCAACGAACTAAACCTGGTCAGGATTATCTTTGTCAATACAGATTGATATTTTTCTGACTGAGTTCAATAAAAAAATGTGCAATTATTGATATATAAGTAATAATATTTATCTTAATAATTTTTAACAAATATGTCGGAAAAATCTACGTGTTATATTTTCAAGATTTATGACAAGTGAAGTTCGTATTGAAGTAATTGTTTAACAAATTATATCAGTGGTTTTATAAACATTTTATAACCAGAACGTTCGACATACAGAAATAAAAACAATCGTATAAATCTACAGGATCGTAAAAAAGCTGCAGCATGATGCACAACGTAACAAACCGTTAGAAAAGTGTTGAGAATTCAATTTTGTAACTGCTTCATCAGTTACTGTTGGATATTGTTATTACATTAACGAAAGTTCTTATTATCTTATGTGGAATTGCGTTTTTGTTAATTTTTTTCTATATTAAGTATGTGAATTAAAATTCAACTCTAATTTGGGATGTTATCTGTTTAGGGTGTGTTTGTCTTCTTCAAACATCTATTTCAATATGACTAGATCGGTGTGCGCGCTGCTTTTTAGGTTAGATTCGTCATCTGCAATCGTGCGATCTGAAGTATGCACCGAACTTCGAGCACGACATTAATGGCCAATCATAATAACGAGTTAGCAGGCTTTAGAAATAAATCGCATTTTAAGATATTTCGTGACATGTCTGTTTTATAGACATAACGAAATAACAATTTTCCTTACTTTATTTACAGTAAAAAAAAAAAAAGGCCGATCTAGTGAAATAAACGATAAGTTTCTTTCTGTAACGACAATCGAGCAATGCTTATGCGGTTATGTTGTTTATGTTGTTTAAAAATGTTATAATTAATCTTTTGATATCCTAGATTTCACAGAAAATGCCACGTATAGATATATACGATGAAATTGTCTTAATTCCCACAAAAGTAATCCAAAACGAGATGTAATGTTCGAGTTATTATAATTCTTCGAATGGATCTAATTGTGCGTAGTCACATGCATATAGAAAGTTCACCCACGACACGGGCTTTCACAATTTCTATGTCTGCAAGCGTGGAAATAATGGAGATCTAAAAAAGACAATGTGTGTCTTCAGAACGTCCTCACCTTGCTGCACTTATGAATTTTCCTTAACATTTACAGAACGATGGTATACATATATTTTTTTACTCACGAGGAAGGTCTAACGTGAAAGTCATTGGGCGATAATAATTATTAAAACCATAATTTCATAATTTTAATTCTAAAAAAAACAAACAAAATTAATTTAGTCACCCTGTCAAAGATATTAATTTAAACAGTGGGGAGAAATGCAAATAATATTTGGAAAAAACAATTTAATGTTTCACGAGCAAACCCTTGTAACTGATTTAAAGTTGTACATTTAATTTTTAAAGATTTTATCAAACAGATTTTGTTTACGCTGTCAAACTGTGGAGTTTAGTTTTAGCGCTCTGAATTTTAACAATCTGAACCTCGTTTCAGATCGACTTGGAAAGATTACAGGACGTATAGAACATGTGTAATTTTCCGCTGAAGAATTTCACTGAGATAATTTTTTTTCAATTATATTTCCATGGATAGCAAAATATACTTCGCTTATTTGTTTTTCGATTCTATCGGTCGCTCAAAAAAAATATGTAAATATGCTTTCGCAAGTAAAAAGGTCCAAAGTTTTTGGAAAAAATGGTATCCAAGCGGTGGGGTTTGTTTTTACGTCTTAAAAACCAATGTTTCGATAAAAGTGACTCGTTTCAAAAATCCCCATTCTATGATTTGTTTTTCTACTCAAAGTTCATTTTTTTTTTCAAGTACTGAACTTTTTAGAGTGGGAGGGCCATGGCATGATAATTAAATTAAGGGAGCAATGTTTTTTCTTTTTTTTTAAACCCATATTTTTTTCCAACACTCTAGTCAAATTGACGTAAAAACGATCCTATAGTGATGCCAGCTACGATCAGTAATTCTTCGAGTTATGCTTTTTTGAAATTTTTCTGCAACTCAATTGCTGGATTTATATTTGTTTATTCAAATCCATGTATTGAGTTGGAAAAAATCGTGCGTTCCTTCCTCATAATTTTTGCGCATTTACAAAGGTTTCCTCTATGCGGAAGCGAAAATGAAAAAGTTCCTCGCCTCGTAGAAGGAAATTTGTTCATGAGCAGGAATTGAAGGAAAGCAATGTTCAAGTTTCAAATTGTTTTAAACGCGTTGACACTTCGGGTTTAGGAAATCCATAAGAACCATTATCACCTAAGCTTCGAGGGTGGCTATAAAAAACCATTGTAATATTTCGTTAATGTTTAAGTATTAATATCTCGACAACGATGTTGGCAATGTCATTGAACCTTGGGACACATATTCAGAGGATATACGTTAAGACAATGTCAACATTTCAAATCGATGACACGATAACGAGATAAGAGAGGAGTACCTCCTCGAACGTGTTGTCTTATCTCTTTCTCTCGATCTTACCTTGTTTGATGGTTATTGGATGCCACAGTAACCTGAAAGTTTTCCGATACCTGTTTTACCGGAATTATCTTTTGGTACAATTATTTCGTGATCATTGCACGCGTGATCCGGAAATTTTCGAATATAAATAGTATTCATTTACGAGTGACAAGATGTTTAAGGGAGACCACCAGTATGACACTTTCGAAAAATCGATTTTTTTACATTTTTCGATAGTCTATACCTTCAGGAATAACACTAAAATTTCAAGTGCGTATCTGAAATATTTTTTTTTGAATTACAGTCTTCTAAAGAGTAGTTCTAACGAGTAGCTGTGTTAAAATATACGTCGGTCCGAAACGCATATTTTTATCTTTTAACGCGTTTTCTCCAAACGACATTTTTCAATTTTGCTGCAATTCTAACTCGAATACAAATCATCCGATGGAGTTGAATTTTGTTTTAGCGCATTTAGTATTTGATTCTTCATACAATGACATTCCAGTTTTTCGATTGGATAAAAAATATCAATTTGCCACGCAAAAAACAATCAGATTTTTAAACGTAATTTGGAACTATTTTTCAAAACACCGCCATTTTGTTGGATTTTAATTTTTTTTCACAATCCTGCGTCATTGTACAGGCAATACCTTCTAGTTTAACGGACTTTTTTTATTTCAGGCACTCTGAAGGTCGCAATCACTGCAGCAGTGGGAGAACTTTATTTGTTAGAGACTCGGGAGATTGCGCATATGTCGCTGAAAATTGAATATTTTCATACAAAAAAATTACTGTATATACATAATTTATACAAAAATATATTTTCAAAATTTCAAAATATTCGATGCAATACTTTTCGTTCAATAAATTCCCGAAAATCACCTTTTTTGGGCGGTAGGACACTAGTGGACCACTTAGTGTCTATGAAGGAAATTAATCCGAAGCGTTGTTCCCGTTGTTATTTCCACTGGTCGAGTTTCGTGTGCCGAATTCAACGATAAATGGCCAACACGGTAAATGTATGATTGTGATCCGTTCCAATTGTACTCATGTTTTATTTATGCCAATGTACTAACTTTAAAAAGTCATCTGTTTAAATGTATTCAAAAAGCGAAAGATTTTTTTCACAAAATCAAAAATGTCCGGCATTTTGAAAAAAAAAAAACCTGTAAACCGGTATTCCACACCGTTTTCACAAAATTTGTATTTTTTTCCTTTCGCCATTCTCAATTTGGTTGCCGATTTATTATCAAATTCCGTGGAATTAAATGATCGACCATGATTTTTTTCAAAATTATATGTCAAATCAATTTTGAGATATGGCTTTTTAAATCTGAACACCTCTCAACGACTGGCATAATATTTAATCAACCGTAACTTTTGATTTACGAAACGTATCACCGAAAATGCCTCACCTTATAGAAAATTTTCGAGTTGTAGTGCATTATGTGAAAAAAAATGTAAAAACAATCGATGTTTCCTTTGCCAGCGTGAAATACTGACATCATGATAAAAATCAAATTTTTTAAAAATATTTTTGTCC
Organism: Oxytorus armatus; assembly: GCA_958009045.1. Lineage (NCBI taxonomy): Eukaryota > Metazoa > Arthropoda > Insecta > Hymenoptera > Ichneumonidae > Oxytorus > Oxytorus armatus. The sequence continues at coordinate 32,787,746 of OY253745.1, read as the reverse complement.
CTACAAATCATTCAAAAATCCTTCAGATAAAAAAAAAACTTTCGAAATCATGTCTCAAGTATGGGTACAATTTTTTGTTTTTTATTGAATAATGAATTTTGTAATTCGATTTATCTTGAAAAGAACGGGACGGACAATGACATGGTGCAGAAAAGAAGCATTCCATTTTTTATAAACTTCCGACAAACAAACTTTTAAAATGTCCAAACTATAATAAATAATAATTGTACAAAAGAAAATGATTTTGCGTCAAGTATACCACTTTTGATATAGTCTCAGATTTTGACGAAATTTTTTTTTCATTGCAAAATGTAATGAAAACAACATTTCGTCGGATAATGATCCGACACGATCGTGGCGGATAATGCCAAGAGAAAAAGGATATTGATGTTGCTGACGATCCTTGATGATTCGAGAGAGAAAATCTATTTGGTTTTGCCCCTAATATGTATGAAAGATTATATGCTGGTTGGTGAAATGCCGAAAAATAAAAAAATGTATATCTCCAAAAGTGTTTGATATAAAAATATGAATAAAATCATGAATGGCAATATCAACCCAAGGAATCGACTAAAATATCAGCAACGAAATAAAGAAACATCAAAAGATAACATTTTTGTAAAAAACATTGTGGTAATACTTCATTTATTACAAATGAGGCATTCCACCTTATTTCGACGAGCTGAAAAATTCTCACAATTAAATAATTTTCGAAACACGAAGATTACGTGAATATTTTTGACATTTTGAAGATTTTTTTGACTCGCCCCATTCTACCGCGTGGAGTGCCTCGTGTGCTCTAGTATCGTGTGTGATGTGTAAAGCATGACAGGTATAACAAAAATGAACATCCATTGGCTTGACGTGCAAAAAAAACATGAAAATAAAAGTAAAAACATTCGTATACAACATCAATGACGTGTGAAACTTACGGTGATGACTATGTGCCACACGGACTCGCGTCCACACGTACACACGCTGCGAAAATATTTATCAAGAGCGTATCAACGCAAGGCCATCAACGCAAAACGTAAAATAAATCAAGACGTTTACATAGCATATTATTATAATAGCATATTTATTGGCAAATTAACGAATTTTATATAATGCACTATAATCCCTTAAAGTCTAGGATAAATACAGGCGTAAATCTATATGGAAATCCTAATATAAATATGTGTATATATGTAAGTTATATATATTATATATGTTAAACATTGTATATATATGTCTATATATATATAATGTTTATTTACTGTATACATCACGCCAAGATATATGTTTATTTAAGGGTGGTTAAACAAAAACAAGATTTTGAGATAACCAGAATCGATGTACATGGCTTTTGGACTATAGGTTAAGTTCGTCGTGCGATCTGAGGTACGCACATGAACGAACTCTGAGCACGACATCGATAGCCAATCATAATCACGAGATACGCCCGATTCCTCTAACGTTAATCCGAGTTTAAACTCAGTTCAGCCTATCTCGAAACTATACCAAAAAAAAATGGAACCCCATTTTAACCACGTTGGTGGAATCAGCCATTAGTCCGCTTCAGAAATAAATCGCATTTCGGGATATTTCGTGACATGTCTTTTTTATAGGAGGAATTATAGCTGCCATTGAGTTTGTTTACGCAAAACTTTGCTCACGCCACTGGAGATCTTCAGGAGCTCTTAAACTTAGTTAGGAGCTTAGTTAGATTAGTTTTACGCGAGTTATAATTCCGCTGTAGCGCTGCCGATGTTATGAGAATCTCGCATAAGCGCCATCTGTTCATTTTTCGTGTTACTACACGTGGGTGTTTATTAGATCGCTCCACCTGCGTGTCTCGGTTCGACGTGATCAAAATGCCGCGCAAATAAACTCATTCTCAAGCATTATTCTTTTTCGCAACAAAATAATTCTCGCGGAGCCTACAGTTTGTACGATCATTTTTAGTTCTGCCTCATCGATGATGAAATTAGCGCTCAATATATTCCGCTCATTTTGTCCTCAAGGATTTGACCGTTCAGCGGGATACTTGTTTCTTTCACGAAAGTAATAGGTTCCGCAAAAGCGGAGATTCGTAAGATGATATTTAGAACTGCCTTGTCGATGATGAAATTTAAACAAAATGCAAAAATTTACGTACACTGTCGTTCATCAAGCACTCCCCTTTACTTGGAACGTCATAATATTTTTTACGAAACCCGAGTGTTTTGAGGTTTTTCATTGAATACTGTCTTATTCATCTCAACTATCTCGAAGTTCGAAAAAAAAAATCAATTTGGACTTTTTTGACAATACAGATTTTTTGAATGTCAGAATTCATTTGACGTATCATGCTAAATATTTGTGAACGGTTTGATTTAACGAAACTAACATAATTCTATATTGAAGCATTCATACCAGTAATAAGGTCGTTGATCGTAGAAGGACCCTATGGACTTCGGGGAAATTGGTAGAAAAAAAAATCGATGAGGCAGCAGTAATTGCTATCGATGAGGCAACAGTAAAATATATCGGAAAAGTTCCAGATTTCGTAAAGCTTCGCTTCGCTTCGTCAAGATTTCGTTCGCAGGAAATATTTATATATTACACGGATAAGAGTGCTTGATGAACAGCAGTATAACATAATTTTTAAGAATTGAAATTTTGCATTTTTTCAAGTTTATCATCGATCAGGACAGTTTTAAATATCATTCCAGTGATCGCTGCTTTTCCGAAACCTGTTATTTTGATGAAGGAGACAAGTATCGACGAAAATGTTGACAAGAGACAAAAATGTCTACTTGGCGCTAATTCAATATCAATGAGGCAGTACCAAAAATTAAAGCACGGCCTCCATGAGAACTATTTTTTTTTTTTAAAGGATGATACTGGAAAGTTCTAATAGGGTTATCTCAAAATCGTATTTTCTATATTGTATTCATTAACGAGATTCTTGTACAGTTTCACTAAAATACAGCTTACGCACAAACTGAGAAGCGCGCAATTTCTTTAATCAGCGCCTCAGCAATATTGACATTCTGAAAAAGGCTGTTGTTTCGGCAGCTTAAAAATTCCGATATCGTGAAACCCTCCGAAATGTGCATGTTTCAAGCATTTATTGATACAGGAGATTTTGTTAAACCACAATGGTGTGCAACTTTTTTCGATCGACTTATGACTGCTGAAATTTCATAAATCTCGATTTGTTTACTTTAATAATATATGTTTCTATACTTTGGCTTTCTCATAGAGAAATCTTTATGATGGTAAAGAAAAATATATCGAAATTATTATGCCAAAGCAGTTTACGAAATCCAAAAATGACGTTTGATTGTGTGTGCATGTGTGAACAGGGTACAAAAGTTAGTCCGCTGTAATTATTCAATGGCTTGACTGATTGGGCTCTATACGCAAGCATAGCTACAACTTCTTGTTCTATAGAAATTTCATTACTTTTAGACTACTAATTCCATTGGATTAGTTTACTAGTTTGAATTTTAAAGGGTTTATAAAACTTCTTTCTAACGTATCTAAAGTTCCCTTGTAATGTTCAGACAATCGGACTAGAATTTTTGACACAAATGGACTATTATTACAGAGGAGTCCGGCATTAGTTGACCTCACATAAGTTTACGGTTCCGCGTAAGTTAGCCAAACACTCTTATCTAAATTGACTTAGACAATCAATGGAAAAGGCCGGTTACCGTGCACTTTCATTGCAAACTGTATGGGAAAGTCAAGGGAAAACTTTTAATGGCAGCAAGCCGAATGGAAAGACAATGGCAAACTCGAATGGCAATTTTTTTCATAGAAACTGAATGGAAAGACAATAGAAAGCTCGAATGGCAATTGCCTTTCATATAAATTGAATGGAACGTCCACGGCGAGCTCGAATGGCAATTTATTTCCATAGAAACTGAATGGAAAGACAATGGCGAGCTCAAATGGAAATTTATTTCTATAGAAACTGAATGAAAAGTCAATGGCAAACTCGAATGGCAATTTCTTTCCATAGAAACTGAATGGAAAGATATATATCACAAGCAGGCAAAATTGAAAAATCCCACATGCTTATAGAAAGGACTTTGCGAACGGGCTATAATAATCGGCAAGAAGTATTTATTAAACGTTTTTTCGTTTCCTTCTAGTACCAGAAAGCTCACGTGAAACCTGTGGAGTGTCAGACGATATTTGGTAAAAAAAGGTTGTAAATAAAATGTTTTCGCATGACTCGCTCAATAGAAAGGATAATGAGATTAAATGAGGAACTTGAAAAAAAATTATTGTTGACCGTTAAAAAATTGTGATTGTAAAAATATCAACCTCGAATAAGTCGGTCGAAAAAAGCTTGCTTAGGTTTGACGGAAATGTCATTTTCATTGCGAATAATTTAGATCTCGAGGGTTTCACGATAACTGAATTTGGAAATTCGGGAAAACTTTTTTTCGAAATATCAGAGTAGCCATTTTTTTAACTACTAACTTTAGTAGCTATTTACTTTTACTAGTAACGGCGACCCCTATGCGCTGCTAGCGGAAAAATCTACACAGCAAGACGTACGAGAATCTTACTGAGCAATGCAATTTTGAAAATAGAAAGAAAAAAAATTTATATCAGAAGACGCGACGGTGTCTCGGCGCCAAGTAATAAAACTATATTTATATATAATAACAAGGGCGCTTGTGATGTATACGAATGGTTAGTAAAAAAAAAACCTCGCTATTACAACTCCAAATTTTCGTTAGAATGACGCACGCATAATGATCAATATTTAAAACGATTTATGAATTTACCTCGAAATAATACTTTATATGCATCCGATTACATAAAATTGTTTCTTTCCGCTTAATTTCCGGTTTAGCTCGTTCCGCAAATGTTATCACAAATGTTTTGTACTTATCAAGACCACGTTTTTCGTGCGTAAAATACAAAAGAAATACACCTCGCAGTGAAGATAATAATAATAACAATAAAATAATAATATTAATGATAATAATATAGTACGCCGTTAACGATAGGACTACAAAGTAAAAAAATCGACCAAAAACTTCAATCGAGCATGAAACTGAAATCATTGTCGTTTTACAATGCGCAAAAAAAAGTTATCCTCATTCATTTTTAATTCTTTCTTGTTGGAAAAGAATTTTCTTCACAATACTTTGATTAAAATATCGTATGTTTCTCAACGAAGACCCAATATTGAATATTTACAAGCGGAATATATATCGCAGAGGAGAAGGTGCTAATTTGAACGACCATTTTGATTTCAATATATTTCCTCTAATCAAAATAAAATACATGCGGAATCAATTACAGTCGATTTCATTCACAGTTGAACCGCCAAAGCTAAAATTTTCGAAACGCGTACATCCCCAATTGAAATGAAGTAATTATACTTATACAGGTGTCCGGATTAAATTTCCCTGGATACAATTCGCCCGGACAAAATTTCCGTGAATAAAAGTGCCCGGAATGAAAGTTTCGTGGATAAAATTGCTCCGAACGAAATCTCTTTAGGATATCGAATTTCTCGGTGAAATATTGTCGAAGGTGTCATACGATCTAACAGTTTTTCAGTGTATATGTGGATTTTTACGTGAACTCGCTTGAATACTGCAAAAATCTAGATATTATAAATGGTGCGATAGGTTTCGATGACTTATTAATGAATATGTTCGGAGGTCGCTTATTTTCATCGATGATTAGTACGCAGTTTCGTGTCTGTATTTTTATTCATTGTTACTGTTTTCATCCTATATCTTTTCAGGTGTTTACATCCCTTCCTATTTGTCGCCATTTTTCTTCCGTACAAACGCGATAGAGTAGTGCATTAGGAAATAGTGGCTGAGGACAACACTCTGGGGGAAGTGGGGAGAACCTCGTTCTTAAGAGGACGCTAAATTTCAACATAACCTCGCATAAAATTTATAACGCATTTTTCTCGGAGACGGCTTATTCGAATTTCATAAAAAATTGGGGCCGTCTGCGTAATCGATAAACGCAGACTGCCCCACTATTTTTTCTCTATTCGATTAAGCCGACTTCGATAAAAATGTGTCAGCAAGTTTTTTTTTCATCTCTGTCGCACTTACCAGCGCGAAAGAAAGGGTGGAAGGGGCGTACGCCTCCCCTTAAGAGCATATGAAAGACGATAAAAAATCCAACAGCGTCGGTATAGTGGGGACCGTTGACATTTGGGTAATATTCAAGGAACATGTACTAAATACGCAAGGTAAACGTGCTAAAAGCGATTTACCAGATATTTTGGTATTGCAACTTCCAATTTTCTAGGTAGGGCTCCAAAAACTCGAAAGTTCTCTATGAATTGAAAATTGAGTAAGTAAAATCTCGTGTTCGGGTTTGCAAGTAGCGCCGGTGGAATATAAACGAAGTAAACCAAAACACTTGTCCATGATTACTGTGTATTCTTCGGCCGAACGTTATTTCGTTAATTTTGCAGATACAGCAACAGATAAATGCTCGTTAGTTACGATTTCTATCCGTTTATCTCGTATTGGTCACATTTTTTGCGGAATTACCTTATACAATAATAATTATATCCATTTTGGTTTTGTGGTTTTGAACTTCAACGTTTAGAGCTAAAAATGTACATTTATATTTTTCATTTCAAAATTTTCTTGACCTTATGGTGGAAAAAGCTGTGTCGAGAATTACTTGACAAAGTTTCAAATCATTCGGTTAGGTTTAGTAGTGGTGTTTAGATGAAATTTTCAATGCAATCTGTCGTTAATACTGAGTCGGTAAAACAGAACTTTGACATGCTCTTAAGATTCCCATGGGTGTTGTTGATAGTCACCCTTTCTTAATGCACTACTGTATCTCATTTACACGAGGGTACAGAAAAATGTGAAAAACCTGGTCGATACAGGCGATTATATTTTACGAATTCTCCGATAATATGCACTGTATGCTTGTGCAGCAATGACGTATCGAGAGGTTTTGTCCGGGAGATTTGATACAAAGGGAATTTAGTCCGTGAGATTTAGTCCGGAGTAGTAATAGTAGGAGATTTCTGGACCACGAGCTATGCACCGACATTTACCGACACTGTTTAGCTCAGACACAAACCACTCAGCCGAGACACGAACAAACGGGAAGTGGGGTTTGAGCGATGAGGACTTAGTTTGGGGGGGGGCATACCGATGATTCGGTGCGTGTCGCGTAGTTGGAATGACCGACAAAGGCTGAGGGGGGAGGGGAAGGAGGATAGTGTTTCAGTCACGCTGTTGAAAGAGCTATATGTTTTTATGTTGCAGATTATATCGCCATCGCTCTCTCTCGCTCTGATTTCAATGCCAGCTATATCGTTCGTATGATATTGCCCCGAAGCGGATATTTTTGGCTGCTTTGAAATTCCGTATAAGATTTCCGATTAGTAATTTATTAAACAATTACCGTCGTGTCTCGGAATGGCCGACAAAGGCCGAGGGGAGGAGGATGACGTTTCAGTCACGTCGTCGCGAGAACGATCTGTATTACCTTGCATATTATATCGAGATCGCTCTCTCTGTCTATCTTTCTCTCTGTCTCTCTCTCTCTCTCTCTCTCTCTCTCTCTCTCTCTCTCTCTCTCTCTCTCTCTCTCCCTCTCTCTTTCTTTGTCTGTGTCTCTCTCACACTCTCTTTCTCTCTTTCCAATGCCAGTTATAGCATTCGAGCGATATCGCCACCTGAACGCTCCCCCGCAACACGCGAAAAATTCAAACTCTCCAGCTCTAATGCTGTGTCCCTCGATCGATATCAGCCTTAAGGATCTCTTCTCCCGCTGTAAATGTTCCCGTCATGTAAGATCGCGCTCATTAGCGCTTCAGACTTCGTCATTGAATTTGTATCCTTGCATCAGTAATCACGATTCCAAAGAACCATGCGTCTAATATTTGGCAAATATTTAAAATCAAAACATTGAGTGAATGTCCCGATCTTTATTTGAAGACTCATGTGCTACTCGTAGCTGACATTTAAAAAAAAATTTCGACATAATTGTTCGACTACATATGGCCTAGATCCATTGCACTATTATACAACGCCAGGACTAGCTTTCAATGCAATGCTCAAATTGACGGGTGTAGAGCTCGAACTTATCGTCGATATTGATATGTTACTTTTTGTCGAACAAGGTATTCGAGAAGGTTTGACACAGTGTTCAAATAGATATGCACAAGCGAGAAATCAATATATGGATAAAGACTATGATTCGGAAAAAGAAGAGTCGTATTTAATGTACTTCGATGTTAACAATTTGTACGGTGCAGCTATGATTCAAACGTTACCCTATAGCGACTTCGCATGGATAGATAGTTTTTATAGGGTAACCATAGAAAATATTAGTAATGATGCCGCCATAGGATACTTTTTTTAAGTTGACTTGGAATATCCACAGGAGCTTCACGAATCGCACAAACACCTACCACTACGTCAGGAACACTATGTTCCGCCTGTCGCATAAGCAACGAAAACAAAATTGATGACAACCCTCTGGCCCAAGAAAAAATATATGATTCATTATCGTAACTTGCAGTAGTGCCTAAGTCTTGGACTAAAGTTAACAAAAATCCATATACGAGGTATGTAAATTAAGAGTAGATTAAGTGGATTAAGTGTAGAAGCTAGGCCAATTCCCCCACGTGTCGCCCATCACCCTGAACCGCAGTCGGCAAGGCAGTTCGCTAACTTACCGACACCGACAGGGAAGGCCCCTACTTTACCGACCCGCGAATCAAAGCCGATATGGCGGGAATCTACCTTACCGACCTTCAATCTGTCATATCGCTCAACAATTATTAACATTGAGCGTGTGTATCCCCCCGGACAATTGTTGTATGGTGCTACCTGAAAGGGCGGATGTCCCGCGGACTATGTCCCGGGGACTGAAAGGAGGGAAGTCCCGGGGGTTGAAAGGGCGGGAGTCCTAGGGGTGCGGAGCGCAGTAATGGTCATTGCAAGTGTAATCCCCATCGTACTCCTAGCCAGGGAAAGGATGCGGATCTACCAACGACGAGCGGAGGGAAACCGGCCAACGGTGCGGACGCAAGGACGTGAGCGAGTCCTTCGGGAGTGGCAGGGCACGTGGGATCAGGAGACCACAGGAAGATGGACCCACCGACTTATACCAAAGCTATCCCCGTGGCTGAGCAGAGAACACGGCGAGGTAAACTACCATCTGACCCAGTTCCTATCAGGACATGGCCACTTCAACGCCTACCTGTTTCGCTTCAAAAGAAGAGACAGCCCGCAGTGCGACTACTGCGACGAATTAGACGACGCCCTCCACACGTTCTTCACGTGCCCAAGATGGGCAGAAGAGAGAAGAGCGCTGACTGCTAACCTGGACACGGACCTAACACCGGAAAACGCAGTAGAGGAAATGCTGCGAAGCGATGCGAAATGGGCAAGCATCACGGGATACGTGGAGAAAGTGCTACGGACGAAGAAACGGAAGGAGCACGAAAGGGAAGAGCACGATCCCTAAGCGCAAGAAGCTAGCGCCCATGCAGGCGCAGATATGACACCATCCTGATGTAATGCGAAAGCGGTTCCGGGGTGGGACCAATGTCATGGAGAAAGGGTGTGTGGTGTTTATTGGGTACAAACCCCACACGGTGGCGAGTGCGCACCGTCCCCAATCGTCTTTTTGAAGACTTTCCACAATCCCTCGAAAAAAAAAAAAAAAAGTCCTAGGGGGGCATCGAGAGTATCACCGGATGGGAGAACCCCCACAGCGCCTGTGTTGACATAGTGACCCTATATAATGCGGGTGAGCTGCAGCGAATGATCACTAATTAATTCAAATCTATACGTCACGGTGGTGAAGAATTACGAGCAGCAGCGCACGGTAAGTGAATCTCTCATTCTCTCGTTCGTTGTTTCACCCCCTTTCTCCTCAGTATTTTCGCCGCGCGGTAGGCGAACCTCTCATTCTCCCGTTCGTTCCTTCTCGCGCTCTACCTCTCGTCCTCTCTCGCTCTTTTCCCGTTCCCTCACCAGTTCTTTCTCATTCTCTCTCCTTCTTTCACTCTTTCGCTAACGCTCTCTTTTAATAAAAAAAATTTTTTCCCTAACGCATTTTTTTTCCTCCATTTTCTAGACTCTCCCATGTTTCTGTGGGCTAATGCACGCGGGCGGCCCTCGATTCGAGAGGCGGGTGTGGGACCTACCCCTACCCCCTTTCGAGGTCCGAAGGCGCGCATCTCTTATAAGTATTGCTTTCCCTATTTATAATGAGCATTAATGATTATTTTTAGTTCAATAGCAGTAGAGACTCGCATTTATTTTATATGCGTTATTGTTTAAATGTATTATTTTTTTATATGTATAATTTTTTATATGTATATTTTTTCGCCGTATTGCGGTAGATGCCGATAACTATCGGGAATGAACCCAAGCACCCGGGGCTGTCGACCAATTGGGCACACCCGTTACAGACTCCGACATCACCGACTCCACCGAAGCCACCGACACAACCACCAACAATCCCTTCTCCACCGCCGCCCCTACTATCCCCACTACCACCATCATCCCCACCACGATTACTATCCCAACTACCACCATCCCCACGGCCCCTGATATCGTTGCCAGATATGTCAAGCATACTAGAGGATGATTTGTTCATATCTGGCAGCGATGATGATGAACGGAAAGATCAGCCTCCTGTGGGGAACCATCGGGTAATCCAAAATTCTCCACAGAAGGATGATCCTTCTGTGAAGGACAGGCATTCCTCAACCACCCCGAATTCCTGCCCCACCATCCGCAAAACAACAAAACCGCAAAAATTAGCAAATGCGAAGCGACTGACGGCAATATTGCGGAGAATAAAAAAAAATTAAAAAACATATTGTTTTAGCATTATTTATTTTATCGTCAAAAACAGCATTTATTTCGGGCTTTTCAGCAGTCAAGATTGCGCCTTAGGTCTCGGTGCGATCCTCGTCAGCGCAAAAATCGTGAAGCCACTTCTTCAGCATGCGCGCGTTGTATGCCGCACAGTATGGATCCCATGTATGAGTGTGATTCGTGCATGAGACATCAGAGTTGGCACTTACTAAGCGCAGCGATGGACAACCCAGATCATCGAGGCTGTACACGTGTTGGTGGATTTGTTCCAGCAACCGCTTCTTCTCGAGTCCCTTCACATACACCTTGCTGGCGTAGCGTAGGTGGCTATATAGAACATCATGGACCTCTTCGTAGGGTATGTCTCCGCTGTTCCAGGCAATGCCATGATAATTTCGTTCCAACTATCGGTTTTCACTCTTATATTTGGCTGGCAGGGCACTCCATTTGTGCGGTGGCTCGAATAGGTAGACCGATGGTAGGGCGTCATCCTCGAGAGCGACAACTGCTACTTCTCTGAAAACGAAGTCATTAACTGATCTCTTGAAGCCCTGGAAGTCCACAACGAATTCCATTTTCAATCTGATGCTCGTGGTTGCTTTCTCAGGCTTTTTATACCCGATTCCCGACCACTGGATTCCTCCTGCTGCCAATGTTGGCATCCAATCAGCTGCTACGTCACAATCACCCCCACCTGTCAATTGTGGTTATAAATACGGCCTGCTCTGGAGAAGCAAGCATAATTTCACGAACGCTGGCACAAACACACGATGTCAGTACAGGAGTGTAAGGAAATCATAAAGACTTGGGAGAAGGCATTGATGTTGCTACAAAATGGAGAAGCAGCCGAGGTCTATGAGTGGATCAAGCGTCTCTCGAGAGTGATGAACGGTAGAGTCATCCGCAAGAGCCGCGCCAGAAATCCAAAAGTTTTCATCCACAATCGGCTTTTTGACTGGTATTCAGATTAAGCTGGAGCGTTTTCTGAATCACGGACGGGGTATTCTGAACCACGAAGAACTCTCTGATAAGGTGGCATGGTCGGATTTGAGATCATCGTTCAAAAACCACATCAGGGTAGGTGTGATCACGAATTTGAAGCACGTGGATGTGAGCTCATTCATGAAGGACTGCATGACGCGCTGCCATTCAAAAATCAAGCATGTGCTGAGCAGAGAAAAAACCTCGGTGAAGGTTTACACAGTGCTGACAGCAAAATTCAGCATCGTAAAAAACAATGATGAAATACTGGAGATGAAGTATTTCAACACCAAGGCTGTACCAATCTTTCCCACGACTAACATAAGAGAGTGGTTCATGGCGAACGTTAATGACCCCATTCAAAGGGAAATAGAGGAATTTAAGCAACAGGGCTCAGGATGGAGGCTGCATACCATCATTAGCTTGACAGTGAACATTAACAAGTTCAATCCGATGCGCAGTAGTTCATATGTGGATCTACCAGAAATGATACGCAACAAGAAGACATGTGTCAACGTGGGAAACAACGACGAAATGTGTTTCATGAGGGCCATACTGTCCGCGGTACATCCAGCACACAACTCCGATCGTGTCTTCGAGTACAGAAAGCATGAATTCGAATTGAACTTTGTCGACATAGAATTTCCCGTGATGCCTAGGCAAATTCGTAAATTTGAAAAACAAAATGATGTGTCGGTCAACGTAACCTAACAAAATGGCGACGCTCGTTCAACACTACAGCCCTCCACGTAACATCCTCGAAGAAAAATCGCCACGTGAATATCCTTCTTGTGCAAGATCACTATGTCGATGAGGAGGAGGGTGAGGGTGAAAAAATTGAACACTACACGAAACCGAGATTCCACTATGTGTGGATCAAAGACCTGTTACGCTTAGTCTCGAACCAGCTATCCAAGAGAGGTCACAAGCAGCATATTTGTGATCGTTGCCTCCACTATTTCTGTTGTGAAGACAAGCTCGCTGCACATGAAAGTGATTGCAAAGAGATCAACAAGTGTAAGATTAGAATGCCAACATGTGTGAATCAGATACTACGCTTCAGAACTCATTGCAACAAATAGAAAGTGCCGTTTATTGTATACGGCGACTTTGAGTGCCTGCTGAAGCCTATTGGCGACGAGAACGCGTACCAGAAACATGAGGCGTTTAGCATAGGATACTACGTAAAGTGCAGCTATGATGACTCGTTGTCAAAGTACCGCAGCTACAAGAGGAACAAAACCAGCAGAATGGTTCGTTCGTGAACCGCAACAGCTTGCTAAAGATGTTGAGCCAATACTCGGGAACGTTAAACCGATGGTGAGGTTGACGTTGCGACAGGAGAGGGATTTGCGAGAAACCTCTACCGACCAACGGCAGAGTGAAAGACCACTGCCATGTGACGGGAAGGTATTAGGGTTCAGCACGTAAAGAGTGTAATCTTAATTATCAGGATGCCTGAACCATACCTGTAGTCTTTCCCAACCTCTCCGGATACGATTCGCATCTCATCATACGGGAAATCTTCGCGTGTTTGGCCGGGCGGGTTTCTATACTACCTCAGACGAAAGAACGATACATCTCGTTCCCGAAGCATGTCGCGATCAGTGTCATGAAATTCCGATTCATAGACTCGTCCCGTTTCATCGCTTCGTCACTCGACAAATTGGCATCATTCTTGAAAGATCTGAAGATTGTTAGACATGAAGTCCCCAATCTCCCCGCCGACAAGTTCGAGCTGTTAACGAAAGGGGTATTCCCGTACGAATACGTTGACTCATTCACCAAACCCGACGATGACTCGATATAACTTACTGAATGACAATGACGTCATGGTTGAGGATTATGAGCACGCCAAGCGGGTATCGGACGCGTTTGATATTCGTAGCTTGGGTGAATACTCAGATCTCTATCTGAAAACCGATGCGCTTCTCTTGGCCGACGTCTTTGAGAATTTTCGCAACAACGGCATCAATGCTTATGGTCTGGACCCAGCACACTACTACACAACGCCAGGTTACTCGTGGGACGCAATGCTCAAATTCACGAAGATTGAGCTACAACTCCTCACGGACTTGGACATGCACTTGTTCATTGGACGAGGAGTGCGAGGTGGAGTGAGCCAGTGCTGCAGTCGTTACGCTCGCGCTAACAACAAGCACATGAGCGATTACGATCCGCACGAGGAGAGTAAGTATCTCATGTACTACGATGTGAATAACCTCTATGGCTGGGCAATGGAGCAATCTCTCCCTTACGGAGCCTTCGAATGGGTTGAAAATGTTGACTTCCTCAACGTCCCCGACGATTCACCGATTGGCTATATCCTTGAGGTCGATCTAGACTACCCCGAGAGTCGCCACGATCTGCACAAAGATATACCTCTCTGTCCGGAAGACAAGAGTGCGCCGGGCGCAAAGCAAACTAAGCTAATGACGACGCTGGACCCTAAGAGTCGCTACATTCTCCACTATAGGAGTTTGAAGCAGGTCCTCGACCTTGGATTAGAGCTCAAACACATTCATCGTGTTTTAAAGTTCAAGCAGCGAGCGTGGCTCAAGGACTACATTGATCTGAATAGCCACATGCGGAAAAATGCGAACAACGAGTTCAAGAAGAACTTATTCAAACTAATGAATAACGCAGTGTTGGGCAAGAACACGTCGGGGTACTTTGCTTTATGAAGCTCCTTCTCGTAGAATCTGCCGGCAATCGACTCATCCTGGTAGTCCTGCAGCCGGTACGTCACCGGGGTTGTGGCGAGCACTCGGGTGATAGTAAAAATTTCCGTTGTCCAGTTGGGTGTGTAGCCTTTATCAAAAACGTGTTTGTTCTTGCTGACTCGTACCTTGTCGCCGATCTTGAACGTGGGTGGTCTATGACGCCGTTCGTGTGACAAGCGCTGCAGCAAAGTCGCAACGTCGGCCGTCGTGGCATCCTTCGGACTCATTCCGATGGCCTGGTATTTAACATTGTTGTAGCGTGCTACGAGGTCGGACAAAATGTCGAACCATTTGTAGGCGCCACGCAGACTGAATTGGGGCCACATCTTGTTCTTCAGCGTGCGATTGAAACGCTCAACGATGGCCGCCTTAAGATTACTGTACGTCACGATCCGTATTCGTAAGCGCGGACAGTATGGCCCACATGAAACACATTTCGTCGTTGTTTCTCACGTTGACACATGCCTTCTTGTTGCGTATCATTTCTGGTAGATCCACATATGAACCACCGCGCATCGGATTGAACTTGTTAATGTTCGCTGTCAAGCTAATGATGGTATGCAGCCTCCATCCTGAGCCCTGTTGCTCAAATTCCTCTATTTCCCTTTGAATGGGGTCTTTAACGTTGGCCATGAACCACTCTCTTATGTTAGTTGTGGGAAAAATTGGTTCAGCCTTGGTGTTGAAATACTTCATCTCCAGTATTTCTTCATTGTCTTTACGATGCTAAATTTTGCTGTCAGCACTGTGTAAACCTTCACCGAGCTTTTTTTCTCTGCTCAGCACATGCTTGATTTTTGAATGGCAGCGCGTCATGCAGTCCTTCATGAATGAGCTCACATCCACATGCTTCAAATTTGTGGTCACACCTACCATGATGCGGTTTTTGAACGATGATCTCAAATCCGACCATGCTACCTTATCAGAGCGTTCTTTGTGGTTCAGAATACCCCGTCCGCGTTTCAGCAAACGCTCCAGCTTAATCTTAATACCCGTCAAAAAGCCGATTGTGGATGAAAACTTTTGCATTTCTGGCCCGGCTCTTGCGGATGACTCTACCGTTCATCACGTTCGAGAGACGCTTGATCCACACATAGACCTCGGATGCTTCTCCATTTTGTAGCAACATCAATGCCTCCTCCTAAGTCTTTATGATTTCCTTACGCTCCTGTACTGACATCGTGTGTTTGTGCCAGAGTTTGTGAAATTATGCTTGCTCCTCCAAAGCGGGCCGTATTCATACCCACAATTAACGGGTGGGGGTGATTGCGACGTAGCAGCTGATTGGATGCCGACATTGGTAGCGGGAGGAATCCAGTGGTGGGGAATCAGGTATAAAAGGCCTGTGGAATTCGTTGTGCACGTCTAGGGCTTCAAGAGACCAGTTAATGACTTCCTTTTCAAAGAAGTAGCAGTAGTCGTTCTCGAGGATAACGCCCTGCCATCGGTCTACCTATTCGAGCCACCGCACAAATGCAGTGCCCTGCCAGCCAAATATAAGAGTGAAAACCGATGGCTGGAACGAAATTATCATGGCATTGCCTGGAACAGCGGAGACATACGCTACGAAGAGGTCCATGATGTTCTATATATCCACCTACGCCACGCCAGCAAGGTGTATGTGAAAGGACTCGAGAAGAAGCGGTTGCTGGAACAAATCCACCAACACGTGTACAGCCTCGATGATCTGGGTTGTCCATCGCTGCGCTTAGTAAGTGCCAACTCCGATGTCTCATGCACGAATCACACTCATACATGGGACCCATACTGTGCGGCATACAATGCGCGCATGCTGAAGAAGTGGCTTCACGATTTTCGCGCTGACGAGGATCGCACCGAGGCCTAAGGCGCAATCTTGATTGCTGAAAGGCCCGAAATAAATGCTGGTTTTGACGATAAAATTAATAATGCTAAAACAATATATATTTTTTAATTTTTTTTTATTCTCCGCAATATTGCCGTCAGTCGCTTCACATTTGCTAATTTTTGCGGTTGTGTTCTTTTGCGGATGGTGGAGCAGGAATTCGGGGTGGTTGAGGAATGCCTGTCCTTCACAGAAGGATCATCCTTCTGTGGAGAATTTTGGATTACCCAATGGTTCCCCACAGGAGGCTGATTTTTCCGTTCATCATCATCTCTCCCAGATATGAACAAATCATCCTCTAGAATGCTTGGCATATCTGGCAACGATGTGAGGGGCAGTGGGGATGGGGGTAGTAGGGATAGTAATCGTGGTGTGGATGATGGTGGTAGTGGGGATAGTAGGAGCGACGGTGGAGAAGGGATTGTTGGTGGTTGCGTCGGTGGTGTGGGTGACGTCGGAGTCTGTAACGGTCGACCCAATTGGTCGACAGCCCCGGGTGCTTGGATTCATACCCGATAGTTGTCGGCATCTACCGCAATAAGGCGAAAAAATAATACATATAAAAAATTATACATATAAAAAAATAATACATATAAAAAATAATGCATATAATAAAAAATGCGAGTCTCTACTGCTATTGAGCTAAAAATAATAATTAATGCTCATTATAAATAGGGAAAGCAATACTTATAAGAGATGCGCGCCTTCGGATCTCGAAAGGGGGTAGGGGTAGGTCCCACACCCGGCTCTCGAATCGAGGGTCGTCCGCGTGCATTAGCCCACAGAAACATGGGGGAGTCTAGAAATTGGAGGAAAAAAAAATGCGTTAGGGAAAACATTTTTTTATTAAAAGAGAGCATTAGCGAAAGAGTGAAAGAAGGAGAGAGAGAGAGAGAGAGAGAGAGAGAGAGAATGAGAAAGAACGGGTAAGGGAACGGGAAAAGAGCGAGAGAGGACGAGAGGTAGAGCGCGAGAAAGAACGAACGGGAGAACGAGAGGTTCGCCTACCGCGCGGCGAAAAGACTGAGAAGAAAGGGGGTGAAAGAACGAACGAGAGAATGAGAGATTCACTTACCGTGCGCTGCTGGTCCATAATTCGCTGCAGCTCACCCGCATTATATAGGGTCACTATGTCAACACAGGCGGTGTGGAGGTTCTCCCATCCAGTGGCGCTCTCGATGCCCCCCTAGGACTCCCGCCCTTTCAACCCCCGGGACTTCCCCCCTTCCAGTCCCCGGGACATCCGTTCTTTCAGCTTCCGGGACATCCGTCCTTTCAGTTCCCGGGATATCCGCCCTTCCAAACCCCGAGACATCCGTCCAATCAACTCCTGGGACATCCGCCCTTTCAGGTAGCTGCATACAATAATTGTTCGGGGGGGATACACACGCTCAATGTTAATAATAGTTGAGCGATATGACAGATTGAAGGTTGGCAAAGTAGATTCCCGCCTTGCCGACACCAGAAAGGTTGAGGTTGAGAAAACTTGAGGCGCTGGGCTTGGAGGGGCGGCAGCGGAACATGTGATACGCCTTCAGTACGGGTTTGAACTCGCTCGAGTCATTTGGTTGTCCGTAGCGATTTTTTTGATCAAACAGTTTTTTCTATTGCGTTCTAAAAATGAGTGACATCAATGTCGAGCAACGGTGTGCTTTCAGGTGTTGTTTCAGACTTGGGCACATTGCAACGGAAACTCTTGCTAAACTTCAGCAGGCCTGCGGAGACAGTGTTTTGTCAAGAGCCTAGGTTTTTCGGGGGTTTAAGGCATTTTCAGAAGGAAGAGAGTCGATTGAAAATAAACCACGAAGCGGAAGGTCTTCATCTTCAAGAACCGATGAAAATGTCGACAGAATCCGGGATCTTGTGCGTTCAGATCGTCGGTTGACAGTCAGAATGATCAGGGAAGAGTTGAATTTGACTCACAACACCGTTCATGAGATTTTGACCAATGAATTGGGGATGAGAAAAAACTGCGCAAAAATGGTTCCAAAAAACATTTCCCAAAAGCAAGAGGACTTTAGGAGGGAAAGGTGTCTTGATTTTTCGGAATCGATTGAAAATGACCCCCATTTTTTGGAACGTGTCATTACTGGTGACCAGTCTTGGGTGTTTGAGGACGACCCAGAAACCAAGCGCCAGAGCATGGAGTGGCACACTTCAACCTCTCCAAGGCCCAAAAAATGCTCCTTGTCACCCAGCAATTTCAATAAACGAGTTTTTGGTCAGTAAAAGCATTCCTGTAGCTCCTCAGCCTCCTTATTCGCCTGACTTGAGTCATTTTTACTTTTTTCTCTTCCCGAGATTGAAAAATCACCTCAAGTAAAAAAAAAACACATTTTTCCAAAATAAACACATTTTAAAAAGCAAACGCAAACGTGACATTTTTAAAAAGTTGGTCGAATGTACATAAGTACATTGGACCAACTCTTCAAAAATGTCACGTTTGCGTTTCCACAGCTGCATGTTGGGACATTATTAGAATGATTTGAGCATCATTTGAAAGATGATAATTTTGATATTGATGGACAATCGAGAGTTTCCATATCGACGCTATGTGCAAACTCATCCGTGACATTTTTCAGCCAATTTATCTTGTGCAAGCCTTTTATGTATATAGATAGTACGAGCATGAAGCAGATGAGTTTGAATTATTGGTTTCGTTGCCTCGTACGGTACATCGCCAGAGCTCCAACGTATTCCGTGAAAATTTCGTGCCTGCCACAAATTCGTGGCCTTGTACTCCGCTGGTAATGAGGTCCATGCATCGGATGGCTCGAAGAGGAGTGTCAATGGTTCCACCGTTCT
The DNA here is from genome assembly GCA_958009045.1 of Oxytorus armatus. Lineage (NCBI taxonomy): Eukaryota > Metazoa > Arthropoda > Insecta > Hymenoptera > Ichneumonidae > Oxytorus > Oxytorus armatus. The sequence continues at coordinate 32,768,544 of OY253745.1, read as the reverse complement.
ATTACTGCTGAGTCCAATTATCGAAATTTCCTTCAACACGAACTCATTAGTGGGTCTTTTAAAGCCTTATCGATCAACCATAAAGTCCATGTTGTGGGAGAGACTGAGCCAGATGGAGATTGGTCATTGATTTTTATACCAATTTTTTGACACTCCCACTTATTTGATTGTACTCAATTATGCGATCGTGTAGTGAATTCAGAGTCGTTGATAGAGTGAGGATTAGCAAATTTAAGAACACAAAAAATACATATCCTGTAACATTCAATCTAACAGACTATCAGGATGAGTCGATTGCTGGTGGTTCCTATGAACAAGAAGTACTCTTAAAGTTGAGTATCCCGAATTTATCTTATTGAAAAGATATTGAAGAAAAGAGATAGATGTAAAAATTTTGGTCGGGACAACCACCATCGCATCATATCCCGATCGGGATTTGGCATGCACTCCCCAAAAAGGCTGTCCCTGTCCAAATCTAGATGGTGCCGTGTCATAATACGGACGGCAGCAAGTCGCTATGACGTCTCAATCACAGCCCGATCCGTATCACGTGCGGTATCCATGAAATGTAGGTGGCGCCACACGTGTCAAAATTTGGAAACATATTTCGCGACATACCGACCACAGCCCGTTCCGATCCATATGCAGCGTCCGTGATACATAGAGTGCGCGCACCGCGGCAAAATTTGGAACCACTGTTTATGGCGACCGAATTATAACCTGATCTGCACTGTGTGCGGCGTCGAGCGAGTGTATACACTGTGACGTTGTGTCACAATTTCCCCAGCACGCTCCCCGAAGTCTCCCCACAGCACCGCAATCTAGCACGTAGGTCTAGTTATAAGAAAACGGTACGATTGTGTCTCTAGCGGTGGTCGATCTCAGGGCCTCAAACGCCACCGAGCAACTGTCGCGACCCCTTAAGTTTTTTAATATCTCGCGCGTGCGCCCCTGATTCCCCCTTTTCTTTTTCTTCCCTCTTTTATGTACTATCTATCCCCTTTCGCTCCTCCAACCGCCACCGGCAGCTCAATGACCTACCCTTCGCTCCTCTGTCTGATCCCTTTTCCCCTTTTTTCATCGCCGTGTGCGGCCCGCGTCCAAGTAACTCACAAAATTAAGAATCGCTATGAAGGACTCATTCAAATCGATCAGACAACGTGAAAGATGGACCCACGAGTGCCCGCGATCGCCGAGACGACTCTCCTAGTCATCTGTCTTGCATAGCAAATCCCAAAGAGCGTTGTCAAGGGGGCTCGAGGCCATCCGTAATCCTTTGTAATTATCTCCGGCAAATGTAATTGTGAGGGTCATATCGGCGGGCCGGCCCACAGGCATGTACAGTATCGTTACGCACGGGAAATGACCAGCCGGCGACATCTCGCGTACGCTGACCGTCATTACCCCCCAACCCGATCCCTACTTACCGTCTCCCGATCCACCGTGTCGCTCGCGCGGACGCTTCTCGTTGCCATAGTGCTGCCATCCTACGAGAACCGTGACCCACTGCCCTGATTCCAAACCCCCCTTCCCGCCCCTGACCGATAGCCTTTGCTCCGGACCGATATCCCAATCGATAATGATCCCAGAAGGTGCTGCGCCGCGCGTGATTGATACGGAAGCTCATAGCGAGAAATCACGTCATGTAGTCTAGGAATTTTAGCACCAAAAATGGGTTCGCTCCGCATAAAATCCTGATAATTGATTCTTCGATTGGATTATGTCAGAGGGTGCCCCCTAAGTATAAAACCAAGTTTCTGTCGTCCGAAACCGCGAGCGTTAACTACGAAAAAAGCAATACAAGCGCGAGTAATCCTGTCGTTGCGGCAGACATCAACGTTCTTCGTCCGATTGGTGGAAAGATTCTGCCTACGATATCTGATTTTATGTGGCTGTATGGCAAGTGGTCCATGGCTCCAAAGATTCCTGGAACAGTTTCATGGAAGAAGTCACAAGCGAAAAAAGTTTTGCGAAATCAAGAATCCTTTGTTTACCATTTATCGACGCACCACCGTCTGAATACGACACAATCTATACCGCGCTGCTTACGGCTGTTGAAAAGTGCAAGGCAACCAACCAGATTTCTTGCATCGTGACTTTTGATCTACCCTTATACATAAAAACCTTCGAAATCATTTCTGATGCCGAACCAACCTCTCCGGTGAAAAATATCATTCTTCGCCTTGGGGGTTTCCATTTATTGATGTCATTTCTTGGCACGATAGGCTACATTATGGCAGGTAGCTGGCTGACAGCGCTCTTCGAAAGTATTTATGCCGCTAATAGCATTGACAAAATCATGTCAGGCCACGGGTATTCGAGAGGAGTCAGAGGACACATATTGGTTCATCAGTCACTAACGAAAATAATTATGGATGGCATTGAATATACTGAAGAAGAACGTGACGAAATGGATTTCGTGATAAATGATACCGAAAGATCTGCCGTTCTCACGGCCCCAGAAAACCTCGTAATTAGAGCTGCTTACGAAAAATTTGCCGAAGAATTGGAAAATATTCAGAAAAAGGGCCCGACTGCAAAACTCTGGACCCAATATTTCCGCATGGTAACATTAGTAAAGCATTTTATAGAAGCTGAGCGGTCAGGCAATTGGACTCTGCACCTCGACACGATACAAAAAATGTTACCATATTTTCATGCTAGTGGTCATTTCCATTATGCAAAAGCTGCTCACTTGTATTTACAAGATATGGTGCAATTACCGAATAAAATGTCTGAAGTTGAATTAAAAAATTTACCGAAAGTGGTTACTTCACGATACGGCGAACAAATAAATTTTGGTCTGGCATTATGTCAGACATGACGATCGAACAAACATTAATGCGGTCTATGAAAAGGTCCGGAGGTCTTACGCAAGGTCGAGGAATTAATGACAGTACACTCACCAGATGGACTTTGGGAATGGTCTACATGCAAAATATCTGCGAACAAATGGAAAACTTCTGCGGCGTATTCAGTGCTGCATCAGAACAACATGTTGACATGCGAAGCTCGCGAATAACTCGGGATAACTGTGACGTCGAAAAAGTCTGTGACTGGTTTGCTGAACACCCTCCGTTCATCGAGGGCACAAACGTATTATCACTCAGCACAGGAATTCTTGCAGATGCATCCATCAACTGCCATCAGTGTTTAGAAATTGGCACGGAGTTATTAAGTCAGACCGGGAACGATTTAAATTCTTTCCACTTCAAGAGAAAGAACAAAGTACTTCCTTTAGCAGTTATATCCATCAGTGTCAAAGTAGATTCAACACCGATTCCTATTGATCCATTATTGCTTTTCCAAAGGATGTGCATTTCAAAAGAATCACCAGAAGATTTAGAAAATCATCTGACGTACAAGCTTACGCCTTACCCTCTATCATTATTCACGGAAGAGGGAATGCGGCATGGAACAAAATCTACGTTATACAACTGCTTCCGGTCACTGCCAGCCAACACAAGCTTGGCGTCCAACAGAATGGTTGTTGTGGATGGAGGTTTTCTCTTACATCGTGTTGTGTGGGATCGCAATTGTTCATACCAAGACATTTGTCTCAAGTATGTTGCATACGTACAAAATCATTTCGGCATCAATACCGTGGTAGTTTTTGATGGATATCCTGAACATATCAGTCTCATGGGTACAAAGTCCTCTGAACGTCTTCGCCGATCGAAAAAGTACTTTTCCGCAAATATTATTATCACCGAGACAATGATTGCAACAACTCCTCAAGAAAAGTTCTTGGCCAATGACAGCAATAAATCACGGATGATAGCAATGTTATCGAAGGAACTTCAAAAATCTGGAATTCGTGTTGAACAAGCTGTGGAAGATGCTGACACGCTGATAATCCAAACAGCTGTGGATTTTTCTTCGCATTGGGAGACAGTCACCGAGGGGCGGTAGACCGAGACGAAGGGATTGGAAGTACCCCGTCCTCGCCCAAAATCCCTTCCCCAAATACTCGACGGACCGACGGAGACGTAACGCCCCCAAAACCCCTCCCCCGTACCAAGAAAACGGAAATAGACGACACGGATGCCTATGAGAGGTTAAGAGTACACAAGAACATCGAGGATCGGCTACAGAGATTGAGGGATCACAATTCCTTCCCCCCGAGTCGGGAAACGTTCTCCCCCACCCTACAAGCCGCAAAAACCCTACCAAAACCTCTCGTAAATACGATTGACCGAGAGACAGCCTACGGAGCCTTGCGAGAAATATTACGATGGGGTATTCGACTTGCGGAGGACGGTGGCGAGGACGGCCTAGAGTTTATCTTGAGAGTAGCGGGAGTATTTCGCTCCCGCGGCGATGACCTCGGGGAAGCCCTCTCCACCCGGATGCGCAAGCCCCTCGAATCGAGCCAACCCAAATCAGACGACCTACGAGCGGACGTAGGACCCTCTCCCCTCCTTCCCCCCTTGCCGCGGCAAGTCATTGCAACATAGAGGCTATACAATCGAACAGAGACAGCGAGAGCAGGATATCAACCGACACGCTCGAAGATAAAAGTAGCCGCCGGAGGGTGGTAAAGAAGAAGAGACGGAAGAGGAAGCCACTCGCCCGTCCTACCTCCTAAATCCGCCCTCTCAAGGAGTTCCCCATTCCGTGCCCTGCCCCGTGCCCCGAGATCCCAGCGCTGCGACATCTCATAGGGAAACTGTCGCTCGAGATACAAAAACCTCTTCCCGTCGCCTATGGGAAGCCCTCGCCGTGCCCCGCACTTGAATTTCTTTCCCGCGCCGCCGTGCCCTCTCCCTTATTCCCTCGCCCCATCTTTCCGTATACCGATTCAGCCCCTGTCCCTCTTTTCCCCCGATGTAATCAGTACGCGACGATCCGGGCCCGAGAGCTGTTACCCCTTCGCAGTCTTCCCCGCGCCATTATTCCTTCTCCGCCATTCCCTCACCCCATCTACCCGTGTACCGATTTAACCCCTGTCCCTCTTCTTCCCCATCATAGTCAGTATGCGGCGAGCGGTAAATTACACCAATGGAGTTAAGTTTAGGCCTAGAGATTGTAAACCCCATCCCCCCTTTCGAGTTTGAGTTTGCGTATCGAGATCAGAAATCTCGCCCCTTTTGAGTTCGAGTTTGAGTTGCGTATCGAGATTATAAATCTCGCCCCTTTTGAGTTTGAGTTTGAGTTTGCGTATCGAGATTATAAATCTCGCCCCTTTTGAGTTTGAGTTTGAGTTTGCGTATCGAGTTTATAAATCTCGCCCCTTTTGAGTTTGAGTTTGAGTTTGAGTTTGCGTATCGAGATCGGGAATCTCGCCCCTTTTGAGTTTGAGTTTGCGTATCGAGATTATAAATCTCGCCCCTTTTGAGTTGGAGTTTGAGTTTGCGTATCGAGATTATAAATCTCGCTACCTTTTGAGTTTGAGTTTGAGTTTGCGTATCGAGATCGGGAATCTCGCCCCCTTTGAGTTGGAGTTGAGTTTCGAGATTGGAAATCTCGCCCCCTTTTGAGCTCAGTCTGAGCATCGAGATTACCACCTCACCCCCTTCCGCGTGGAGTTCGAGCATCGAAATTACACATCTCGCCCCTTTTAATTTGAGTTTGAGTATCGAGACCGTACCTTCCCCCCTTAAAGTTTCCCCCTTTTGCGATTATTTGCGATTCCCTCCCTTTGGAGTTTCTTCCTTTGAGGTTATTTGAGACTTCCCTCCTTTTGAGTTTCCCCTTTTTTGAGCATTCGAGATTCCCCCTCCTTGGAGTTTTCCCTTGTTGAGACTATTGGTGGTGGCTCCGTCTGAGATTATTTGAGATTGAGATCATTCGAGATTATTTGAGATTATCTGAGTTTAGGCATCGAGGTTGCAAATCCCACCTTTTTGAGTTGAGCAAGGCAACGAGAGTATAACCCTCGCCCCCCTGAGTTGAGAGCGAGACATCGGCAATTCCCCCCAAGGCCCACGATACTGTGATCGCTGCCGTCCAGGGGAAGCTACCACCCCGGAATATTTGGGCATAAAGGTCGCGCTGCGGTAAGAGAAGTACGGCCTGAGTCGCTGAGAGCTCCGCGAACCAAACGGTCACGTCGTTTGTTCTGTTTTTATTTTTTTAAGCGAGCCTCCGGAGGTGTTGTTGGGGCGGGAGGATCGGGGACACCAGAGTAAGAGTGACGATAGAGTACGCGTTATAGGGCGTACTATCGTCAGGCCGGGGGGAGTGGTGACGTTGTGTCACAATTTCCCCAGCGCGCTCCCCGAAGTCTCCCTACAGCACCGCAGTCTAGCATGTAAGTCTAGTTATAAGAAAACGGTACGATTTTGTCTCCAGCGGTGGTCGACCTCAGGGCCTCAAACGCCACCGAGCTCCTGTCGCGACCTCTTAAGTTTTTTAATAATATCTCGTGCGTGCGCCCCTGGTTCCCCCTTTTCTTTTGTCTCCCCTCTATTTGTAGTATCTATCCCCTTTCGCTCCTTCAACCGCCACCGGCAGCTCAATGACCTACCCCTCGCTCCTCTCCCTGATCCCTTTTTCCCATTTTTTTCATCGCCGTGTGCGGCCTGCGTCCAAGTAACTCACAAAATTGAGAACCGCTATGAAGAACTCATCCAAATCGATCAAACAACCTGAAAGATGGACCCATGAGTGCCCGCGACCGCCGAGACGACTCTCCCAGTCATCAGTCTTACATAGCAAAGCCCAAAGAGCGTTGTCAAGGGGGCTCGAGGACATCGGTAACCCTTTGTAATTATCTCCGGCAAATGTAATTGTGAGAGTCATATCGGCGGGCTGGCCCACAGGCATGTACAGAATCGTTACGCACGGCAAATGACCAGCCGGCGACATCTCGCGTACGCTGACCGTCATTACCCCCCACCCCGATCCCTATTTACTGTCTCCCGATCCACCGTGTCGCTCGCACGGACGCTCCTCGTTGCCATAGTGCTGCCATCCTACGAGAACCGTGACCCACTGCCCTGATTCCAAACCCCCCTTCCCGCCCCTGACCGAAGCAAAGGCCCTGAGCAAAAGCTATATTAATATAGCCGATAATGCGGAACTATTAATATTTATTGCCGCTCGGATTTATATCCGTAATTCCTTTCCCTAATCCGTCCGCAATTACTGAATCCCTATGCGATTCAACGGAAATGTCATCTTGAGTCACTGACAGATCTGGATCGGTATCCCGATCAGAATCCAGCTAGCCGTTTTTCATTTTGCCTGGGAACCGTTCCGTCATCGAGCTAGATCCCTATCGGGAACTTGGGATTCCGGCTGGATTTCAGCTGGACTCCGGACGAAATTTCTACACGGGCAATCGAATGTTTGTAAAATGGTTGGGATTCGATAACACTCACAATATTTGGCTAAGTGAATCTGATTTATAAAGAGCTTCAATAATAAATGGAGTTGGTTGAATTTCTTATTTCATAAAATCCCCGTCAACCTCACTTTTTTAAGTCAAGCGGCGCATCTCTGATGATGAAATCGAGCGATGATTACCATCGGTATTTACCACATGAGGGCGTGCGGCCATCTTTCTCGACGATGTTGGTGGGAGATTAATTGGGATCTGTGTCCTAATTAATCTCCAGAGTGAATTGATTTTTTTAAATTTGACAATCGTTATTATATATATTTTTCTTCAAATTTTCACATAGTAACGTTTTTACATTCGGTATTGAAATATACTTTACACTATTTGCAGCTCATAGGATTACTCGTAGCCTCGTGGTACAGTATCCGTAGAATCAGCGCGCAGCATTCTTTTATCATCGTTCCAGCTCAGTGATACGTGATTTTAACTAACAGTCTCCACCACATGGCTTCGACTTCTAGTTAAATTCTGTTTTTCTTGTTAAATTCTCATGATTAAACAGGCAGTCCTTGTAATCATTGAATGTTATTGTTTTCAAAGCAGATGCTCTAATATCTTTCGCTCGTTTGGTCTCTGTATGATCTTCATGAACTTTATAGGGATAGAATTTTGTCCTTAATCGTATAAATTCTTCCATAATGTTTCCATTGTTTTCGTCTTTCATCAAGCCTAATACTTTTTTATTGGCTAGCGGTTTGTCATAGCGATTATTCGAACGTTCACTACAGCTTTCTTTTGCTGTATAAATCGCGGTAGACTGACGAACGACGATACACCTCCACTAAGTGGCACATACTTGTTCATATTCACCGCCAAGTTTATCATTTGTCTCAAGGACCAGCCTGATTCCCTTTTTTGAAATCCCTCAATTTTACTCAATAGTTTTCCGACACATATTCACTAAACCACTTATCAATGTCCGTCGACGGTAAAATGATTTCGTTTCTCGTTTTAAAAAACTTTCATTCCGTGACGATTTTATCAATTTTCGTGATTCGATAGTTACACGCCGACTTTAATATTGCCATCTCAGAAAAGTCAACTATCGTTGACTTTTATATTACCATCTTTCTCCAATGTTTGTCGCAATTTTTCAATTATCACACTCTTCGGATCGTTCAAAATATGTTGCACAGTCTTATGTCGCAAATTAACGACCATGCCGGTCCTTATTCTTGAACGAAAAGCCGTCTCCATGTCCACCTGTTTTTTAAGTTTTCCAATCAATGATTCTATGATGGTGATCGTTGTTTGAATACGAACTTTTTCACTTGTCAAACAGCCAGTAGTACGGGACACTTTATTCAAGTTTTATATTTTTTTCGTCAAGCTCTATCCAACGCCGAATTCTATTTGGTGTTGAACCCTCCTTAAAAACTCTACAAACTCGTTCAATGACGTCGATAAGTTGTTTACACTTATTCACATTCACGGTTCTTTCGAATCGTGATTACTCGTGCAAGGATAAAAATTCAAGGACGAAGTCTCAAGCGCTAATGAGCCAGATCTTACATGACGGGAACATTTAAAGCGGGGGAGAAATCCTTACGGCTGATATCCTTCGAGCGACATAGCATTGGAATTCGAGAGTATGCATTTTTTTCGCATGTTGCGGGGAAGTCTTGCGAATGCTATAACTGATATTGGAAAGAGAGAGCGATAGAGAGAGAGAGCGATGGCGATATAATATGCAAGATAATAGATATCGCCCCCGTCCCCCCCGGTCTTTCTTGGTCCTGATTCCAAGAAATCAACGGCTGTTGGTATTTATTTATTTAATATTTAATCAAATTAATGATATCCGATCGTCAACTCTTTGGCGGACTTTCCAAGAATGACAACGACGGTTAATGCACGTGTCCGAAAAAATGAATCACCCACTCCTCATTCCAAAAATGAGCATTCGAATTTGTTTAATTATTATTATATTTCGAGAGCGTCACCGAAACACCGTCCTCCTCCCCCTCGGCCTTTGTCGGCCATTCCAAGAAACGATGGTGATTGTTTATTAAATTATTAATCGGTAGCGTATACGGAATTTCAAAGCAGCCAAGAATATTCGCTTCAGGGTAATATCAGGGTAATAAAGAGAGAGAGAAAGCGATGGCGATGGCGATATAATATGCAAGATAATGCATATCGCTCTTTCAACGACGTGACTGAAACACTATCCCTCCCCCCCCCCAGCTTTTGTCGGTCATTCCAACGACGTGACACGCACCGAATCATAGGTATGCCCCCCCGCCCCTCCCCAACTAAGTCCGCATCGCCCAGACCCCACCTCCCGCTGGGTTGTGTCTCAGCTAAGTGGTTTGTGTCTGAGCTAAAAGGTGTCGGTAAATGTCAGTGGAGAGCTACTCACGTCGCGTAAATCGTCAAACGCGGACTTATAGCAACAGCAAGAACTAACACATACTTGTGCCGCTTTCTTGAGATTCCTCTTACATGTGTTCGACAGTTCACGCGGACATAAATATCTTCACTTACCGCTAGCCATAAGTTCGCGTAAACGAACTCATTGATTCGTTCGCAGATGGACGTAAATGTTTTAACTGATTAGATCCAACTTTTCTACCAAAAACTCTACATAAGCTGCAAGATATGGAGGTAAATAACCTCAAATTCTCAGAAACGCAAGTGCTCTTAATTTACAGCCTGATGCAAATTTGTACCTTCTCCTCTATACATTCGATCTTCTTAAACTGCTAGCTGAATATTATCGAATGAATATTTGTGCGAGAGTACGATCTAAATGTGTTAAATACGTATACGTTTTCGCTAATATCAGAAGTTCGATCGTTTGTAAACAAACCCAAACAAAAAGGCGGAATAAATTCTGGAATACTTATTGGGAAATCATACGTGTAACCAATGACATCTGGTGAACAAAAATATTAACAAACCCAATCTTTATAAATCATTCATTTTGGAAAACATTATTCGCCGAATGATTTAAGTGAATGTGTACATTCTAAGAAGAGTTTCCCGTAAAAATATTCACCAATGCTATAAAATCTGTGATTTTTCTTTGGGTTTCAACCCGACTGGTTATCGACCGATCATCTCCCATTATGTGAATTTCCGATACACACGAAAATCTGGTTTCGTGATAAAATCATCGTGATAAGAAACTGTTTTATTCTTTAACAATTAAAGATTGTAGGGTTTTGATAAAGAGACGCGCCAATCTGTTCAAAAGTTTGAACAGATTGACGCCAAGTGTTAAAAGAACATTTTATTTACTCGATAATATAGTTGTTCAAATGGCACCCTAGCCCACTTAGCTTTTCGGGGCTTTCGAGCATAACAGAATCAAATGAGAGAATCTTCACGTAATTGAATGAAGTATATAATTACGAATGACACGTGAATAAGTTAGACATAGAGCATTGATGTGCGGTATATATGTAATGAAATGATCACATATTGCCGTGTCGAAATTATCTGTCGTATATGTAAGGAACTAAGTATTTTCTAGTCGTGCTTCCCGTGTATATATAGCAAAGTGACTAAATCGTAGGAATTTTCGGAGATTTGTACGCCCCGCGATAATACACACGGAAAAGTTTCGTCGATCGACTTAGCCAATAATAAAATATACTGGTAGATGAAAAAAAAATCCAAACGAAAAACAGAAACATGTAATTCCAGAAGTACAAACATTTATTGCGAAAGATCCCGATGGTTCATTGGTCTTTTAATTTATAACCGAGCTTTGAAAAAACTCAAAGCGAAGTAACCAAAATTGAAAATCAGCGCGAACAAAAACTTTAGGCAAACTCTCGACAATGAAAAAAAACGAAATACGAGTATGCATGTACACCCAGGGCAAGAAGCGTCATGCGGTGCAGCCAAGCGTACGTTGCTGTTTACCTGCGAATGGCACGTCGCCGAAGTACTCCTCAACGTTGTCGGTTGATATGCTCTTGTCGGAAAGTGATACGCTGGACAATGAACCACTCGACGCGTCGAGCGATCCACCAGGTGGAAATTGCAACAGATCCTCGTCCGTCTCGGTCTCCATGTCGCGAGAACGTCTTTTATAGACCTGCAAACATGAAGCACACAATTCCATGGTTGGTATTGAGCGTCGAATATGTTACAAAAACATTAGTCATCGAGCTGATATACCAGATATTGAAACAAAACATTCAGTTGACTTCGACAACACAAAAATGTTGGCTTTCGAACTATCTTGGAAGAAGAGATTCATTATGGAGATGATCCATGAAAAAGAAAACACACCAACATTCAGAACGGACGTAGAAAAACTTGGTATGTTATGCCATTCCATCCGGTAGTGGAAATCATCGCTTAACTACGCCGCGATTCAATGTAAACAGAAGCATCGTAACAATAACATTGGAAAATAATCGAACCAGATCCGTAACCGCAACACAAACCAGTATGAACGCAAATATCCAGAAGACCCCTCAGGAGCCCGGAGGAGATAGAATAGTTCATTCTGAAGGTGATCTCATTCGGGGCCGAAACGTTAATAACTGAAAGTGACGATTTACCACCCAAGGTCGTTTCTAGGGCGCAGCAGTCACGACCTTAGATTTTCCATCGGTTGCAGCACTTCAAACTTGTTTAAATGATTGAATCTTTAGAAAAATCACACGCTTATAGACCTCTTAGCCTCAGATTTTTTTGTAGCTTCGGGGTACGTTTTTAAGCATCGAATATGTTACGAAAACATTGGTCATCGAGCTAATATGCCAGATATACGAGTATATGATTGATTGAAACGAAACACATAATTGATTTCGACAGCACAAAAATGTTGGCTTTTGAATTATGTCGGAAGAAGAGATTAATTATGGAGATGATCCATGTAAAAGAAAACATACCAACACCATAACCTTCAGAAAGGACGTAGCAAAACTTAGTACGTTATGCTATTCGATCCTGTGATCGAAATCACCGCTAAACTACGCCATGATACAGAGTAAACAAGAGCATCATAACAATAACATTGGAAGACATTCGAGCCAGATCCCTAACCGCGACACAAACGAGTATGAACACAAATACCCAGAAGACCTCTCGGGAGCCTGAAGGATATAGAACAGTTAATTCTGAAGGTGATCCCAATCGGGGCCGAAACATTAATAAGTGAAAGTGATGATTTACCACCCAAGGTCGTTCCTAGGTCGCAACAGTCACGACCTTAGACATTTTACAACCAATTTTTTTTTCAATTACCACAGCCTGTTATACACGAGACGTCCAACGAAATTCTTTCAACGATGAAAACATCGATAAAGATGACGAATATTTTTACACACAGAGAAGTATAAAAAAAAAACAATATCGCCGAAAACTCATCTGCATTCCGATATATTTTTATCCGCCCAATCGTTTCCATAGTTGAAAAATACGTTGCTGCACATACACAGATACACGCACCTATACATACCAGAAGGTGCGTGCATCTCGTTTGGCAAATAAAACTGTCGCGATTCCAATGCAAATTTATTGAAATGCGAAACCCCCCGCGGTGACATGCATAAAATGGTAACATCGTGTAAATATGTGCTCTGTTGGACGGTGGGGGGCAACCGAGCGCGAACAAGAGATTCAACGTTTTTACATTTATTTTACTTCCTCAGAGAAAACTTTGTTTTCGTAAAATTTGTTTTTTTTTCTTCATAGTTCATAATACGGATAACGTTCAAAACATTCCTTGACGTCGGAAAATCGTGTTTAAAAAAAAAACAAATGCCTAAATAGATTAATGCGGGTCCGTATATATGAGGCCCGTAATAAAGGTGCAAAATAGAAACGGGTGCAACGTCGGATCCATTTGAGCGGAGTATTGGGTAGAAATTGGACAAATTCGACTAATAACATCCGCACCGATATTATGATAATTTTAAACGTTTCAAAACGACCTATATGGACTGCAACAGATGCGATATAAATGAATGCTTGTTGTACCATAACGAAAGTCTTTGCTAGGTATGAAAGGATTTTATATCGAATTTAGTATGTTAGAAAATATATCGCGAGTGGGTTGCCTAAAAAATCCCTGGCCTAACTATGATTAATTAACAATTCAAATATGAGTTTTCATTCACTCATGAGTCTAGCGAATAAATTTAATACCAACCGAAAGTATGAAGCCTATAGAATATGCAAACTTTGGGTTGTCTATTTTTTTCCTGGCGTAACTACTGGGTTGGCAGGTATAAACAGGTAAGTCGATACTAGCTGTTTTCACCCATTTATTTCATAAATAAATCTTATATCAAAATAAGCGCTGTTTCATTGCAAACACGATGATATATGGTTGTCTGCAAAAAATCTGTTTTGAATGACGGTTGTCGAATTTTGAAAAGTGAAATTCTGATGCGACTGGAAATTTACGACAAAGATTTACGCGGACGCGCCGCGCGCAGCTACAATGATGCACGCAAGTCATCGCGATTCAGTATCAAAGAGGACACGACCTTCGAATTGGACGAAAGATTTTTTACAAGAGTTGGTCTAGAATGGGGTCGCTCTGACCACCGCTCCTCAAGTTTCCTTTCCGATATATTTCGGTTTATATTTTTTTTCACATACTAGAGGGTCGTAAAAGTCATCACGATTCATTACCAAAGAGGACACGATCTTCGAATGGGACGAAAGATTTTTTTTTTTCAACAAAACCGACTCAGAGTCTCATTTTATCGGCGTTCAAGTCTATTAGCAGGCTAAATCATGTGTTTTTTGTGCAAATATATACTCCCGCACGTACGACGAGTAAGTGCC